>ML783549.1:581550-607360 GCA_009831015.1 Picea engelmannii | reverse complement strand
AAAAAAAAAAAAAAAAAACAAATAGTGAAGAGAATTATTATTGGCTAGTATTAGCTAAGGCGAGCTAACTCCTCACCTTTATTTAAGGAAAACCACGCCACTAAATATTTAGTTTGGGGGTTCTAAGGGGGCGGACTTTCACTCCTACCAGATGCTCTTGGGTCATTAACTTGTTTTTTACATTTAAGGAAGACGAGCTTCTTATTCAATCAAAAAGAAGTTTTATGTCTTACTCTAAGACCAAAAGACACTTTGAGCTTAAGATAATATTTGCAAGAAATCTTGTCTCCCTTGTGGTCATTTCTTAGGCTTCCTTCAGTAGGGTCAAGTGCTTTTTATTAGCATTTAACCTTGATTCCATACATGAAATTGAATACTAGTCCTAATTACATTTTAACGTCTTACTTAAGAGGACATTGTAAATTATATCCTTATAAATATTTTGTCAAATAGTTTGGATTCCAACAATTTGCATAACAGTTAAAGATAATTGACAACGGGTTTAAATGACAGCAGACTTCTGACAATATGATCAGTCACACAACACCATTGAATAGTCCAATTTATTACTAGCTCAAAGGAAAAAAGACATACATCAGTAAGCTTACAAAGTGATAAGAATGTACAGATCTAACCTTATTAATGGAATTTGTTACAGATATGATATTTAGAAATTAAGAGATGTTGTAGGTTATCTTTGAAGTTGAGTCATCCCCCTTGTGCTTCTAGTAATGTATAATCTAGTGTCAATAGGCCCACAAGAGACTCTTCCACGAATGCTTACACTCGTCCCACTAACAATTGTAATGTTGTCTCAGATCTCAACTTAAGATGAGATCAACCCACCACCAAAATGTCTTCACCCATACACATAAATATTCCCAGTAGAGTAGAACTCAACCAATAACATAGAACTCAGTCCAAATATGAGTTTGGTTGCACAACCAAGGAGAAATGCATCCAGCACAAAGGGTATCTCATCCAACACCCAGACTAATCACATTAAGTCCAGATTCGACTCCAATACCACCACAAATAGTTCCCTCATCTCAAATCAACTCCTTCGGCACAAAATCGTTCCATCTACCTATAGAACTCAGCTTCTATGAGTGAACTCGTCCCCAAATGAAGAGATAGGCCAGTATTTGTAGAACTCCACCTTCCCAAAGAAAATTGATTCTCTAGAACTAAGACTTAGCCTCCACAGTAAATAACCCAGTCTACTAATGGAATACTCGACCCAACAGAAGGGAATGACACCCACACACAAGTAACTTAGCCTCTCAAGTAGTTCGACCCTTGCAAAACTCAAACTCAACCACCACCTTTAAACTCGACTGCATATGAAGAAATATTGGCCACAATAAATAAATCTCATCTATAAAAAGTGAACCTCACCACAATGAAGCATGACAAGAAAATATAGATGATCTCCTCTCAATGACCATCTAGGGTGGATAGTCTCACCACCAAAACCAATCTCGAAAATTTCTCCTATGGTTTTCGTCCCAAGAGTTCAAAATCCACAAGAGCTCTCTCAACTTGATTTTAGAAATTAGAAAGCGAATAATGAGAGAGGGGCACCTCATTTCCCTTTTTATTCTTTTGTTGATCCTTTTGGGACCTTTTTACCTTGTAATAAGTTTAAGTGACTTTTTTCATTATCCCAGACGCCTTTTTAATTATTTAATCAATGTTACCTTTTTTAAAAGTAATTTAATTCATGCTCTCATGACATTAAATAATTATTAATTCCCTTTTTCCCCACTGACTATAGCCTACGAGAATTACTTAGGTTATTTCGCCAATCTCCCGAAGATCTCATTTGGAAAGAGATATTATAGTCCTCCCTTCCCGAGATTGTTTGTCCTCAAGCAACTGCAAATTTGGATGTTGCAAAATCTAATCACTTTCCCATGTGGCATCCTTTACTGGTAATTCTTTCCATCTAACGAGGTACTCTCGAATCACCCTATTTCGTAACTTCCTCTCTTGAACCTCCAATACCTCCTCAGGAGCCTATACTATTTGTCCTTCCTCATTGAGTGGAGGTAACTCTGTGGAAGTAGTGACATGTTGTCCCGAAGCCTTTTTGAGGCATGAGACATGAAACAAGTTATGATTTTTTCTTCCCTCCGGAAACTCCAAATCATAATCCACCTTGCAAACTCTTTGAATCACCCTATAGAACCCATAAAAACATGGTTTAAGTTTCTCTAAACCACTTTTCTTTAGTGAAGATTGTTTGTATGGTTGTAACCTCAAGAATATTGTTATCCCCTATCCTAGGGATAACTAAGGAGATTATGTCTCGAGGACCACAGGTCCTATACATGGAGTACCAAGAGCTATATTGATTTGAGCTTGGCCCTGGAGGGCCCATATTTTATTCAGCACCTCCCCTCTATCAACAACAGAAACATCCATCCCATTAGCCTAGTTCTGAAGTAGCAGTGGGTCTTTCTCCATGAGGTAATGAGTCTCGGTATCATGGTATGTGTCACTTTGATTCTCAAAACATTTGAATATGTGCATTGAATTCTCTTTTGTTTCCTGATGTTTTCTTGGAAATTATGCCCTTTAACTTGTCCATAACTGGGGGAGATGGCAGAGTGCCCTAGTAAGTTGGTTCCCTTAGGGATGAATTTCCAATGGGTGGTTCTATGAAAGGTCATCGTCTATTCCTTCCATGCTTACCACTTTTCATCATTATCCCTCTCATTTATCCCCTGCATTAGTTAGGGCATTGGGTTTGCCAAGCTAGTAAGGGTTATACCTTGCCTTGTTGGAAGAAGGGGCTAAAGGCCCAGAGGGGAAAAGTAGCTGGAAAAATTTAAAAGCCAAAGATGAAACCTTGAGATGCTTCGCCCAAGGATTCCTGATAAATCAATAAAAGGATTCTCAACAAGAAAAGGGGACCCATAAAATAAAATAAAACTCAAGGCCTAGTTGGTGGATAGGGGGTCTCATCATGAGCCAACCTATTAGGTCCATGGGCATGTAATGGTATGCCACTACTATTCATCTAGTCACCAAGCCAAGGTAGTGGCTCTTGGTGGCATAACCAAGAGAAAGGGGGTCTCGTCACGAGCCAACCTTCTCATCTCCATGAAATGCACCTTCTCATCTCTGTGAAATGCTTGTGGGTAATGTTGTCACCACTGGTCACCACGCCGGGGAAATGTCCTCCAGCTATTCTCTTGAAATAAAAATCAATAAGACAAAGAGTAAAAAGGCATTGAATGGGCTAGGAAACAGTTGCATCCATGACAAGGTGCAACTCACCCTCTACAGAGGCACCCACATGTAATACCTACATTTACATGTTATCACTACACCCCTTTCCCAAGCATCCCCTACACCATCTCATGCATTTACATGACCTAGATTGGTCTTCACCTGGGAACACCCCATACCTGAGGAGGATTAGCCCAATAGGACATCCTGAGACCCTCTCCAAACCTACCTTGTTAAATAGCATAACGTCTTTGAGCATTTGTCTGTGTAAAGGGGGGTTTGATGCACATGTTTGGGTAACTTGATTATTAGATGTGATTGACATTGCTATGATCCCCATGACTTATGATCGCATGGAGGGTGTACTTTTTGTTGTTGTAGGACATTGCCCAATGAACATGTACATATGGGGAGATGATTAGTTCAGACCTCCATGGGGATAAAATCCCACCAGATGGATGATGTGACCCTATCCACGGGCAGAGGGACACCAGAGGATTTCACCATAGAAAAAGGAGGAAGTTCCACCAGAGCCACTTTGGAAAGCCTGGAACTAGGGGGTCCTTACCTCCCACCATGATGTTGGCCCTTGAAGGTCCCTAACATCATCATTTTGTGACTTGATGTCATCCAGTTAGGGTTTTGGCATGAAGATGGCTTGGTTGACACATGTGGAAGTTTCTGAGGGGTTTTGAGCCCTAACGTTTCACTTTGGAGGCCTAGCATTCCATGAAGTGGACTAATGTCACCCTAGGAGGGCCATGACATCATCCCTAAAGAAACAATTAGGGTTTTAATCACAAGTTTTATGTAAAACTGGATTTTTTTATGTAAATTGGCCATGTCGGCCTTTTTTGACCTAAAATGCAATTAAAGGTCAATGATATTGTATAAATAGAGAGTTAAGACTCTCATTTTTTCATGATATTTCACTCACACAAGTGTGAGGTCTGAAATTCAACCTCTTTTAAGGCTTATTGTCTGAAATAAGTGGTGTGCAACTCTTGGAGGAAGCTTATCTTGGTGTATTTTTTCATTTTCATGGTGGAAAGTCTTCAACTAGGGTTTGTGACTAGATTATTCTTGATCAAGTAAGTATAAATCTGCAATAATTTTTTATTTTGAATGGTTGTGGTGTATTTACTTATTCATTTATAAGATTATGAAATTTCTAATGTGAAACCCTATGAGAAAAGCACATGTTATTTTCCTTTTCTTTATAACTCTTCACCTACTTGATTTTGCTAAAAGACCCCCCCCCTTGAAGGATATACTAGATCCCTACCTTAGTAGCACTCTAGTATCATTGCTTCAGTAAGCTTTCGTACTTTTATTTCAATCTTGACCTAAAGAAGGAAATCGCTAGGGCCTAGGGTTACCTACTTCCTAGCATCTTTTCCTTCTAGGTTTTGGATATTGAGGCCTTAGGTTACTAACACCTCAACCATTCTCCCTCTTCCTTTAGCTCACCTACTATCATTTTTTTCCCTCTAAGAATTTTCGCTGCAATGTTGACTCCATTTACCCTAAAAGGCACTAGTTCATACCTTGCAAGTGATTGAATGACTAAAACAACTCTTAAACCATCTACTTTAAGACCTATACTAACTATTTCTAAATCTATATTAGAATAACCTACTAACTAATTTGTTGTTGTTGAAAACTATTTCTACATCCATCTATAACAACAAAAAGTTCATCTTAAAATCAAGTTTCAAAGCTGATTATACAATGCCATCATTGTTGCTGACAATTAATAGCATTTTGTCAAGTTTATGTTATTGTTTTATGTCAATTTTGAAGCTCTATTGAGGCATAATTTTGAAGCTATTGCTATATATACATTGTTGTTATAAATACTTATGTTGCTTCAACTTTTATATCATCTTGTTCTTTTTATCAAAGTCTATGGTTTTATGACGCACTAACATCATTTGGTACTTGAAAATGGTATTTTTGTTGTTGTCTTGTTATAGGAAGGTACACTTAAATATTTATTTGCTTCATCTCATTAAAACCTTTGGAACTTTGATCAGAGTGACCTGTGAGAGGGGTGGGACTTTCTCGATACTCTTACCTTATCCTTCTCAAACCCCCAAGTCACTGGGGACGTCCCCCTTGGGGTACTACTCCTAAAGAGAAAGAGGTGTCTTGTTTAGGTGACAGTGATAGGACAACCTCATGTTATGCCAATTTAATGTTCACTAGCCTTTGTATTTTGGGAAAGTAAAAATTGTGCAATAACATTTTGGCATCGTTTTTGGGGAACACTAAGTCAATTATCCTCAAAGATGACACTTTTCGATAATCCTTTCCTCAAAATCCTTTATTTTACAAATTTACCTGGAAACTCCACTGAGGGTGATCCCCTCATCCCTTTGATAGTTTCAAGAAAATTATCTAGCGAATCCACAAAGATCTAAGAGGTATACCAACCCTCCCAAGTCCTTTAGAAGAAAACCTCCCTGAAACTCTCCTGTAGTAAAATCATTATTTGAAGGAAATCTTCCTTTAAACACAATGTCTAGCGCAAGAACTCAGACTTTTAATCCAAGCCAAGATAATAGCCAGAAGCAATGGTCATCCAAGCTCTTCAAACTGTTAGACATGACAATCATACCAGGATACCCTAGGCAAATGCCCCTTAAGTATGAGAAATGGTTGCCTAAATTCATTGGTAATGATGTAGTCAGTGCCGAGAATCATATGAGTAATTTATGGGCCTTCTTTAAACTTCATCCCATCAGTGATGATGCTAAGGATCTATCTATGAAATTGTTATTTGCTACCCTCCATGATGGTCTTGGACATTGGTACAATGGTCTCCCCGATGCGAGTATTAAAAACATGGATGGATTGGAGGAAATATTCCTAAAATGATGGAGTGTCAAGGAAGACCCAAACATGTTGTTGATAAGGTTGAATAACCTCACAAAACAATATAATGAAACTGTTAGATAATTTCATGATAAATTTGAAAATTTAATGCAAAAGATCTTAGTGAGTCATCATCCTTATGATAATTTCCTTCTCTTTATTTACACCAAAGCCTTTATAGGAAAATTGTGATATCTCCTCAAAGATAAATCCCCTAAAACAATCCAACAAGACTAAGAGGTAGATGCAAGGATTGAAGACAAGCTATCATCATCTAGAGTTGAGCCTTTCTCTGCTCCAAGAGTCAAAATGGATGCTAAACCTAATATAGTCCACAATGTTGAACCTACCTCGAATATTAGCACTAGCTTGGAAAATCTACAACTGACTGTAGATGGCATGGTAAAAACCAAAGAACTAATGATAAATATGATTGTCAATCTAGAGAGGGCTCAACAACAATCTCCTAGGGTTCCTTACAAAGGGAAATTTCAGAAAGGGAATCAAGCTTTTAGACCAAAGAATGACCAAGAGGTTCCTAATACTTTATCCCCCACAAACGTAGTAGATGAAAACCCTTGGTGCTTACAGTGCAGAGATTCACATTGGTAGTATGAGTGTCTTCTCGAAAATGGTGAACGTGACCAGTTAACATTGTTAACCATACCATTGAAATTCCTCGATGTTTCTTTAATGCCACACTTGAAGAACATCAAGAAGGCATAAAGGAAGCATCCATGAAGTCTAGGATGGAGGTGATAAATAACCTTGAACAAGAGTCAAGAGAAAAGTTGAAGAAGCAAGAACTCCAAGTATACACTAGGAAAAAAGGAATGAACCAAACTCTCTCTACTGGTCCTGTAATTTCACAGATAAGACCTCCACCTATGAACATACTTCTTCCTAAAAATCCTCCCAAAACAAATAAAGTGGATTTGGACTTTGATTTTGAAGGAGCATTGGCAAAAATGCACGTGACCATTCCATTAAGGGAAGTCATCAAAGTCCCATCTGTAAAAGAAAGGTTCGAAATTGTTTTCAAAAGTTCAGATGAGCCAATGGACCCTCCTATCATGTTACAAGAAGATCACTTTAGGGTTCAGTATGATGGACATCCGCCTTTATTCATGACCTTGTTGATTAATAACAAATTCCTTAACAATTGTATGCTTGATTCAGGGGCAGGTGCTAACATGATGTCTTTGAAGGTCATGGAAAAATTAGGCCTAAAGGCCATAAGGCCTTACAAGAATGTGTGCAGTTTTGAATCTAGGGCCATACCCACTCATGGGGTAGTTGAGAATATTGAAGTATTCCATGGAAGATACCCCGAGAGAGTGATCCACATGGATATTATGGTAGTGGATGTCTCGTATGTATGGGGAATGCTATTGTCCAGGAAGTTTGTTGCAATGTTGGGAGGCACCTTAGATATGGATCTAACTTACATTAACGTGCCTATGAATGACGGAACAATAATACGCCTCCCAAATGTGCCAATGGCCAAGCTCCATGTGCAGAAAATTGATGGTGATATTGGAACTAGTGAAACACATGAGCCAAGCAAAGAAAGTCTTCTTGTATTTTCCCCTGATGATTTTCCTTTCGCTTCAGAGGAATACTTTGATCAAATACAATGGTCGAACAAGTAAGAGTACCAACATCTCCCGGAAAAATACAAGGACAAATAAATTGGGACTGTCAAATTATTAAAGAAAGGAGAGGATGTCATATTTATCAGACCATCCCAGGAGGAAGTCTTCACAGTAGAATCCCACCCTCCTCCCTCAAAACAATATACTAGAGTTATACAAGAAACATACAAATTTAAGACAAAGGATTACCAAGAGGGAGATATGGTCTGGATGTGGGATACCAAAATGGGAGATCCTACTAAAGTCAAAGGGAGTGCACAATTTTGGCTTGGACCTTTCAAAGTCAAAATGAAGTTAGTCAATTATGCCTACTATCTATCCATGTTGGAAGGAATAATACGTCCATTACTGATTAGTGGACACCTCCTCAAACCCCAACAAGGAGAAAATACTTGAATTCACAGGTAAGTAGGTAGGCATTTGCATTCATTGTATATACCATTTGCATATCATACATGAGTAATGGTATTTCTATTTGTATATACGATTGCTTGCTTGTATTTCATTTTCTTATATATGATTCAAGGGTGATATCACCACCCCAAGAGATTACTGATCATTTTTTGAGATCTAGCAGGTCACAGGTCATGCCGGAGATGTTGAGGTCCTCAGGTGATCTACGGTGAGCACATGTCCCCGAGTTGGAGCCAGATGTTATCCCCTATCCTATGGATAACTAAGGAGATTATGTCTCGAGGCCCACAGGTCCTAGACATGGAGTATCAAGAGCTATATTGATTTGAGCTTGGCCCTAGAGGGTCCATATTTTCTTCAACGCCTCCCATCTATCAATAACAGTAGCATCCATCCCATTGACCTGGTTATGAAATAGAAGTGGGTATTACTCAATGAGGTAATGAGTCTAGGTATCATGGTATGTGTCACTCTGATTCTCAAAACATTTGAATATGTGCATTGAATTATCTTTTGTTTCATGACGTTTGCTTGGAAATTATGCCCTTTAACTTATCCATACCTAGGGAGGATGACAAAGTTCCCTAGAAAGTTGGTTCCCTTAGGGATGATTTTCCACTAGGTGGGTCTATGAAAGGTCATCATCTATTCCTTCCATACTTACCACATTTCATCATTATCCCTCTCATCTATCCCTTTCATTGGTTCAGGCATTGGTTTTTCCAAGTTAGTAAGGGTTGTACCTTGACTTGTGGGAAGAAGGGGATAAAGGCCCACAGGGTAAAAGAAATTGGAAAAAGTTAAAATCCAAAGATGAAACCTTGAGATGCTTCACCTAGGGATTCCCTAGAAAGAAATAAAAGGCTTCTCGGCAAGAAAAGGGGACCTATAAAATAAAATAAAACTCAAGGCCTAGTTGGTGGATATGGGGTTTCATCATGAGCTAGCCTATTAGGTCCATGGGAATGTAGAAGCATGACACTACTATTCATATGGTAACCAAGCCAGGGTAGTGACCAGATGAGGATTATTCCAATAGGACATCCTGAGACCCTCTCCAAACCTGTCTTATTAAATAACATAACGTCTTTGAGCATTTTTTTGGGTAAAGGGGGGTTTGATGCACATGTTTGGGTAACTTGATTATTATATGTAATTGACATTGCTATGATACCTGTGACTTATGATCCCATGGAGGGTGTACTTGTTGTTTTTGTAGAACCATTCCCAACAGAAAAGTACATATGGGGAGATTATTAGTTCGGACCTCCATGGGGCTAAAATCCCACCAGATGGATGGTTTTACCCCAGCCAAGGGAAGAGGGACACCAGAGGCTTGCAATAGAGAAATATGAGGGCATTCCACCAGAGGAACTTTGGCAGGCCTGGATCGAGGGGGTCCTATCATCCTACCATGATGTTGGCCCTTGAATGCCCCTAACATCATCATTCTGAGCCTTGAATCATATAGTTACGGTTTTGGCATGAGGATGGCTTGGTTGGCACGTGTGGTAGTTTCTGAGGGGTTTTTAGCCCTAACATTTCACTTTGGAGGCCTAGTGTTTCATGAAGGGGCCTAACGTCACCCTAGGAGGGGAATGATGTCATCCCTAAAGAAAAAAATAGGATTTTAATTGCAATTTTTATGTAAAACTGGATTTTTGATGTAAACTGGCCATGTCGGCCTTTTTTTACCTAAAATGTAATTAAATGTTAATTATATTGTATAAATAGAGAGTCAAGACTCTCATTTTTTCATGATCTTCACTCACACAAGTGTGAGGTCTGAAATTTGGTCTCTTTTAAGGCTTATTGGCTGAAATAAGTGGTGCACAACTCTTGGAGGAATCTTATCTTGGTGTATTTTTGCATTTTCATAGTGGAAAGTCTTCAACTAGGGTTTGTGACTAGATTATTCTTGATGAAATAAGTATAAATCTGCAATCCTTCTTTATTTTGAATGGTTATGGTGTATTTACTTGTTCATTTATAATATTATGAAATTGCTAGTGTGAAACCCTAGGAGAAAAGAACATGTTATTGTCCTTTTCTTTATAACTCTTCACCTACTTGATTTTGCTAGAAGACACCTCCCTTGAAGGATATACTAGGTCCCTACCTTAGTATCACTCTAGTATAATTTCTTCATTAAGATTTCATACTTTTATTTCAAGCTTGACCTAAAGAAGAAGGAAATCGCTAGGGCCTAGGGTTACCTACTTCCTAACATCTTTTCCTTCTAGGGTTTTGGATATTGAGGCCTTAGGTTACTAACACCTCAACCATCCTCCCTCTTCCTTTAGCTCACCTATTATCATTTTTGTTTTCCCTCTAATAATTTCCCCTGGATTATTGACTCCATTTACCCTAAAAGGCACTAGTTCATACCTTGCAAGTGGTTGATTGACTAAAACAACTCTTAAAGCATCTACTTTAAGACCTATACTAACTATTTCTAACTCTATATTAGACTAACCTACTAACTAATTTGACGTTGTTGAAAAATATTGCTACAACCATCTATAAAAACAACAAATTCATCTTAAAAGCAAGTTCCAAAGCTGATTATACAGTACCATCATTGCTTCTGACAATTACTAGCATTTTGTCAAGTTTACGTTATTATTTCTAGTCATTTTTTAAGATCTATTGAGGCATAATTGTGAAGCTATTGCTGTATATACATTATTGTTATAAATACTTATTTTTCTTCATATTTTATATCATCTTGTTATTTTTATCAAAGTCTATGGTTTTATGAAGCACTAACATCATTTGGTACTTGCAAATAGTATTTTTCTTGTTGTCTTGTTCTAGGCAGGTACACTTAATTATTCATTTGCTTCATCTCATTAAAACTTTGGAGATTTTATTAGAGTGACATGTGAGATGGGTGGGACTTTCTTGATACTCTTACCTTATCCTTCTCAAACCCCCAGGTCATTGGAGATGTCTCCCATGGGGTACTACTCCTAAAGAGAAAGAGGTGGCTTATTTAGTGTTCACTTGCCTTTCGCTTTAGGGAAAGCACAAATTGCACTATAAAAAATACCATGTATCCCACCTCAAAAGTGCGCTCAACCATGTGCTTGTCTTCATAGATATTATGTTGATTCTCAACCATATATAGATTGTCCTTGAGAGCTTTGAGTATGTTCTAGATCTCCTGGATCCAGCCCTTGGATTTGGGAGCCCTTCTATCCCCAAATGATAATTCAAAAAAATAAGGAGAATCATAACCGTATAATGCTCAGAATAGTTTCATACCGATGGACATGTGATAAGTGGTGTTATATTAGTGTTCCCCTAAATGCAACCACTTCATCCATGCTTTCTACTGCCCGGACACATAGTTACGTAGATACCCCTCGAGCCATTTGTTCACAATATATTTGTATCCATATTTCTGAGGGTGGTAACTAGTGTTGGGAGTCAACTCTATGCTAGCCAACCTGAACAACTCTTGCCAAAATTCACTAAGGAACCTATTGTCCCTATCAATGACGATATATGCCGAAAACCCATGGAGCTTGAATATATCTTGGAAGAACAAATCTAGTACCTGTGTTTCCTTGTACCTATAGGATATGAAAAATAAATGTGAAAATTTGGTCAATCAATCAACCATCACATATATACAATGTCCACCTTGGAACTTTGGTAAACCTATGATAAATTCCATATGTATGCTTTCCCACTTCTACTTTGGGATGGGAAATGGTTGTAGTAATCCTACAGGATGGGTATGCTTTGAATTTTTCTGCTGAAAATTCACACACACTCTCACATGCTTTATTTCGTGCTCTTTGAGGCCCTTCTAAGTGAACCTCTCCCCAATCTTCCTGTAGGTTTTAAAGTATCATGGATTCCCTGCCAATGGTGCATTGTGCATAGCCTCCATGATCTTCTTCTTTAGTGTAGATTCCAAGACTAAATATATACGGTCTTTGTAGTAGGTGATTTCATCTACCACTTTATACATTTAATCATATACACTAAGATCCATTACCTCACAAGTAAATTTGTTTTTGGAATATTCCACCAAGAGATGAGATTTCCAATCAGTTGAAATCTCTACAAGAAGAAATACCTTAGGTTTCCTAGAGAGAGCATCTGCAATTACATTCTTCTTTCCTTTAAAATACTCAATGCCGAAATCATACACCTATAGTTTTATAACCCACTTTTGTTTCCTTTCATTCATTTCCTTTTTCCCCAAGAAGTGCCTCAAGTTGTTGTGGTTTATTTTAACCAAAAGTTTTCCACCTACCAAGTATTGTCTAAACTTTGCCAAGTCATACATGATGGCGAGCATTTCCTTTTTGTATATGGAGTAGATGTTTTTGAAATCTGTGAGATTAATTATATTTTATGTTATTGGATTCCTCTGTTGTATCAAAACGACTCTTATCCCCTCACCCAATGCATCACACTCAAGCACAAAGGGATAAGTGAAATCAAGAAGTGTTAGAACTGGGCAAGTTCTCATCACCTCCTTCATCTTGTCAAATTTCCTCTGGGCCTCATCTTTCCACCTGAAATCCCCTGTCTTTGTTAGATCTATGAGTGTTTCATCCAACTTTGAAAACCCCTTAACAAACAACCTATAGTAGTTGTAAATCCCGAAGAAATCGCGCAAGTGTGAAATATTTTTGGGTGGTGGCCAATCTAGTATAGCTTATATCTTCTCCCTATGCACATGTACTCCATGAGAACTAACCACGTGAACCAAGTATAATATCTTTGTCAATTCAAAATCACACTTGGACTCCTTGGAATATAGGGATTGTTCCTCCATGATGCTCAAGATATCCTCCATATGCTCCAAGTGTTCTTCCCATGTCCTACTATATATCAAAATATCATCAAAGAAGACCAGCAAAAACTTCCTTGGCTACTTCTTGAATATGTGATTCATGTAGGAATGATGGGTGGTTGGTGCATTGGTCATACCAAATGGCATGAAAAGAAACTCATAATGGTTGCAATGGCATTGGAAAGCAGTTTTGGGAATATCATGCTCTCTAACTATGATCTGGTGGTAACCCAATCGAAGATCGATCTTCAAAAAATATATTTCCTTGTGCATCTAATCCAGAATCTCAATGATCCTAGGTATAGGGTACTTGTTCTTGATTGTCTTTTTATTCAATGTCGTGTAGTCAATACACATCCACATTGTGTCGTCCTTCTTCTTTACCAACACTACCAAAGAAGCAAATGGACTATATCTTGGCCCGATATGTCCCGTCTCCAACAACTTCTTAATGACCTTTTCGATCTTGTCTTTGAATTTCTTTGGATGTCTATAGGGAGGGGTGATCACAATTTTGGCTCCCTCTTCCAATTCAATATTGTGCCCAAATCCTTTGTCGGGTGGTCTCCCTGGAGGTATATACCTAAAGACTCAATCGTGTTTTCTCAATAGTGTTTGTATGTCTACATGATATTGATGGTTGTTATCTGAAGGTTTCTCCATAGTGATCAAGCATTTTGTTGCATAAGCAACATCCCCATATCTGAAAATACCCTATGTCCATTTAGTTGAGACGATCCTAGGAGAATCCTTTGACATGCCCCTCAAAACTACCTTCCTACCATTTGTTTCTTTGAACTCCAGCTTCATATCTTGGTAGTCCACCGAGTGTTTTCCAATGGAAACAAGCCATTGGACCCCCAATATGACATTGGTGTCTTGCAGCTCCACTACATGGAAATCATAAGTGGCTACATATTTTCCCAGAACAACACGTAACTATGGGATCTTATGTGTGCAAGGCATAAAACGCCCACCAACTACCACCACATCAAACCCCTCAAAATCCACCATAGGAATGCCTCTTTTTTCCACCCAAGCTAAGTCTATGAAGTTGTGGGTTGCCCCACCATCAATCAATACTGTGACTCACTGACCATGTACTACACCATGGATCATGAAGGTTTGAAATCTGGGAACACTAGATAGAGTGGCGATAGCACCACTCTGGAAATACCTATGTGGTTTCTCCTCAGTTGATCTATCATTCTCATTTTCATGTACATGCTCTATTTCTTCCTCTTCCTCACTATATGATAGTAACTCTATATAATGTGCCTTTCCCTTACCCATACACCTGTGCCTCGGTTCTCAAGGGTCCTTGCAGTTGAAGAAAATATTATTTCTTATCAACTCATTACAATTTTCCTCATCCATCCTCTCCTTACCAATTCCTTCCTTCTGAAAAGGTTTCTTGTCTTTATTCTTATAGGGAACAAAATGTTTGGAGAAAGTCTTCATCTTCGAGACTGCATCCTCCATGTCTTGCATCCTGATAATGGAATCCTATAAGGTCTCAATTTTAAAGTATTTTACCCAACCACGTAGTGGCTCAGATAAACCCTATCACCAATCTCTACTCAGATATATTTGTCACTATGACTGCAAGTCTCTGAAACTTGGTGATGTAAGCATTTAGTGTCCCAACCTACTTGAGTTGTGCCAACTCTCTGAAATGTATCTAAGGATCCTCCCTGTAAAACCTATCCATCAACTTTTGTGTGAAGTCAAGGTAAGAGGTGATTATGGCATGTCCCAAAGTGACCAATCCATAGTACCACCACTCATGGGCCTCTCCATCCAAATGCAAGGTAGGGAATTTAATCACTTCTACCTCCAACATGGTGTTAAGCTGGAAGTAGGTGTCCAACTTTTGAACCCAAGATCTAGTTGTGGATTTTCTTGAACCATCAAAGGAGGGAATGGTGGGCTTCCAAATATTCCTCATGAGATCAATGTTTTGTTGACCGCTATTGACATTCCTTGGCATGTTCATGTACTTGATATTGTAGTAGTATTGTAGTGTCATGGACGCTTAGAAATCCTGTCCCATAGCTTTGTACTCCCTCGAATAATCATTAAAGGTCTAAGCATGAACTTTTTTCCCTTGATTCCCTACTTGTTGGTTCCCTAATAAGTGCGACATGAGAGGCCTTGGAATTATTATACCAGTGTTCCTAGTGCCAACTTGTGTGGGTACATGATTTTTGTTTCCCTCTACATGGTTTCCATTATTCCCATTGGGACCCCCTACACCATTATTTCCTCCATGGTGACCATTAGTGCCTATGTTACCATTGTTACCCTCATGGTTCTGGTTTTCCTGGTTAGTAGTAGTCAACTGTGTCAATATATGTGACAACTGTTACTACCCATTGGATAGACCCTCTAGGATTTTCAAATCCATGTCTTCATTATTGTCCCCCATGAATTCTTCTTGTTCTACCTCTGGTTGGTTTTCTTCTACTATCTCTTCTTGGTTAAAAATATTTTTTTCCCCTTGTTGTCTTTGTTAAGAACCCAATACCTGAATACAAAATATCACAATAGATCCAAAGATATCTGAATACAATCACCACACAAGATCTATGAAACCATATAGAAAACCACAACTTTATTATTGAAACCCTTGAGGTTGGGAAACACCATACAATGGATCCTATTATGGAAGGGATCATCTCATGTTCACTTGCCTCTTCGAGGGGGCATCCTCCTATTGAGCTACCGCTCCAAATACAATATTTTTCTTCATGTCTCATTACATTGCTTGAATCCCTTTATATAGTGCTACCATCACCTAAGAACATTCTAGAGGAGGAATCTTCTAGAAGTAGAACCTTCTAAGAAGTCCTCTTACATTTATTTATTATATCTAACTACCATAGTGGGCCTTATTTAATAATATAGTAGACCTAGTCCACCTTACATTGAATGACCTCCACTATTATCACTATGGGCCCTCTGGGCCCCCCCACTACCTCTCTAGCTACCTTACAACCTTCCACTTCTGTAAGTGATATACCCTTGTTCGTCTCCTGGCCACATGGATTAATTAATCCCCCCCTCAAGCTGGCAGGACTGAGGCTTTGATACCATTGTAATGTCACAAAAAAAAAATTGTTTTCTCCCTTACTTTCTCCTTATAAATATTTTTTCAAACAGTTTGGATGCCAAAAATTTGCATAATAGTAAAATATAATTGACAACAGATTTAAGTGACAACAGGCTTCTAACAATATGATCAGCCACACGACACCACTGAATAGTCCAATTTATTACTAGATCAAAGGAAGAAAGAACATACAACACAAATCTTACAAACTGATAAGAATGTACAGATATGACCTTTTCTAGAAGTACACTCGTCCCACTAACAATTGTAACGTTGTCTCAGATCTCATCTTAAGATGAGCTCGACCCACCACCAAAATTCCTTTATCCATACACATAAATATGCCTAGCAAAGTAGAACTCAACTAATAACATATAACATAGAACTTAGTCCAGATATGAGATTGGTCACCCAACCAAGGAGAAATGCATCTAGCATAAAGGGTATCTCAGCCAACACCTAGACCAATCACAGTGAGTCCAGATTCGACCCCAATACCACAACAAATGGTCTCCTTAGCTCAACTCGACTCCCTTGGAACAAAATTGTTCTGTCTGCCTATAGAACTCAACTTCTATGAGTGAACTTGTCCCCAAATGAAGAGATAGGATAGTATTTGCAAAACTTGACCTTCCCAAAGAAAATTGATTCTCTACAACTAAGACTCATCCTCCACAGTAAATAAATCGGTCTACTAATGTAATACTTGACCTAGAAGAAGGGAATGACCCCCCCACACATAATTAAGTCAGCCTCCTCAAGAAGTTCGACCCTTGAAAAACTCAAACTCAACCACCACCTTTAAAGTTCGTTGCATATGAGGAAATCTTGGACAGAGTAAATAAATCTTAGCTATAAAAAGTGGACCTCACCACAATGAAGCATGACAAGAATATTTGTATGATCTCCTCTCAATGACCAGCTAGAGTGGATAGTCTCACCACCGAAACCAATCTCAGAAATTTCTCCTAGGTTTTTCATCCCAAGAGTCCAAAGCCACAAGAGCACTGTCAACTTGATTTTAGAAATTAGCAAGTGAATAATGAGAGAGGGGTGCCTCATTTCCCTTTTCATTCCTATGTTGAACCTTTTTCAACCTTTTTACCTTTTAATAAGTTTAAGTGACTTTTTTTCATTTTCCCCAATGGTCACTTAGGCACCCTTTTAATTATTTACTCAATGTCACCTTTTTTAAAAGTAATTTAAGTCTCACTCTGATGACATTAAATAATTATTATTTCCCTTTTTCGCCACTGACTATAGCCTACGAGAATCACTTAGGCTATTTCGTCAATCTCCTGGAGAGCTCATTTGGAAAGGGACGTTACACTTTAAAAACAAATATTTTAATAACAAATCTATATTGATATTTGATATAAGATTGATTTAAAAATTATATTAAATATTTTATGGGTGGTTTACCCAAGTGTATTTAAACTTAAAGTTATTATAACGGTTCTATATTCAATTATTCATTTATATTTTTAATGTTTTAATAGAAAACAAAAATATGTTATTCAAATTCTTTGACTATTGTAGTATAAAATAAGATTATAGTGGAAAAGTCACGACATATAATAGAATATAAATATTTATCTTCAAAAATTAATATGAGAAAATCCACAAGAAATAAAACACTTGTCTTTTGTGTTTTTTATAATGGAGATTATAATGTGGAATATTAAGCATTGCAGGATTACAATGAAATTATAAGACGCTATGGTATATTAGAGTCCTATATAATCACTTCTCTCTTTGTTATGTTACAATTTCTTTTACACTCTTGCTCATACTATAAAACAATAAGTAATTTAAAAAAAGTGAACCTATTTCTCTCTAGTATATTACATTTTGATTACTTAACCTTAGCATAGACTATGACCGACTTCTACTTCTAACCACATGAGTCAACCAGAAAATTCTAAGTCGACCGTAGGGTCTAGTCGACAGGGTCAACTATCCCCTACAACATCTCTCCCCACCTAAATTCCTTGCTCGTCCTGAGCAAGAGGGGGTCATACAAAATAATTTTTCTTATATTTTGATTACAAAATTACAGTAGATGAAGAAGTATAGATTGAGAAAGAAAGAGAAGTATGTAAGAAGAAGAAACAAGATCTCTATGTGGTCAACCGGCTTAGGGTACTATTTCTAACTAAGTCGATGTGCCTAGAGTTCCACTGCTAGTTGAATCAACTACATCTTGTATGCCTGGTGTTCTTGTATTTTACTGGGTGCAAGATATCTAATACTTGTGAGTAGGTTGCTTCCTGGATACCATTACAAAATTTTTGACTTTCTAAAACTCTATTTTGGTGTCACCCTTGGATTGGTTTCCCAGTCACTTCTTCTTGCGTTGGAGTGTTTCTTGGAAGGTGTTTTCCATATTTTCTTTGTGCATCCATTGCAAGAAACATTGATTGTTGCTACCTTCACCAATGGGTTGAGGAAACCCCACAGGAGGCCTATGTGCCTTTATGTGAAGGGGAAATTCATCTTCTCACATCTCGGCCAAGATGGTTGACCTGCTTCTGAATTCTGGCAATCTGAACTAGGAGGGTCATTAATTGCTAATTTTTTCCAGCTCGTGGTTTCTGCTCCAGTATTTATCTTTTTGAAGAGTGAAATT
This sequence comes from Picea engelmannii, assembly GCA_009831015.1. Classification (NCBI taxonomy): domain Eukaryota; kingdom Viridiplantae; phylum Streptophyta; class Pinopsida; order Pinales; family Pinaceae; genus Picea; species Picea engelmannii. The sequence continues at coordinate 588,620 of ML783549.1, read as the reverse complement.
TATCCTTACTTGGCTTTGTTATATAGGTTTTAGGTTCATGATGCTAATGTTAGTTTGAATTGGTAACGTAATTTCCCTACACGAGGATTGAATTCCCCATATTTTTGAAGTACAAAAAAAGGAGGTAGTTACTGATTCAAATCATGTTGTTACAAGTGCAACTTCTTTGAGGTACAATAGCAGATATGCCTTATCGTAATTGGATCGTTTATGAATGTGTGTATTAGCTTTTGCACATTGATATCTCTACAGTTTTTGAACAGATGTTCATGCAAAATCTCTCATGCAAATTGATCCAGATAGATTTTGGTGGCCTCCCACCTATTCCAACTGGCTCATTTTGGTAGTTTTCTAGTTTGGAAGTTTTTTCCTAGTTTTTGGGTCCTTGACTTCTGGATCCATCTTGAGGCCCTAAACAATGTTTTTAGGGCCCACCACAATTAGAGTAGAGACTAAGCCAAATTCTGACAACAACATGTGTAGTCCTCGGATAGAACTTTCCAATGGGCTACCGTGCACCTAAAACAAAGATCATATGTAAAAGTTACGACCCCAGGAATTTGATGCACTAACTTACCTAAACAAGGCCCACATGACTTTTGGCGCTTCATCTCCTAGGGTTAGGTGTTCCTATGTCTAGGGTTTTTTACATTATTTTTTATTGTAAGAAGGCCTTCAGAGCCTCATTATAATCATCTTTTTGTGAATGAGTGCAGTCATCACATCCCTTCTTAGAGATAATCCGCCACCATTCTAGCAAGCTTGTGTTCCGCTACATTTTACAGTTTCAACTTATTTCCTTATTGAATAGAAACCAATTTTTTTACATATATGTTATTTTGTGTTAAGAATCTTTTGATAATAATCTGTATTCATTTCGTTCTTCTCATAAAATATGGATCAATGGTATTAGAGTGGTCATCTCCTTGTCATTTTTAATGCATGTCCCCAACGAGGTCAGGGTACAAGGAATTGGGTCTCAAGCTTGTTTCTCTTGAGGAAAAAATATCTAACACGCCCAAGCGACCTTTCATGGTGGGAGAAAAGAAATACAATGGGACAGGAGATCCCTTCAAAATTTTGCTCGAGTAAGCCCTCATGCAACAGAGGAAGGAGATGTTGGATAGTTTTGCGCAAATCCTTCGAAGGCTACCAATAGATGGCGCATCTTCCTCAAATGGAGGCACCGCCCCCTTCAAGGTACAAATCAACTTTGATATTCTTATATTTGAAGGTTAGATAGACGTCTATGTTGTATAAAAATGGTTGAATTTGCTAGAAGGGTATTTCTTTGTCCATAACTTCTCAAATAGAGAAAACATTACTTTCACGCTCCTCAAAGCCATTCCCCATTACAAATATTGGTGGGAAACTTTCTGTGAGCAAAAGGAAACAGTGGAACCCTCATTATTTACAGTCACGGTCACATGGGAGTCCTTCAGGGATGATATTAAGGAACAATACTACCCTGTTGGAAGTTATGATGACATGTACATAAAATGGACCACACTACGGCAAGAAAGAGACCAAGCAGTGCCCGATTTCACAAATATCTTCCATACCTTACGCACCAAGATGGGTATCAAAGATTTTGAGCGACATCTGGTGCTCAAGTATCACATTAGTATGCATAGATACATCTAGGCTGAAATGGATTTTCTAGAAATATCATCCTTAGCTGCAGCTTATTGATATGTCGTCAAAATCGAGCAGAAGCTCAAACAAAAGACGCGGAAATTTGGGACCAGGAACCCCTCACAGCAAAATCCAGGAAAGGGCAACCCCAAACTATAGAAAAAAGGATAGAGCAAAGACGGATCACCTCAGGACAACCATTCTTGGCTGCAAGCAAAGAAGGACACCAGAAAGACAAAGAAAGATACCAGGAAGTGGTGTGACTTCCATAAGAGCCCCTAGCATAACAATCTTGATTGTCGCTCAAAGAAGTCGCTGGTGGCTGAGATGAAATCCTCTGAATCATATGTGGGTTTCGAATCTGAGCCATAACTAGAAAGGGGGAGATAGACCCTTGACGTAGAATCCAGTGCTATCATTTCTACCACTAATATCCAACTCGGTGAACTAGACGAGCCAGAGGAAGGAGAGTGCATTTTTCATTCACAAATGTGGGTGAAGGGTACCCCACTACACTTCATCGTTGATAGCAGTAGCCAGAAGAACCTCATATTAGCAGAGGTCATCAAGCGCCTCTCCCTGCCAATAATGCCACACCCACATCCCTTCACCATCGGATGGCTCCACCAAGGAAGCGACATCCGCGTCAGCCAACAATGTCACCTGTCATACAACATCAAACCCTTCAAAGACGAGTTATTCTGTGATGTTTCCCCTCTCGAAGTTTGTAATTTTTCTTTTGGGACAACCATATTTATGGAAACGCCATGCTATATATGAGTCTAGGCCTCACAGTTTTATTATCACTTTGAACAAGAAATTGTACAGGATACCCGAGGTAGTCCCATCTAGTACTATTTCCTTGATCTCTGCCAAGCAATGCAAGAAGGTAATCTCTCAGATGGGGAAGTTTTTATTCTTTGTGATTCTCTCTCAGAATGAGTGGAAGCTCACAACCACATCCAAGGTCTTCGTGGCCTACCTTTCCACATAGTAGAATCAAGTGGATAAGGTCATGGAAGAATACTCGAATATCTTCTCCTTACCTACCGGGGTACCTCTGCTCTGTCAAGTCAAGCACCCCATCGATCTGACCCATGATGCATCGCTACCCAATGGTATGGTCTACCGTTTCTCTCTATTAGAGAATGAGGATATCAAGTGGAAGATCCAAGAACTACTCCACAAGGGGAACAGTCGTCCCATCTCATCACCTTGCAAGATCTTAATTGTGCTAATATAGAAGAAAGATGGAACCTGGCGACTATGAATTGATTATCGGACCCTGAATAAAATCACAATAAAAAATCGGTACCTGACTCCCCGAATCGACGACCTCCTTGATAATCTCATGGGGGCCAAATAATTTAGTAAGATTGATCTGAATTCTGGCTATCACCAAGTCCTGATAGAACAAATAGATGTATGGAAGAACGCCTTCAAGTCAAAGGAAGGTCTTTTTGAATGGTTGTTCACGCCCTTTGGTTTGACAAATTCTCCAGCCACTTTCATGCAGATGATGGATGATATCCTACAACCATTCACCAATACTTTTTTAGTGGTGTATATGGATGAAATTCTCATTTACAACAAGACTTGGGCAAAACACTTGCAGCATATTCAATGGGTTTTTCACACTTTGTGGCAGCACAAGCTATACGCCAACTTAGAAAAATGCTCCTTCAGCATGGACATGGTCCACTACCTAGGCTACATCATTGATAAATATGGCGTACATGTGGATCCAGCCAAGATCCAATTCATCTATGACTGGCCATCCCCAACCACACTCATTGAGCTTCATAGCTTCTTGGGCCTTGCCAATTTCTACCGAAGGTTCTTTTTGGGATTCTCCCATATTGCATGGGCCCTCAGCCAAATAACCAGGGGTGTAGGTAAGGAGAAATTTGTGTGGGGTCGGTCCCAACAAAAAGATTTCAATGATTTGAAGCAACACTTGTGCTCAGCTCCAGTACTTGCACTACTAGACCTACAACAACCCTTTGAGATTGAGACAGATGCTTTAGACTATGTTGTGGGCATTGTTTTTACTCAGCACAACCACCCTGTGGCCTATCATAGCGAGACACTATCAGATGTTGTCCATAAGTACCCTACTTATGAAAAATAAATGTACTCCATTGTGAAATCCTACCATCAGTGGCAAAATTACATTCTTGGGAAGGAGACAATATTCCACATTGATCATAATCCATTCCAGTTCATGTAGACACAAGGAAAATTACAAAATGACCTCCATCAAAATTGGTCCACATACTTGCAACAATTCCACCTCAACATCAAGTATAAAATAGGAAGCACCAACCGCATCGTTGATTTCATCAACAGACCTCCAGTCGTGGAACTCACCATGGTTCTAGACTCTTGTGGTCATGAGACCTCTGGATGGCCCCAACTCTATGAGACATACCCGGACTTCGACACCACCTACCAAATGTTGGGCGCAAGCATAGTTTTCACTAATTTCCATCCTCATGATGGGATGTTGTGTCGTATGGGCCATATTTGTGTTCCATCAAGCGAGTGAGTGAAGATGATATGGGAATCCCACTACAGTTAGGTGGAAGGACACTTTGGCGTCAAAAAGACAATGGAAATGTTGTAGAAACATTTCTACTAGTTGAAACTTCAACAGGAGGTCAACAAGTATATCAGGTCATGCACTGCCTATGCTATTTCCAAACTGACCACTAAGAAACAAGGCTTGTAAAATCCTCTCCCTACTCCTGACAGACCATGGGAATCCATCTCAATGGACTACATGGCAGTCCTCCCATCCACCAAGCAGGGAAATGACCATGTTTTTGTGGTTGTTGATCGCTTTTCTAAGATGTCGATTATGGTTGCCTGCAAGAAGAGAATCACAGTAGAGGCCACTGCTAAGCTCTTATTTGAACAACTCTGGGTACATTTTTGAATCCCACAAACCATTGTCTCATATCGGGATAGTCAATTTCTCAGCACATTCTAGTCGAGCCTCTGGTCACTGTTGGACACCAACCTCACCAAATCAACGGCCTTCCACCCCCAAAGAGATGGCCAAACCAAGGTCGTAAATTGAATGACCATGCATATCCTATGCATGTATAATTCCAAGCACCCTCACACATGGGATGAGAGTCTTTCCTATGTAGATACAACCAAGCCCTGCATAGCTCAACTGACCACAACCCCTTTTAGGTGGGGTTGGGATTCCAACCATTGGTTCCCATAGATGTTGCACTACCCCTTGTGGTCACCTCGACCAACTCATATCCTACTCCAAATAAAGATGACAAAGCCAAACGGTTCATTGAGAAGATCCATCACATTTACCAACAGGTTCAGGATATCCTACAGAAGTCCAATAACAAGTACAAGCAGCGCCATGATCAACATCAGGTGCCACATAAGTTTCAGGTGGGCGACAAAGTTTGGTTGCACTTGTAGAAAGAATGCCTTACAGGACCCCATCAGAATCTTCACCCACTGTGTTATGGGTTGTACACCATCACCAAGGTTGTGGGTGATAATTCTTTTGAGCTCCACATTCCTCCTTTCCTTGGCCTACACCCATTGTTCCACGTGGATCTCCTTTGACCTTATTTCCCACCATTATTGGACACCTCAGAGGTAGCAGGACAGTTGACACCAACAGAGCTCAACCCTTAATGCATACAATAGGAATCCAGTGATCATATTTTGGAAAAACAGGTCAAGGGCACTCGCCATCAAAGGATCCATCTTTATCGAGTTGTTAAAGCAGGGCAACTCCTGCACCAAGGCAAGTGGCTCACACGGGGCCAAATTCAACAGAAATTTCTTCATATGATGGGAGCACTCAACACAATGGAGACCATTGCCTAATAAGGGGGGAGGATTGATCTAGATGGATTTTGGTGGCCTCCCACCTATTCCAACTGGCTCATTTTGCAGTTTTTCAATTTGGCAGTTTTTTCCTAGTTTTCGGGTCCCTGACTTCTGGGGCCATTTAAAGGCCCTAAATATCATTTTTAGGGCTCGCCACGATCAAACTGTATGTTAAGTTTAAATATAATGGAAACATGTGTATTCCTCGAATATACCTTTCCAATGAGCTATCGTGCACCTAAAACGAAGATCGTATGCAAAAGTTATGACCTCGAGAAGTTGATGCACTAACTTACCCAAGATTCTTCAATGTTTTGGGAATCGGCCAGTGTAACACCCTGTTTCCCCCAGTTTGTAAAAATAACTGGACTGGCCAAGAACTGTGGAAAACTCAGAAATGTGAATATGTGATGTGAATGGACCTTGTGTAAAAGGTCGATGAATGTGAATAATATTATGAATTTATATTGCAGGACTGCTGAGAGGGGATATGCTGACAAAGAGACCACGATGGCTATAGAAAGGTGGTGGAGGGCACCTGGAAAGGTGGCGTTAACTTCCACCGAAAATCAATACCGTATTTGGACTCCAATGGCCCAGAGAACCAAAAGCGGCTCGCTGGCCCCGAATTAAATGCCTCGTAGGCTAGTAGGTAGATGGCTCCTCGGGAATTAATGAGGGATGAGGAGGTGAACCAACCATCCGTAGAGCCGTCAGACCTGACCAACGCGAGGGAAATCGCGCCACACGCAACCTCGCAAGAGGATAAGGCATGGGGAAGAAGTGATTTGGGGGGGGGCAGATGCGAGGGGAGAAATCTGGTGATATGCAGAGTGAGTGATAGCAGAAGGAGAGTAACCTTCACTCCTAGTCACTGGAGAACAAAGATGCAGTCTCACAACATCGTGGTCTCAGCTCGGGGGTGGCTAGTGGTAAATCCGTTGGGAGTCGCTGAGCCTATGGTTGGGTGGAAATGAGCACCCCTCTCAGTAGTTACATAATTCCTAGTGTTACTTTCTGATAAGTGTTTTGCCTTTGGCTTCTTGAAATATATGTATTCTGACAATTATGCTCATAAACTATGAAATTGTGAATAATTTCAGTATAAGAATGTCTGTATGATACTTTGATCAGTACTGGTAGTTGTATGTTATAATGGAAAGACTACGTATGGCTTCTTATTTCATAAGCTGTTATTTATATGTGTACTGATCTAATTCAGACTTCACGTCTGATTCTCAGGAGAGCGATACCCTTATCTTCCTCAGATAGTACCCTGGGAAAACTTCCCCATAGAGATACCCTTCTCAAATGCCCATCAAGAACCTGGAGAAAGGACGTGAAGGCACAAGGCCTTAAGAAATCCCTGATAAGTATCGAATCGATGGAAAAAATCCCATCGGGAGATCGATGGTCACTCACGACCGTCAGATCAGAAGGAGAAATTGGAGTGTTAAGCGCCTTAACTCGGAATAGGTGTTGATTGACGGACAAGATCCCATCGGGAAATATGTGGTCACCCATGACCGTTAGATTGGTAGGAGAAAGTAGGATGTTAAGGCCTT
>ML783549.1:538202-549600 GCA_009831015.1 Picea engelmannii | reverse complement strand
ATGATTCAAAATGAAAATGTCTCCTTGGTATATATAGGAGACTAGGAGGTATAATTACAACTAATGGCCTAAATCCGACATAAATAAAATAACATTACTAATATAATATGCCCCAATTAAGGGGTGATGAGCCAATATTAGGGCTTAACACACTTCATCTCCTAGGGTTAGTTTTTTGGATGTCTTTGGTTTTTGACATTGATTTTTATTGTTAAAATGCCTTCAGAGCCTCATTGTAATCATATTCTTTCGAATGAGAGCAACCGTCACATCAGAGATAAGCCACCACCATTCTAGCAAGCTTGTTTTCCGCTGCATTTTACAGTTTCAACTTATTTCCTTATTGAATAGAAACCAATTTTCCCATATATCTGTTATTTTGTGTTAAGCATATTTTGATAATAATTTGTATTGATTTTGTTCTCCTCATAAAATATGGATCAATAATCCTAGTGGTTTCTCCATAAATGTTGCACGTGATAAGGTAATATATAGGTGGTTGCGACATATTTTTCGTTAATCATTGTCAATTCTGTTATTATTATCCATCTTTTATGTAATGGATTAAATGTACTTATTGTGCTAATATCTACGTCCCTTTGATCCGCTCTTTTCTGAGTTCGACTGACCCAATCTTGATTTTTGAAGCATGGTCGATACATAACCCGACCGACCAGATTTCTTGAACCATATCTATTACTTGACTGACTTAGTCTATGTCGGTGATTTCTTGCTTGTTCATTTACATTGCTGAGTTTTGCTGAGTCAGACTGATGTCATATTTTTTCATGCCAATCATAACTTCTTGATTTATGTTCATATGATATTTGCTCACCTGTACCATGCTTGATTGTTCCTGGAATGGTCCTTTCACTGAATTCTTTTGTTAGAAAAAAGGATCGCAGAGCAATAGAAAAAAACAAATGCGGAAATAAAACACAGGAGATACAATACAATAGAGACACAAATATACGTGGTTCACCCAGTGTGGGATACGTCCACCAGATAAATTTCCAGGTCCTTCCTTTATTATTATCCAACAAATGAAGGGATACAACCTAAAACAAACTCGCTGTAACTTCCTCTTCTTTCTCTCATAGTCTCCTCCCTCATAATACAATATTCTCCATGATACATAGCCGTAATGCATTTCCCTCATAAAAGAGGGTTGCCTTCTAGGGAAAAAAACCCTAACATAACTTCTACCATAAGATCTAGGACCTTATAATGAACGGTCCAGATTTACTATGAAATTACAATATACATTTACAAGGCATTTTTTCCTTTGGGGGCTTCACCCCCGAACCCCCACCAGAGGCCCGCTTTCCCTCGAACCCCGCAAGGGGGCTAAACCTCCCATGCACTCCCTCGTGTGGAGGAGTGTACATTCTTCTGGGGTGTAAACTATTCATGGGTTATAAACACGGCTGAAAACAAAGACCTATGAATCAAGAAGATAATGAAGCTCCAAAACCAACAATCTCCCACTTGGAGACTGATCTCAACAACTCCATCGCTATTGTATCTGTTGGAATATGATCCTTCTTGGACCTGGAAAATTTTGCATCTTCACCTTCATGCTCAAAGACCAAATGAAACTGAGCAGGAACTCAGTTTCTCCTTGGATACTCCCTTAGTTAACATGTTTGTAGGTCTGTCTAGTGTGTATATTTTGCAACTTCAAATGCCCATCTTCCAAAACATATCGTATGTAACAGTAATTGAAATGTATATGATTATTCTTCGAATGGAATATTGAGTTATTTGCAAGATGAATGGCACTCTCATTGTCACAGTACAACCTGTTATTATCCTGCTTCTTTCCCAATTCCTCCATAAACCTCTGTAACCAAATCATTTATTTATTAGCCTCTATAGGAGCAACATACTCTGCTTCTGTTGTTGAAAGTAAAATAACCTTTTGTAGTTTTGAAATCCAACTTATTTTTGTTCCACCTGCAGTAAACAAATCCCATGTGGTGCTCCTCCTTCTATATGTATCACTTGCCATATATGAATCAACATATCCCTGTAGAACAATGCCTGAGCCTTCAAAACATAATGCATGAGTAGCATTACCTCTCAAATACTTGAGAATCCACTTTATTTCCTCCCAATGTTCTTTACTTGGATTGTTCATATACCTCATCACAACTCCCACTGCATGTGCAATATCTAGTCTTGTGCAAACCATCCTATACATCAAACTACCAATTGTTGATGAATAAGGGACCCTGGACATGTATTATATCTCGTCTTGTGTCTTGGGACACATTTCCTTAGTTAATTTGAAATGGTTGTCCAAATTTGTACTAACTGGTTTTTCATTTTTCATTCTAAACCTCTCCAACACCTTCTCTATGTACTCACCCTGAGACAATGTCAATTTGTGATTTTTCCTATCTCTTTTTATTCTCATACCAAGGATTTTCTTTGCGACACCCAAATCCTTCATCACAAATGAATTAGCTAATTTATTCTTGAGCACATTTATATCCTGCATATTAGACCATGCAACAAGCATGTCATCTACATACAATAGCAAGATAATATAGCTTCCATTTTCTAGCTTTTTAAAATAAACACGGTGATCAGAATGACATCAACTATAACCTTGTTCTATCATAAACCTGTCAAACTTCAAATACCACTCCATTGGATCTTGCTTTAGTCCATACAAGCTCTTCTTCAACCTGCATACCAAATTATCCTTCCCTTTGACCTCATACCCATGTGGTTACTGCATATAAATCTCTTCCTCTAAATCCCCATGGAGAAAAGTTGTTTTTACATCTAATTGTTCAATATGAAAATATTATACTTCCATGAGACTTAAAATAGTCCTAATTGAAGTCATTTTAACAACAGGAGAAAACATTTCATCAAAACCTATACCTTTCTTTTGTGCAAACCCATTTACAACAAGTCTATCCTTGTACCTTTTTTTTCCTCCATCTTCTTCCTTCAACTTGTAAACCCATTTCTGCAATGCTCTTTTTCCTGTAGGAAACTAAACCAATTCTCAAGTCTAGTTATTTACCAAGGAACCCATTTCCTCTTTCATGCCTTGCTCCCACTTCTTTTTGGTGTCTACCTGCATTTCCTCTTCATAATATTCTGGTTCACCAGAATCAATCAACAATAAATAATACAATGAAGGAGAGTATCATCCAGGGGGTCTACTTAACCTGGTAGATATTCTAACATAACTTGTAGGAGTTTGAGGTACATATTGATCCTGTTGTTGTACATTATGATTTTTTGGTACCTTTGGAATTTCTTTTTCAGTGATCCCATCAAGCACTGTGTATTCTAGTTTTTCTTTTTCCCGTTTCTTTCCCTACAACCGATCTTTGTACATGACCTTCTCATTGAACATGACATCTCTACTCCTGATGATTTTTTTATTTTCATAATCCCATAATTGATAACCAAAATCATTAAGACCGTGTCCAATAAAGGAACACTTCTTGGATTTTTCCTCAAGCTTTGTTCTATTTTCTTTATCAATATGGAAAAATGATTCACAACCGAAAGTCTTGAAAACATAATAGTTTACCTTTTTACATGTCCATGCCTCCTCTGGAATTCTACCATCCAAAGCGCTTGAAGGTCCTCTATTTAGTAATTAAATAGTAGTATCTACATCATCTTCCCAAAACTATAAGGTCAAACCAGCATGCAATCTCATACACCTTGCATGCTCCATGATTGTCTTGTTCATCCTTTCTGACACACCACTTTCTTTTGGTGTTCCTGGAACTATCTTCTCTCTACGAATCCCATGGTATGAACAATAATAATAAAACTCCTTGCTTCAATAATCACCTCAATTATCTGATCTGAGACACTTCAACCTTTTTCATGTCTCTTTCTCAACCAAAGCTTTCCATTTCTTAAAAGTATCAAAAACATCATATTTTTGTCGAATGCAATATTAAACCTAAGATTTTCTATTTGCTTCATCAATAAAAGTAACATAATAACAAGAGCCACCAAGAGATGATACATGAGTTGGTCCCCATACATCTGTATGCACAAGATTTAACCTTTCACTCTTATTTTCTTTTCCGACTCTGAGAAATATGACTCTCTTATGTTTTCCATAAACACAATGCTGACAGAAATCCAAATCAATTTGTTTAAGATATGGAAACAAATTTCTTTTGTGAAGTATTTGCATCCCCTTCTCACTCATGTTTCCAATCCTATGATGCCACAGTGTTGTATCCACTCCTGTAGAATCTAAATAGATAGAAGATTTAGTATTACCAGTACATAAATATAATGTACCTACCTTATCTCCTTTTGCTATCACCAATGATCCTTTGGTGACCTTCCACACCTTATCTATAAATATGGATATACAACCTTCACTTGCCATCTACCCTATTGAAATTAGGTTTTTCCTTTGATATGGAACATGTCTTACCTCTTTCAACAACCATTGGTTTTGATTCCTTTGCTTTATTTTTACCTTTCCCATTCCAACAATTTTGTATGGTGCATCATCACCCAAATGAACCTGTCCAAAATCACCTTGAACATAATCTAGAAAATGTTTCTTATGGGGCATGGCATGAAATGAATCCCCTGAATATACTACCCAAGACTCAGAAATATTATCTATAGAAAGAATCAAAAAATCTTGTAACACATCACCTGTTACATTTGCTTCCTAATTTTTCTCTTGTTGTCCATCTCTTTGTTTCTTTGGAGGTTTGCAGTCTTTCTTTAGATGTCTTTTCTTCCCACAATTCTAGCTCTCTATCTTTCCCAGTCTGGATTTGGATCTTCCCTTCCTATAATTCCCATGGTTTCTTGAGCCCTTTCCTCTATCCTTTTGTCTTCCCATGTTTTCCATGTTCAACGCATTACCTGATGTCTCACTTGTTCTTTTATATTGCATTTCCTCTCTAAGGATAACACCAACAAAAAAATCAAATTTTAAAGAATTTGAACCAGAGACAAAGTTACTTACAGCCATGACCAATCCATTCCAACTTTATGGTAATGAGAACAAGATTAGAATATCCCTAACCTCATCATCAAAGTCCACTTTTACAGAACTTAGTTGATTAGAAACTGTATTAAATTCATTTAAATGATCTGCAACAGACCCACCTTCTAACATCTTCATATTAAATAATCTCTTTATTATAAATACGTTATTGGACGTTGAGGGTTTTTCATATAGTTTAGCCAATGCGTCCATCAACTCATTCGTTGTCTTTTCTTTCGAAATATTGAAATCCATCGATGCTTCCAGACTCAGTCGTATCGTTCCTAGTGCCTTTCTGTCAAGAACCTCCCATTCTTCATCCTTCATGGTCGTCATCTTCTTTGATATTCCACCTAATGGTAGGATATTCTGATATAAATAATCTTCCATATGCATCTTCCATAACTTGTAGTTTTGGTCATTAAATTTCTCGACCCTAAACTTTCCATCTTGGATCGTGGAGAAATAAAATAAAACAAATGAGGAAATAAAACACGGAAGATACATAATACAATAGAGACACAGATATACGTGGTTCACCCAGTGTGGACTACGTCCACGAGATAAATTTCTAGGTCCTTCCTTTATTATTATCCAACAAATGAAGGGATACAACCTACAACAAACCCACTGTAACTTCATCTTCTTTCTCTCACAATCTCCCCTCTCGGAATATAATATTTTCCATGATACATAGCTGCAATAAATTTCCCTCATAAAAGAGGGTTTCCATTTAGGGAAAAAACCCTAACATAACTTCTACCGCAAGATATGTGACCTTATAATGAACGTTCCATATTTACTATGAAATTACAATATACATTTACAAGGATTTTTTTTCTTCGGGGGCCCGCTTTCCCCCAGACCCCGTAGGGGGGGTAACCCCCCCTGCACTCCCCCACGTGGAGGAGTGTACATTCTTCTGGGGTGTAAAGTCTTCATGGGGTATAAACACGGCTGAAAACAAAGACCTCTGAATCAGGAAGATAATCAGGCTCCACAACCAACATATTTTCTTATGAGTATTTGTCTTAAGTCATTCGAAGGTGTAGAACGTCGGGAATATCTTCTGTTATCTTGTTTTGGGCTTGAACCCAAGCTAATTTCTCTCTCCATTTTATTTATGATTTTCCTTAAGTGTTATGGATACACCTTAAATACTTTAGATTTTTCAGTTTTTTAGCTGAATTTTTCTAACTTCCTTTTTTAGTTTTAAGCAAGGTTTATTTCTTGTAAGTTTGATTAGTTATTTTAGTAGGTTCCCGTTGGCAACTCCTTTCTAAATTTTGCTAATAGGGTTCTCTTTTCTTTTATACTTGGTATTTCTTTAAATGGGCTCCATTAATTAGTTTCTTAAATGGATTCCCCAATAACATTCTGAGTTGGATCACTCCGGTTAGTCGAATGTCTTCCACCACATTCTGAGTTGGATCACTCCGGACAGTAGAATGTATTCCACCACAATAAGACTAAGTCTCCCTCTTTTATATCCTTTTTTTAACTGACAATCGTGCCACACTTTTTTTTGTTGTTTCTGAACTTCTTTATGGTGAATCATTATTAACCTGTCTTCCTCTAGTTTCTTTAGTTGGTATAGTCGGTCATTCAGGTTTTGTCTCACGTAGAATTTTGCTATAGCTGGGACCCTATCAGAATTAGACCAAAATTGTAGTGGAATTATAGATTCCTAGTCGTAGGCTAGCATGAATGGCATTTGTCCAGTTGATCTTTTGAATGTTGATCTATACACCCAGAGGATTGTAGGAATCTTGTCGTCCCAATCATCTTTATTTATACCACAAATTTTTGTAAGCCCCTTGTAAAGTTTTATTAAATGATTCAACTACCCCGTTTTCTTGTGGGTGGTAGGTTGTCATTTTTCTATGGTCGATTAATAATTTTTCCAGTAGAACTTTAATTGTTTCATTTACAAAGTGAGCTCCCTAGTCATTGATTAGTGTCAAAGGGCAGCCAAATATTGTGATGATGTTCTCATAGATGAATTTAGATGCTACCGCTTTTGTACAAGATTCGATTGACTCAGCTTCTTCCCACTTAGTCACATACTCGACCACAGTGACTATGTACTTAGCACCAATTCTTCTTCCCCTCTATGGGAATGGACCGAAAAAGTCGATAGCTCAAATTTCAAAAGATCAATTAGGGTTTATCGAACTTAGTGGTATTCCATTTTTCCACAAGGGTTGTCCCAGTCTCTAACAACTATCACATTTTTTAACTTGATCTCGACAGTCTTTATGTAAATTCAATCACCACATGCATGCTTGTAATATCTTCCTGGTTGTTGTGTCAACCTAAAAAATGTCCTCCAATTGTTAATCCCTAAATAGTGGCTCATTACCCCTTAATTGGGGCATATTACATTAGTAATGTTATTTTATTTATATCGGCTTGAGTCCATTAATTGTAATTGTATCTCCTAGTCTCCTATATATACCATGGAGACATTTTCATTTGGAATCATCTTGTATTTGGACATTTATGCGGGGTATAAGGAGGTTGCCCCCTCGAAGAGGCTTATTAACTAAAATTATCTCTTTTTCAAGGCATTGAGTACTTTTTCTAAGGTTTTTCTATGCTATATTGATATTTCGTTCTTAACATATGGTATCAGAGCTCAAGGTCTTGGGGTTTTGTTGCTACATCTAAGACACCTTGGAATTTTCTCTATAACATTTTTTCTACGACGTTTCAGAAGGAACCCATTGGAGGATATTTATTAGATGGATCAAGGTACGTTGGGTTAAAATTTCATCTCCTTAGGCCTTATACGTTATTTCATCATGATATTTTCACTATAAAAATGTTTTCGTAACGTTTCCGACCCTGAAATCCAGAGGATATTCATAGAAATTATCAAGTTATCTATGGTAAAAATTTCATCTTCTGGTTCATCTTACATTTGTAGATACACCATGTGGAAGATAGGGTATTTGACTAGTTGCAAGCAGGTGTTCAGGGTAAAAAAATCATAAATTCTTCCTAGAGTATCCAATTTGAGTGAGACTAGTTGCATTGGATAGTGGACAGTCTGTAGTATTTCTAGTACAAGTTTCATAATGTTTTACCAATTATTTTGTGTGTAGCATGCTATATAAGTGATATCTCCTAGAAAGGCCAAAAATCAACAAGTTGTGGGGAAGTTACCATAAATTATACTTGGCACATCCAATTTTGATAAGACATGTGGCATTCCAGAGAAGAAATATCATAGAACTAAAAAAAAGAAAAATTTATACCCAGAAGGGCCAAAATTTTGGAGATACAATAAAAGAAATATTTTCTAGCAGAACCACCTCAAAATCAAGGTTTAAAGTGATACTTAGCCAACATGCCACCAAAAAAGGGAACTTCTACAGCAAATAAGCCTCCAGACAGTCCTACTTGGACTCTTGATGAAGGTGAAGAAATACGTAGGTACATAAATGATCTACAAAAGAAGACAGTAACAAAAGATGAACTACAAGAGATGATGGATTCAATGGAAGCTAAGTTGGAGGCAATAAATACTAAGATGGATGGTTTAAAAGGGGAGAGCATGGAAGGATTGAAAAATTTCCTAATAGAGAGGACACCTGAAAGTGAAAATTTATCCCATGAAATTCATGATGAGAACACAAGGAAGATGAATCAAGAATGGAGAAACTCTAAATTTGGGTTGAATACCAACCACTTTCCTAAGATCAATATGAGGAAGTTTGATGGCAAGGACCTAATCAAATGGATACTTCAGATGGAGCAATTATTTGATCTACATAATGTGTCACATAAACAAAAGGTACGGATTGCTTATTTATATTTAAAATCCAATTAATTTGTGTGGTATCGATGGATTTGTTCTCTCAAATCACTCTTCACTTGGATAATTTTCATAGAAGAAATGATAGCACACTATGAGGATACAAGGAGAAATACCTTCTTTAGCCAATTGATAAATCTCAAGCAAAAGGGTTAAGTTACAGAGCACATTCAAAACTTCCAAATATTGAATATAAAGGTAACAAATATTCCAGATGAGCACTTGATTGATGTATTCATAGGAACTTTAAGGGATAACATTCAACATGAGGTTCATCTTTGGGAACCCAAATCATTGGAGAATGCATTTAGGGTGGCAAGAAATATTGAAAGTAAAAATATGGCTATGGCTACTAGAAGGACCACTCCTAACATCTATCGAGAGAATAATGTTCCTTCTTATAAAACACCTCAACAATTGGAGGAAAGAAAAGAAAAAGGTTTATGCTTTAATTGTGACAGCGAGTACAGTAAGGTACATAAGTGTGGTGAGAAGAAATTATTCTACATAGATTGTGAAGAGGAAGAAGAAGAAGAAGAAGAACCATCTCAAGATGAAAATGTAGACGCGATTTCTTCTAAAGAGTTGACTCCCACGATATCGTGTAATGTATTGGTTGGAATTATCACTCCTCAAACCCTCAAGATCGAAGTATATATCAAAAAAAAAGGGTAATAGTCCTAACTTATTCTGGTAGTACTCATAATTTCATTCACTATAAATTAGCCAAAGCTCTCAATTACTTTGTATATCCAGCACCAGAGTTTCAAGTAATGATTATAGATGGAGGAACTATCAATTGCTTAGGAAAATGCAATAAGATCAATATTACTATGGGGGAATATGTAATGAATAGTTCAATGATTGCTATACCCATGGGTGGTGTTGATGTTGTACTAGGAATCCAATGGTTACAATAATTAGGAACAATGGATTTTAATTTTCAAGAACTTTTCATGAAATTTTCACTGGAAGGAAAATAAATTGAGTTAAGAGGTATCACAGGGAAACTTAGTAAGGTGATAAGCTCCAATAGCATGAAAAAATTATTGAAAACGGGGCATCAAGGTGTAATTGCACAACTATGCTCACTAGATGTTCAAACATCTAAGCCATCTATTCCCCTATATCTCCAAGGGATCATTGATAAGAATTCCAAAGTATTTGAAGTTATTCCCAAAGGTATTCCACCCACTCAAAATCATGATCATGATATTCACCTAATTCATGGGAGTGTTCCTCCTAAAATTAGTCCATACAAATACCCTTATTCCCAGAAGAGTGAAATTGAGCGCATGGTTGAAGAAATGTTAGAGGATGGAATTATTATACCCAACCAAAGTTCTTACTCTGCATCGATGGTAATGGTATTCAAGAAAGATGGCTCATGGCATATGTGTCCAGATTATAGAGAGCTCAACAAGATCACTATTAAATATAAGTTTCTGATTCCTGTCCTTGATGAATTGTTAGATGAACTACATGGAGCAATATATTTCACAAAGTTGGATCTTCATTCAAGGTATCATCAGATTAGAATGAAGGAAGAAGATATCCCAAAAACAGCGTTCTGAACTCATGAAGGCCATTATGATTTTTTGGTCATGCCTTTTGGCCTTACAAATGCACCTTACACATTCCAAGGGTTGATTAATTCCACAAAGATCACTTATATTTATGTAATAAATCCCAACTCAAACAAAAGGTACTATTGGAATTGCACACCTCTCCAGCAGGAGGGCACTCAAGATTTTTGAAAACCTACCATAGGGTCAAGAAGTAATTTTTTGGGGATGACCTTAAAACTGATGTTCAAAGGTTTGTCACATAATGTTTGGTTTTCCAACAAAATAAGGTGGAAACAATTAAGACCCTAGGTCTTTTACAACCATTAGCCATCCCAAGTCAGCATTGGGAGGAGGTTTCCATGGATTTCATAACAGGGTTACCAAAGTCTGAAGGAAAGAGTGTCATCATGATGATTGTTGATAGACTCACCAAGTACACACACTTTTGTGCACTCTCTCATCCCTTCTAAGCCAGTACAGTTTCCACTGCATTCATGGAGACAGTTCAAAATCTACATGGCAGCTATTGTAGGAATATCTCCCTGCAGACAGGTAGATTTCCTCTTGAGATCTAGACCCTTAACTCTAAGACAGAAGGTGCTTAACATGGACACTGAATTCCTTTTAGATCTAATCAAGCTAATGAACAAAAGAGAAGGAGGAAGGTCTGTACCTTATGAATGTCATTTTTCCCTGCAAGGTCTAGGATGAGTTTCTATCTTGAGCTCCTTGATAGGTCATGCAAGACAAACAAAAGTACAAAATACTTCCTACTCTACTGAGATTAGCTAAAACATAGATCCATCTACTGCAGACAAACTTATATGGAACAAGTACAAGTTTGAAAGAAATGGGGCAAGCATTGATTGTATTAATGAGAACAACAATGAATAAAACTTACAACCATAGATGTGAGTGTAGCAGCTTCATCAATATCTCATTTTCCAACCCTTGCTCAAAAGCTCCATGATCAGAATGACAATACTTTCACTGATTATTCTCCTCCAC
>ML783549.1:491295-511794 GCA_009831015.1 Picea engelmannii | reverse complement strand
GCAAATGGGCTTGAACTTGGTCTGATGTGTCCCATGTCTAGAATCTCCTTGATGGCCTTCTCTATCTCATCTTTATACTTCTTGGGATGCCTATAGGGTGTGGTGATAACAGGATTAGCCCCTGCTTCTAGCTCAATGATGTGTTCAAACCCTCTGTCTGGTGGCACACCTAGAGGAATCAGCCCAAACACTTTCTGGTGCTTGTCAAGGATTATTTTGATCTCTGGTGTGTAATGCACCTTTCTCTTCTCATCCACCCGTGTTGATACCTTACATTCTGCTGCATATACAATTTCTTCCCTTCTGAAGATGGCTTCCATCCTCTTGTCCATGACCACTCTGGCAGAGTTACCTGTCATGCCTATGAGCACAACCTTTCGTCCTCCTTCCTCCACAAAGGACATTTCCATGGTATTGTAATTTGTGGTGATGGGTCCTAAAGTGTTGAGCCACTGCACCCCTAGGATGATGTTGATATTGGGAAGATCCATCACATACACATCCTGAACTAACTCATGCCTTCCCAAGGTGAGTTTCATACCTGGTATGTATCTGTTACAGGGCATAGTACTACCACCTGCGACCTCCACTTTGAATCCTTCAAACTCTACTATAGGTATGTGCCTCCTCTTCAGTAATGCTGCATCAATGAAATTGTGGGAAGCTCCTCCATCAATCAGAACCGACACTCTTTGTCCTTGTAAGACCCCTCTCATCCTGAAGGTGTTAAACTTGGTTACCCCATTGATAGATGCCAACGTAGCCTTCTCTCCAGCCGCACAGTCTAGTTCTGGAACCTCCTCTTATGATGCCTCTAACATTTTTGCCTCCATGTTTTGTATCTGACCATACTCATCCTCTTCTTCATCATCTGAAGTGACCTCAATGTAATGTACTTGTCCTCTTCCCATGCACTTGTGTGAGGGATTCCATGGCTCCTTGCATGTGAAGCAGAGTTGTTTCCTTCTCAGTTCCCTCCTGGTGTTGTCATCTATTCTTCCATGGCCCTTGTCATAACCCTTAGGGTCACATCCTCCCTGGTTTATTGGAGGCCATTGATCTCTTCCACCATTGTTAAGAGGTGGTCTGGGTATGAATTTTGGTTTAGCAAATGGACCCAGATCCCTCGTCTTCCAAATGGCTTCCTGTAGGCTGGTAGGTTTGAAGGCCTTAACCCAACCCTTCAAGGGTTCCATCAATCCTTCTGTAAAGAGCATCATGAGCATGGTTGGGGACATATCTTGCACCATCACTGCCAACCTCTAGAACTCATCAATATATGCTTCAACCATACTTGTTTGCTTGATTTGGGTGAGCTCCCGGAAATGTAACTCAGGATCTCCTAGATCAAATCTATCAACGAGCCTCTGAGTGAATTTTGTATAGGATATAATCTAGTTGTGGCCGAGTGTGGTGAGCCCATGGTACCACCAGTCGTGGGCCTTGCCATCCAAGTACATAGTGGAAAACTTGATGGTTAAGTTGTAGGTAAGTATCCAGCTTCTGCACCCATGCTTGTGCTGTCATCTTAACCGTACCATCAAAGTATGGAATCTCTATCTTCCCTGCCCTTCGCTCAAACTCAAAGCTGCCCCTGTGGTTCTTCCTAGGTTGGTTTCTGAACCTGAGTTGACAATACTGGTCTAGGGACATTTGTCTTTGAACTTTCATATCCAAGCTGTAGTATTCCCTGGTACTCCTGGATAATTGTTCCACAAAATATTCAACTTGTTCATGCTGCCCTTTCTCATCTGTGAATGTGGGCATGTATGGTCTGGGGTTAACTCTACTACCTGAGTGTTGGCCTAGCGGTTCATCCATGAACACTGACACGTATGGCCTATGATTGGTCCTACTACCCATCTGCCCATGGAACGTTCCACCTCCAAGACTTCCTTCAGATCCCGGTGGTTTCTCCGGATTATATCTGAATTCCTCATGGGTTCCACCGGACCCTCCAGCCTCCTTATTCCCATACATATCATGATCTTTGCCTCAATGGGTTACTTGCATCAGAAGGTCAATTATCCTAGTTTTGTTCTCGTTCATTTTCTGTAGATTCTCATCAACTTTCTTCAAGGTTTCAGAGATTTCGGCCTGCCCCTTCTATTGTTTTCCTGATACTCATCCAACTGTCGGACCAATGTGCTTTCTGTGCAGCTCATGTTTTTCTAGAACTTACCATATTTGGCTACTAAGAGAGCCAGGCCCTGAGGCTCATGGTCATCTCTTGACCCTTCCATTTCTACCTCTGTTTCACTGTTGTTTTTCTTCCTCCGACCCATAACAATTCCCCTGTACTTCTGCATGCACCGATCTCTCCACAGGTTTGGAGGATCGTGGCTCTGATACCACTGTATTGATCCCAAGCCAAATTTTTTCTTGGAATCACTAACTACTACTAATTTATTGAGTTATTAAGTGTATACAAGATTCATCAACACATGGAGATCACAATATATTCAACATGTAGAAGCACAAGCAAAGATATGACCTTTTTATTATGAGCAATGTAAGATCAATACAATAGATGGTCGATCTGGCATAAACCTCAAATGGTCGTACAAGCAATAGATATGAGTTGCTACAAAATGCTCCCGCTAATACAAAAGATGCCTCCAAAGGCTGAATAAGAAATGAAGATCAATACAAGCAGATCTGAATGCAAAACTCTCCAGCTGAAGAATGCCACGCTCCAATAGAAGGCTGAAACCCTCAATAACTCGGCCCTGCTGCCAAAAGTGTCCAATCACCCTAAGAAATATGCCAACTGATAGATCGAGTGATGGTAAGAACAACCCAGGTGCCCGAATCTCCAAGATCCCTCTCAATCTCTGTAGATCTAAAATCCTCCACTGAATGGTGTGCCCCACTAGTTGACTGAAACCCTAGATGGTTCGACCCTGATGAAGGAGGCCTCCAAATGCTCTGAAACTCTCCAAGAATATAGATCGGGCTATGAGAATCCCATGGGAGAATTTTCGGACTCAGATCTCAAGCAGATCTCCCTAGATCTGAGTTTTACTGAATCACAGGACGTCCCCTATGGCTCCAAGACATCCCAATCTGCATACAAATGTAGAATGATGATAACCCTCCAGAAAATCCCTCAAACTGATGGTCCTTCCCCTGCAAACAAAACCCAACTGTCGGAATGGCCCCAGGCCCTCAGGATAAGCTGGATCGAACCTCCCTCTAGATGATGGTGCGCCCTTGCTGGAAACACAAGAACAGTACGTCATGATACCTTCTGAAGCACTAGATGGAGATGGGTTGAGACTAGAATGGTGTGGAGGAGCCTTTCATCCCTGAGACCAAGTTGTGGAACAAGGTGAGTGGAAATTTCACCACTGAGTTGCTCATAAGGGTTTGTATAGAAAAACCCCCAAACTGAATGCTCAAGAGCAATAGAAAATGTTAATCCAAAACCAGAATGAGTAATAGGTGCGCCCCAGCCTCTTACTTATACTTTTCCTTCTAATTCTTTGTTGAGTTAGGTTAACTCCCAGGGTTAATCTTCTATTCTTTTGTTGAGTTATCTTTTACTCCTTTATCCTTTTCCTTTCTTAAGTCAAATTAAAAATATAACTTTTAACTTCTTGACTTTCCCCCCCTCACTGTGAGACTATCACCTAGTGGGGGTGCCCAGGCCACTGAGTCTCCTCATCACCTCTCTAAGAGGTGGGGGACATTACACCTTCCCAACCGGATTTCCTCTACACAAGGGAGCCTCTTCTCTGTTGTATATTCCCTCGATGACCTCCCCTTTCCAGTGTCAGTTTCTTTCTAGTAAGTACCAAGTCATGGCCTATGTTTCTCGAGTCTGGATATTGGCCTTCTTTGTTCCAGGGTGACCATTAATTGCTTGGGAAATCCTTCTATTTTCTCCAGAAAATCTTCCCAATTTCTATGTTTCTCAAAAATGTGCACGTGAGTCCCTCTACTCATCACACCATTTGTTTGTGAGTCTGCAACTCACTCTGTTCACGATAATATTTTGTGTGAGTCCAGTCTTCTTGCACCTGCGAGCTAGTTCTCTTTAACTTCACATATTGTTTTTTTGTTCCTTCACGCATTCTCATATTCTCCATGATTCCCTATCTTCTCATAGGCTTAGAAGTGTGGTGTTTTTCCACCTTTTCCCTCTTCTTCCTCCTATCCTCAAGATCCCCAATCTCAATTATCAGATGCAAGTCCTTCGACCAGGCTCTTGAATTCGAAGGGGAAACCTAGTGTGTCCTTCTAACTGGGGTCTTAGTTGACCCTTCATTCCTCCAAGTACCAAATATGTCAGAAATTATAACTTCTCAACTGCGCAATCATGATCACCATAAATTGGTTTTGTGGTTCTATGCAATGCAGGTACATTGGCAAGTGGTGTATTCAATTCTTGTAGGTGTAGTCTGTATCATTGAGCAAGCTTCTTATTTTCCTCATTGAAACTTCCCAGTTCCACCTCACCAATCCCACTTGTGGTATCATGGCTAGTACTCAAGACTTCCTTCCCAGTCAGTTTTCTGGTGTTTTTCAATAATCACAAACATAATTGCATGCTTCATAATCACATTACATGAAATCTTAGTACAATTACAGTCATGGGAAAATAAGGTGTTACATTTTAAGTCAACCATAAACCAATTATGTTTATGAAACTTATAAACTTTGTTTTTATGACCTAGCAATTATGGTATAGACTTGTTTGAGGCAACATGAATTCATGGTTGTATATATGTGTATCTGTGTTATGTTATGAATATAGTAGATTAATCATGATTTCCTAATTGCATTAGTCATGCTTTAATTTAATTATCAAATTATGTGACCTCAATGTAGGAGTAACTAATTTCTTTTTTAAAAGTACATGGTTTAATTTATTTGTTAAAAGTACATGGTTTTGAGTTAAGTGTACACAATCCTAGTGGAGATGTGATGATTCTTTAAAAACATGTATATGAACAACATACATCTTTACAATATGCGGGAGTCTAGAGGCAACAACTTCATGTTCTAATTTTGATAGTGAGAATGGCATTAAAATCTTTATTATGTATTATAATATTGACTATATGATACTTATGTTTTGGAAAAGTGTATGTGGGTCATGTAAGAAATGGAAAATTCTCTCAAACTATTTATTACATCAGCATAGACTCATCTTAACTCTAGTTCTACAAAGTGTGGAGAGGGATCAAATCTCTCGAGTTGCAAAACCTTCCTTTTGCATTCTAAAACAGGTTAAGGAGGTGTAGTGGACTGTTTAGTTCTATTCCTTGCGAATTAGTCTTTTTAATCTTCTTTTATATTGGTTTAATTAGGTTATTTTAATCTAATTTGAATATGTGTGTGTGTGTGTGTCATTTCGAAAAAGGTTAGAGCCGACATATACAATTTTCATTTACTTAATTTTTTATTATTATTATTTAAGAATGAAACATGTTAACTCCACGTTGAATTTAGGCACGGAATCACACATCGACCTAATACTGGGCTATAGAATGCGCCTCTCGACGCAATCAACATGATTTAGAGTCTGGATGAATGGGTAGTGGGAAAAGGGTTGAAAAAGACATTGAAGTTGAAAATATTCTAAAAATATTTAAAGCTGAATTTATATGGAGAGGTGGAGTGAGATACCTTACACCCCTACTGATCATATTATCTCAAGAAAAAACGTCAAAATTCATTACCTTGCAAATAAGTGGAGGATAACAAAAAAAACCTATTGTTGGGAGGACGTGATGACATTCATACTTGGGATGTAAGGACGTAACCACTTCCATACTACTTGCTTATTACTCTACAAAGAAGTGGAGGATAACAAAAAAACCTGTTGTCGAGAGGACGTGATGGCATCCTTATTTGGGATGTTATGACGTAACCACTTCCATATTACTTGTTCATTACCCTACAAAGAAGTGGAGGATAACAAAAAACTATTTTTGGGAGGACATAATGGCATCCTTAGTTGGAATCTAAGAACATAACCACTTCCATACTACTTGCTCATTATCCTACAAAAAAAGTGGAGAATAACAANAAAAAAAAAAAAAAAAAAACTATTGTTAGGAGGACATGATGGCATCCTTACTTGAGATCTAAATACGTAACCACTTCCATATTACTTTCTCATTACCCTACAAAGAAGTGGAGGATAATTAAAAAAAACACTATTGTTGGGAGGACGTAATGGCATCCTTAGTTGGAATCTAAGAACGTAACCACTTCCATACTACTTGCTCATTATCTTACAAAAAAAGTGGAGAATAACAACAACAACAACAAAAAAACACTATTGTTAAGAGGACATGATGTCATCCTTACTTGAGATGTAAATATGTAACCACTTCCATACTACTTGCTCATTACCCTATAAAGAAGTGGAGGATAACCAAAAAAACCTATTGTTGGGAGGACGTGATGGCATCCGTACTTAGGATGTAAGATGTAAGGACATAACCACTTCCATAGCACTTGCTCATTACTCTACAAAGAAGTGGAGGATAACAAAAAAAAATCTATTGTTGAAAGGATGTGATGGCATTCTTATTTGGATATTATGACATAACCACTTCCATATTACTTGCTCATTAAATATTGTTGGGAGAATGTAATGACATCCTTAGTTGAAATCTAAGAATGTAACCACTTCCATACTACTTGCTCATTATCCTAATAAAAAAAAAAAAATGAAAAAATAACAACAACAAAAAACTATTACTACAACAAAAAAAAAACTATTACTAAAAGGACAAAACAAACTATTGCTAGGAGGACACAGTATGGCATCCTTGAGATCTGAATACATAACCATTTCCATACTACTTGCTACTTGCTCATTACCCTAAAAAGAAGTTGAGGATAACCCTTAAAAAAATAAAAAATAAAAAAAAAACCTATTGTTGGGAGGACGTGATGGCATCCTTACGGAACTAAGGACGTAATCACTTCCATACTACTACTTGCATTACTACCAATTTGCACTATTAGAGATAGTTCATTACATAGAAATAAGGAGTAGTTATGAAGGCATAGCTAGCCATATTAGTATATTAGTAGGAAGGACAAACAAGAATATAAAAAGGTAGGTAAATATACTTATAATTAAGAACATTATTTATAAAAGAAATTTAATAATATATATGTATATTAACGATACGTGGAAAGAAGGGTATGTAATAAGAAAATAATAAAAAGGAAAAGACAAAGCTTACCCAATGCGTATACCAAGTGGATTCACTTATGGATAATAGGGTTTTAACTCACTTATTAATAATTATTAATAAAAAGATAAAAAGTTATATATTCACTCATCATAAAAGTAGTGAGACCTACACTTTTTAATTTTTTCTACATATTACATAAAAGTTCAGTCATAAAAGAAATGGGAGGAGAACCATGGGGTCTTCCTATGTTGGAATTTACCTTCGGAAAAACTACAAAGTTAATAGAGTTTGTGATGGATTTGTAGATAATAATTTGACAATTGAAGAACATATTGGCTACCTTACATTCACCCATATATCATTAAGATCATAGGCTTGGAGGGTGAGGGATTTGCACAGAATCCCTAGGTTGACATGGAGGTATCTATGAAATGATTGTTGGAGAAAGTGGAGCATGGACACTGAAGTTATATTGTGGAGTATTTTTTAAAGTAATTATTATGGGTATTTTTCAATTGTTTATTTAGATTAATAGAAATTAAACATATCAATACATCAATGTTAATATTGTAAATATGATTTGGATTTTAGAAATTTAAATTATAGATAGTTATATTATTATTTTTTTGAAATTCATGAATAGAAAAAATAAGTATTTACATGAAATATCTAGGAACATGATTTAATCATTACCTTAAGAGATTATAATTGTAATGGTTTTGTATGGAACCTTATTAAGTCGGAACAACATTAGAACTTGGACCTTACATATTGGTAAGGTTGGGCCTTGAAAGTCATACTATGCTTAATAGTTTGTGTACAACAATAATAAGAACAAGAAAATGAATTGTTTTCCCTACACAAAATTGAGTGCCATGTCTATACAATGATTACAACTTTGAGATATAAGATCTTGAGATCCATCAATACAACATATAGATTTTTGCAAGCCTATTAAAAGGTAGAAGAAAACTAATGTTGTAGAAAGATTAAATAGCTTGAAACAAACAAAGTTATATATCCTTAGATTGGTTCTTTAAACCCTATATGAGAAGAATGGAAAGCAACCAATGGAGAGAACCATTTAAATTGAACAATTTAAATCCAACAACAAAACAAGGAACCCACTTTAAAATTTCATATTTTGTTTGAAAATAAAAGGACAAAACAATGGGAAAAACATTATAGTGATATGTCATAAATTAATTGAGGATTGAGGAACCAATAGAATAGTGGTTGGGGTTAGGTGACAATGCATATTTATGGTACCATGACAGATTTGATGGTAGGGACAACATCAAAGGCAATGGCAGGGGTGACATTAGAGACGATGGTAAGGTTGACAACAAAGGTGAAGGCAAGAAAGGAAATCATGGGTCATATTGAGACCCCCTCGTTCAAGGATGTGGCTTCATGGGCTGCAAGAAAACCTAAGACAATGGAGGTTGTAGGAAAAGGGAGCACAAAGGCATTGGTGGCAAGAGCAGATCAGAAGGATCTAAAAGATAGGTCTCCTTATCTGAAAAGAAAAACCAAGAATCAACCAAGAGAATTCCTGGCCAAGAAAATTAAAAAATCCATGAATGAAGTTACATCAGCTAAGGTTGGGGGCTACATACAGTTCATGAAATATCATGCAATGATAGGAAAGTTCATGGGGATTTGGCCATCAGAGAAAGCTGTAATATGGTGAATAAACTCTAGATGGAAAACCTAAGGGTCGGGTAGACCTAAAACTAGGTTCCAAGGGTTTCTCCATGGCCATGTTTGCAAGTGTTGAAGAAAGAGAGAGGGTCTTTGAATATGGGACATACTTCTTCAACTCGACATGTTTACATCTGAGGTTTTGGACAAAGAAGTTCAATCCTAAAAAGGAATATTTCATGGTAGTGCCAATGTGGATTAGGTTGTGCTCACTATCTCAAGAATTTTGGGATGAAGAGATGTTGGTAGGCATATGGAACACTCAAGGATCCTTTGTTAAAACATTGAAAATCACTATAATAGAAAAAATACATCCTATGGAAGAATCTATGTTTATATGGATGTTTGAGGAGCTTTCCTAGAATCCACCTACATCAACTTCCAAGCTTCAAAATGGATACAGAGATCGGACTATGAACATATTCCTCTCCATTGTGGGAAGTGTTATGAAAATTGACACTTATTTAGGGACTACCCCATAAATGTTGCATCTATTCTAAAAAAAGAGGAAGGAACCAACAAAGATAGCTCTATTAGGGTGTTAAGCATGCGCAAGTCAAGGAAAAAACACCTCAGCCAAGTAATAGCCAATAATACTCCTAAAGTAGCCAATTGTTTTCGATCTTTATTAAGGGAGCACGAACCCACAGAGATTAAATCAGGAAAAGAGACATCCACGAATAATGGAAAGGAACTAGCTACAACAATCCTAGGCAAGACAAAGCGAATGAAAAAAGATGCAAACCGATAACCATTGATGGGAGAAATAAAAGGCAATGTATACCAAGAGATGGGAGAAGAAGAGGAAGAAAAAATTAATATAGAGGAGGAGAACATGGAACCAATAGAGGACATGGACATGCAATAGGTATCTCAGCCAACACTTATCAATATTTATGGAAAAAAAATATTAACAAACATATAAAAATAAGAGTTATGAGACTTACAAAAGGAATTCGTCAAGGGGAAAACCAAGATTGATTCAACTACCCAAAATCAAGGACCTTCATTAGGTTTGAGGATCATAATGATATATCTCAAACAATTAAAAAAATAAAGAGGGGAAGAAAGAAACAGGGGTAAAAAGACTAGGAAATAAATATATATAGGATAAGGGAGCCCCTCTATTAGATTTTGGACAAGTGTTAATCTTGTCAAATAAGTACTTCATCACCCAACCTAAGATTTAACTATGAATATCAGATCCTAGATATCAAAGGGGTTAATGGTAATGGTAAGCAAAGGATTCGCAAGAGTAGGATCTTGAAAAACTACCACACCATTTTTATGATTCAAGAAACTAAGTGTGATCAGGAAGTAATGAAAAATATTTCCTCAAGATGCTAGAAAGGTTGTGACTCAATATCTATCAGCATATATGGATTCTCAGGAGGCTTAATTATGTTGTGGAATCTAGCTAGGCTAGTTTTAGACAATTTTGTAACAACAAGTCACATTATCTCTACAAGCTTCAAGGAGATTTGCTTAGCAATGGGAGGAATAATAGCCAATGTCTATGGACCCAATGCTTTTCCTAGAAAGCTATATTTTCTAGGGACACTACAAAATATAAGAAGGGAAATAAGTTAGAATCACTATATCATAGGAGGGGATTTTGACATTATAACCTCGCTAAGAAAAAATAAAGGAGGTATCAAGCTCTTGGAGGAGGACATCACCATTTTTTAAAACATCATTTTAGATTTAAAAGTGGTATACATAACAACCTCCAATGGTCATCATGCTTGGAACACCAAAATAGGCGGTAGTCACCAAATCACTATCAGGTTAGATCATTTCCTAACCTCAAAATACATCATCCACTCAGGAATCACTTTTGAAGTTGAAATATTACTAGGAGCATGATCTAATCACTAGCCCATATGTCTGACTTAGGAAAGTCTAGTTTCACCCAAATCTAGGCCCTTTAGATTTGATAAATTATGGATTGATCGCTCTAAATTCAAAGAAAACATAAATCAATGGTGGAAAGAAGTATACCTGCTAAAGGGTTCATCGATGTATCGATTATAGCAAAGGCTTAAAAACATAAAGTCCAAACTAAAGTTTTGGAACAAAGAAGTCTTCAGTAATATTTTCCAGGAGCATCAGGAGATGGAATCCCAAATGGAATGGGTCCAAAATAATCGTCATCAATGATGGTAGGAATGAAAAGATAGAAATCAAAGAGGATAATTTGAATGAATTGATATAAATAAGATAAAATCAAGAGGAAATTTTTTGAAGGAAAAAATCAAGAATCAAATGACTCAAAGAAGGAGGAAAAAACTCTAGATTCTTCCACAACTCAACGATCAATCATAGACATCATAATAAAATCATTTCGTTGCAAAGAGACAATGGAGAAAGATAGAAGATCACAAGGAAATTGCAAAGGATATTAGGTATTATTACTTCCATATCCTTACATAGCCAGAGGCTAATCGATAACAAGTCATAAATGTCATCTTAACCCATATCCCAAAGCAGGCTTCTCCAAATAAAAATGCAGGACTTACGAGAGAAATTACTCTATAAGAAGTTGACAGCCTAGTTATGGAAACGGTTTTCGGAAATTCCCCAAGCCCAGATGGATTCTCTACATATTTATTTCAAAGTTACTATCTAGTTCTAGGAGCAGATGTATGGAGAGTGGTGAAAGACTCAATATCCTCCAAGCATTTAAATTCCACTTTCCTTATTCTTATACCCATGTAAGACATGGATAAGTCTCCTAACAAATTCAAATTGATCTCTCTATGTAGTGTGATATACAAAATCATATCTAAGGTTATATCCAATATGTTAATCTGATCATGTTCCACATTATTTCTCGGGAGAAAAGAGGATACATAGAAGGGCACTAGATTCTAATTGGCATCACCATTGCTAATGAATTCATACACTCCAAGAAATCAAACAAAAAACCAAGAATGATCATCAAACTTGACATGTCCAAATATTTCAATCATCTAAATTCGAGATTCTTAGTACAATTGCTTACTTCTTTTGAATTTAGTCTGTCTTGGGTCAGCTGGGTTAAAAAGATTCTCCTCAATTTTTTTCTCAGTTCTTGTTAATGGCTCCCCTACTCCCATTTCAACCCTTTGTGTGGCAGAAAATAAGGATATCCTCTCTCTCCCTTTCTATTTATTCTTATGATGGAGGGGTTGGGAAGGATCCTCTGACATGGCATTGTTTCAAGAAATTTAAAGGTCCTTTACCTCCACAATAAAGTTGATCCCCTTTCCCAACTTCAGTTTGTTGATGACGTGATGCTCATGGGCCATTATTCCACCAAGGAGGAAGTTTCCCTTAAATCAATATTGGGTTCCTTTTTGTTATACTTGGGAACCCTTATCAACATGGATAAATCCCTTATCTTATTCTTTAATACTCCATTGATTACCCCACACAATATTGTTCACATCCTAGGATTCCAAAAGGAGACCCTTCCCTAAAAATATTTTGACGCTCCTCTCATGGAGAATGTGCTAAGAAATATTTCTTGGGAATGCCTCCTCTCCAAGTTATACCATAAACTCTCCTCTCGTACCTTATAATCTCTTAATCTCCCTGGAAAATTAACTTTCGATAAATCATTCCTTTATTCTATGCCCCTTTATCTCTTGCTAGAAATGTTTTTTCCTTCCAAGATTCACAAAGCCATCAAAATACTATAGAGATTCTTTCTCTAGGAGAGGGATAAAAAAGAAAGAAAACAACCTCTTTTGTCCTAGGATAGAATTTGTCTTTCAATCAGATTCAAGAGGCCTAGGAGTTAGGGACCTTCAGTCTCTCAACAAAGTCTTGGAAAGGAATATATGGTGGTGGTGGCTCAATAGCAAGGAAGAGATTTGGGGTAAAATATGAAGAAAAAATTATGCAAGAGATGTTGAAGAGAACTTATAATAATAGATGGCCATGAATGATCAATGTCATTGATATGGAGTAATGATTGTTACTGGACTAATCGATATGTGCAGGCACATATTGATCTCCATAGACTTGGAAACCAAGACTAGAAGTAAACAAATAGAACATAGAACTTTCTCTAGGTTAACATAATCAAATTACCAATTAGCGAAAGATTCATACCTTTTAACTGATGGTTGTCCTCGCTAGTTGTATCTTCCAACTACTTTCTCACGAGACTTATGTATGAGAACCTGCAAGAGACATAAGCCAAAAAAGGTGAAATAAACAATTATAATTTGAAGTAACCTATGCAACTAATCAAGGAGATATGCAACAAATATAATCAAATAAAGACAACCTTTATGGGAAAGAAACTATATTATTGTATTAATGATAAATGAAAAGATATTACAACCAAAGTTTCCTTGATGTTGTGAATATCCTTACAAACAAATCACTTCTCCAATACCCACAATGCATCCATGAAATCCATCACCATCAACTACCTCTTTAGGCTAATATTGAATTCCTCAAAGCCAAATAATTACTAACAATCCTCCAATGACAAACCAGAAGCAAAGCTATCAATCATTCACTATTTTCTATTAGCCTTTCCTCATGAGAGAAGTCTCATTTTATATATTGAAGAGGACAAGGGTGAGGAGGTTAGGATCTCCCAAGATTATGAGTATGAGTGAGATCCAAACCGATTGGAGAACATCTCATCTTGAAGCTTCTCTTCTAGAATATTCTTCAAATCCATTGTTTTCTCCCCTTTTCAGTAGTGTCACACCCTGCAGTGGAGAAACCTAAGACACTGTCGCACCCTGCAGTGGCGTAACTTGTGACACTTGAGGTTGTCGCACTATGCAATGATGCAAGATGTGACACTCTCTTAAATTAAGGCTTTAAAGGCCCTAACACATGTGTAAGCCCTTTTTGCATGATTTCCTTCTCTCAAAGTAAGGTTCTTCTTCATTAATCATATATTGTATTCTCTTTATGATAGAGGATAAGTGAAGATCGTAAGTTGTGACAAAATATTATGTAACAGAATGCCCCCCAAAGTATGAAGCTAGAAGGGATGATAGTTGAAATACATTTTTTTATGGGTATTGAAGCAAAGAAATCATCAGTTGGAGACATGTCAACAACAAACAAGGAATCACAACATTATCTTTGAGGTAGGAATTCTTATACTCAAAATTTAAATGACTCCAAGCATAGATTCTTACATGTAAATATCCATGTATGATAGGTCATGGCCACCAAATTACACCATGGATCCATGACAAAATGTTCCAAATCTAAACATGGCCACTGGAAATACATTGTGGATCTATGTTATTAAGACTCATATTTTTATTATAGCCACGAGACATACATTATGGATCTATGCAACAGTACATACTCAAAATACTCCATCATAGCCTGGATCTGTTTGATAAAACCCAGGGTCTTCATTTCCACCATCCCATAGTACGAATCTAACCATGTGAATAAAGTTGTTGAAGTTGAACATGGTAGAAACCATATGATTACCGGTCAATGATGATTATAATTAACATATGGCAATGGAAATGGCCCTTAAGGTACACAAGTACATTCTACTGAGTGTGAATAAATCAGTTGAAATCTAACACCCAAAGAATCATTCGATCGAAGTTCATTGATGAAAACCTATCGTCGAAGGCAAGGAAACTTTCCATTAAGGCGTGCAAGTTCCAAGGTATTGTAGAGTTTCTAAATCGTCTTCCTATATAATGTGTTGAAATTGATAGGAAGCAGTCTTTCACAGGAGGGCCTTGATTTATCCCCTATCAACGACATGAAACATGTGCATAGATTTGAAGTAGATAAAGCATGGATTGTTGTATGATTGACTCAGGGATGGTTGACACTATAAAAGGTTTTTTTTCAACCAGACTTATCTTGAGCATATGGATGACACGAAAAGTGTCTTGGAATCATTAACTCAAAATGGGATCACAAACTAAAGTGTAGACTCATGAAGGATTATGATCGACAAGATACAAATGGATTTCCAAACCTTGGCACAAAGAGTGAAAGGGTGTCATGTTCAAGAGAGACTAGCTGCCAAAGATTAATACAATATTTATATAAGTTCCCTTCCCAATTTCCCCCCACAATGTTTGGTGAGTACATCTTTATTTTTACAAAAGCTTGAGTAGGATAACATATGCTTGTATTATAATCTCATCCTTCGAATGAGTCCTTCGGAGTATTTTTAACGCACCCTAGGAAGGAGTGATTTGGTCCCATATGGGTCTTTCAAAGCAAATTTTATGAGTCCAAAGAAAGTAAACTCGGTGGGTTTTCATGTTTAGAGAGTTTGAAAAACACTTAAAGAAAACTCGGGGGTTAACTTTTTTGTAAATTTAGTCTCCCAGGCCCAAAAAAGGTATAAAATAATACTTAGGAGAACTCTTCTAGTCAATATTGACTAGAGTATTCTTTTTTCGTAATTAATCATACTCAGCCCGAAAAAAAGGGGTAAACTAAAACTAAATATATTATCTTTCAAATTATTTAAAGAGTGTGAAAGAAAGCAAGTTCGCTCAGCAATATTTTAGTATTTATAGGGTTTCAAAAAGACCTTAAAGAAAATACCTATAGTGTTTTGGTATTTTTTAAAGTTGTCATTTTTCCTAGGAAAAATAATAAAAAATGTGTTTGATCGTAACTGTATGTTTCAAATACGACCCGTTACGTACACAATCTAGAACAAACCATCAATCATGTTTTATAATTAAAGCAACCAATTAAGGACTATATGAAATTGGGTAAAAAATAAAAATAATATTAAAAGGAATATTCTTCTCTAGGTCAAAAATGGGCAAATGTAATTTGTTCTTTCACCATTTGTTTTTACCTCTTCCATAGTAAAAAATCTCTCTTTTGGTTGAAACTTTAGGCAAGGATTGCGAGAAGATCAGTGGACAATTCAGACTCATGTTTTCTCCAGGGAAGAGCTCTTCTCTCCCTCTTTTATTTAATAGTCATTTTCTATCATTTCCAGCCATTTTTGGGTGATTTTGAGCTTGTGGGAAAGCCCTAAATTGCGCCTCCTGGGTGTCGCAGGCTGCCCATATCAAGAACTGCGACACTCTAGAGTGTTGCAGTTTTTCCCTATCGGGAACTGCGACACTCTAGAGTGTCACAGTCTTTTCCTATCGGTAATTGTGACATTGTCACTATGTGTATAATACATAGAGTGTGACACTCAGAAACCCAATTTTCTCTTGGATTTTGAGAAGTGATGATTGAAAATTTCAATTCTTGGCTGAAAAATCAATTCTTCCTTGGTTGTTTGTAGGCTTTTGACCTGTTAAAATGTTGGAATGGAGGGAAAGAGAGCATGAATTAGAAGATCAAATTTCCACCAATGACCCAAATACTATGTCCATAGGTGTGGATTGGATAAATGTTTAAGTTTCTAGAGTTCTTGGTGAAGATGTGGGAAACCAACGAACAAGTGTTCAAGGTCGATGTCCATGATTTGTATTTGGAGATTGAATACATATATTTTTTAACTAGGATCTCAAGGCATGGAGAGAGAATATCATTATCTAGATTTAGGGGAGGCGGCGATAAGACCGAGAATTATATTGTGCAGCATTGCATTGTTGGGACAAGGAAAATTAGTGGGAAGATTCCCATTAAAAATGTGAGGGACCTCTCCTTAAGAACCATTTTATTCACCATTACTCGAGTTAACAGAAGTGAAACTCCTCATTTGACCACCAAAACACAAATGCAATATGAAGTAGATTGCATGGCTCCAACATTATTCAATTGGTGTGAGGAGCTACTCAAAAGTACGAAAGATCAGTTGACAAAGTGCAAGATCGGTCGACTGAAGGAATTTGGTTATGGGTCAATATTAGTCTCTTTCTTCTTGGAAAGAGTTCCACTTTTGTGCTTATAGTCTATGGTGTTAGATGAAGACCCTGACCCACGAGAGCCTCAAATGAAGAGGTGGGTGGACCTAATGACGCGTCATGGTAGTGGTCCCATAGTATCCTATGATGATAATTTCTTCAAATGAGTGAAGAAACAATTCATCATGGTATAGGACTACGCCTACGAAGGAATGAATTTCCAAGGAGATCCATATTTGATCCTTCCAGCGGGGTTTCAGTGGATTGATGCAGGTAAAAAATAAACCATTTTTAAATTTTAATTTTACTTTACTTTTGGGTGTATTGAGACTAATTTGGATTTCAACATGAAGATATTGGACCATCCAGACCGTATAGGGCCTCGCCAATCTAGAGGTCGGGAAAGATAGGTGCGATGGTGGCTCGAAACCACGAGACATTAGAGGAGCTTGAGGAGATTGATCATAAGCTTGATGGACTGACCATAGGAATTCTAGATGTTCAGATTCATGACCTACCGCGTCAGTACCAATGAAACACGACAGGGGTTTCTGGATGTATAGATCGTCTACTCTGGAGGGTAGCTCAGGCAGTAGTGTGTTATCATGAGCACCATTAGGATTCCTTTTAGTATTTTTGACAATCAACATGTATTGATATGAAATATATAGGTTGGGTGTTGTCTCAACACATTTTGTAAACTTTTTGGAACCTTAATATAAAGAGATTTATACTTTTGTCTTATTTAGTGCAAAGTGTGTATGTGATATTTACAGATGTTGCAAATGTTTATCTAACACTTGCTTAGTTAAAGCATATGTCAATGTATTTAGACTTCTTGGATTATTTTGAAACTCTAAATAATCAAATTCTCTTTCCAAGAGGAGAACCCTTAAATATACCCATAAAAGAGTAGGACTTAAGATAGAATAAATGTTACTTAACTGCAGTGCCACTAGTTGAGAGTCAATTCGTACAACTAAGCATCAAATACCAAGTGAAATGGCTTCAGTTAATAGTTCAATGATTGCACTATATTTTGCAATATTATTAGTTTCACACCCAAGGCATATATTGTTATCTTTTATAGCTCAGGAGGTACTCCGCATGTTTGTCTTGTATGCGGAATTAACCTTATATTTGCACTACTAGACACTTGACTTTGTAATGGGTTTTTATAAAGTTGTAATAAAGTGGTTCTTTCATGTAAGTGGATTTTTAATAAAGTGTACCTTCTAATATTAAAGTGACCTTATTTCATAAAGTGCACTTATGTTATAAAGTGAAATTGTACTTTAATATTTTAAGTGATTTATTTTGGAGGGAATGAATCATGTCCCTTGATCATGTAAAGGAAAGATTAGATCCTGGACTTTGGATTTAGGGATGGGGAAGGTGAAAAGACACTTGGAAGGTGAAAGGCCATTTTCAAATTATGAGATAATGCATTGGGTAGTATGCAAGACAACAATGAGAAGAGGAGATTGAGAGATTTTCGAGAGAGCTTGAGAGAGGAAAGTGGGCAGCAAGGAGGGTGTATTTCCCAAGGAAATTTTCTATTTAGAAGTGGTTGAAATTTATTGTTGTTAGGGAGGTCACACTGTACGGATCCGTACAGTTCGTACATCAAGGAAGAGGGCATGTTTTTCAAGGTAGATTGTGGGAACAGAAAATTGAGGTTGTTTGGAGTATTTATTGCTGCAGAAGTGGCCATATAGTTCTGTCCATACAGCTGTTGTTTGGAATGTTTTTTGAGGTGTTTTCTAGCAAAGGAGGGTTGTACAGTAGTACGGATTTGGCACAGATTTCTAGGAAGAAAGGAGTGGGACTATTGGGTGTTGTAAGTGGATTTATCTTGCTGGAAAATGTAATCTTGTTGTTGATATATACTTTCCAGAAGATAATAAAATATCTCTCTCTTTGGGTTTCCCCACATTGGGGTTTTTCCCTAGCTAGTTGCCTAAATTTTTGAGTATTACATGGATGTCTGATTTTATTCATTGTATTTATTCTGTTGCAAAAGTGCTTGGAAATATGTATTTTTGCTCATAATATTTTATGAATGTGGGTTTATACATTTCATAGTTCATAGATGATAGTTATCTCTAGATTGCTAAGTGTAAGACACAATTTTGTGCATGTTGATTTTGTCATTAAATTTCTACATGGAATCAGAGCTTGGGCTCTAAGTTATAGTGAGAAGTTAGATTTTTGGGAAAGGTTTGAAGGGGAAAACTTGATTGTTTGTTTTCCATCGGACACTTGACAAGGTGATGGTTGTTTTCATCAGGTATGAGGACCGGTTGGATGGTATTTCCAACTATTTGCAATGGAAATTCAGGATGTCAGCTATTCTCAGGGAGAACAAGATTTGGAGATTTGTCAGCACCATAGTTTTTGTTCCATCAGCAAACCCTATAGATTTTTATTTGCATGAGGTAAAGAAGGCCAAATCTCATAGGATTATTTTGGATGGGTTGAAGGACCACCTTATCCCTCACTTGGCTGAGAAGAAGACAACCAAAGAGATGTGGGATGGAGTGAAACACTTGTACGAGGCCAAGAATGAAAACTGAAAGATGGCCTTGAAGGATAAACTGCATGATACCAAGATGGGAAAGGGGGAGAGTGTGTCTTATTATCTTATCCGAGTAGCTCAAGTGAAAGATGATTTGGTTGCAGTTGGGGAGCTCATATCAGATTCAGAGTTGGTGAGGATAACCTTGAAAGGCTACACCAAGGAATGGGAAGTCTTCGTGAAGTGTGTGGTGGGTCGTGAGAATCTTCCAGATTGGAGAAGACTGTGGGATGATTTCACTTGGGAGGAGATTCGAGAAGGATATCAGAGCAATGGACAAAAGACAGATGGATTTGATAAATATGTTTCTCTTGCTGCAAAGGGAAAGGCGAAGAAGAAAGGAAATTATGGGAGGGACTTGAATAAAGTCAGATGTTACTATTGTAACCAGTTGGAGCACCTTGCTTCTCAATGTCTTGAGAGGAAGTAGAAGAAAAAGGAACAGGAGGGGCCTGATACATCTTCTACAACAACCATGGAGGAATTTTCTTTCCAAGTTTGATAAGGAATTTTCTTTGTTTACTCTAGTATCCAGTGTCGGTAGTGGATGATTTGTGATGCAGGAGCATCCGAATTACATCGTGCGAGCCAACGCGTGGAGGAAAAGGAACAGCTGGAAAGCGCCAGCATCCAAATTTTTGAACCATTGTAATATATGACTGCACCAAGCATTAATGGTTTGATGTGATGAAGCGCACTTATAGATTGTAACGGACCTTGAGCGGATAAGCTCTCGTCCTTAGGTAGCTGAGGCATTTACTTAGATTTAGTGCAGGTAGATAGGATAATTAACTATAGATTAGACAGTCACCGTTTGAGAGGGAAAACGGAGTATAGACACCCTCCCTTGTATCATTGTGATATTCTCATTCATTCATACAGAAAAAAAAAAAGAGAGAGCAGAGCAGAGAGCTTGTGAAGAAACCTCCATGTACAGTTATTGAATTAATAGGAAGAGCCCTGATTCAAATTCCATGGACGCGTTTGATCTCTGTGTGTTGCTGATATTATGCTTGTGCATGTTTGCTTCTTTCTATGCTTATTTGTTATATGTTGCTTATGTGATTGCGTATCAGGTTCGAAACCAGAGAGAGTGAAGGAATGGGGTTCCATTGTTTCTCTGTTTAGGCCGGGAGATTCCTGCATAGAGGCAGTTGAATACCTCCGCATAGAGTGCGTCGAGGAGGCTAAATAGTGAACCTTTGTTCTCACTTCGTTCAGAGTGAGTTTGGGT
>ML783549.1:459632-474996 GCA_009831015.1 Picea engelmannii | reverse complement strand
TTTTTTCAAAGATAGATTTGAAGAGTGGATATCATCATATTCGTATGAGAGAAGGTGACGAATGGAAAACAACATTCAAGACAAACAAAGGTTTGTATGAATGGCTTGTCATGTCATTTGTCTTGACAAATGCATCGAGTACCTTTATGAGGTTGATGAATGAAGTCCTGAAGGAGTTCATCGGAAAATTTGTCATCGTGTATCTAGATGACATATTGGTTTTCAGCAAGACAAAGGCTGAACATTTGAAGCATTTGGCTATTGTGATGAAGAGATTACAGCAAGAGAAGATGTTGATAAATATGAAGAAGTCCTCATTTATGAAGAAAGAACTCATTTATCTGGGTTTTTTTATATCTGCAAATGAGTTAAGGATGGATCCAGATAAGGTGGAGGTAATCAAGAATTGGCCATCACCAAGGAACGTGTTTGAATTGAGGAGTTTTCATGGACTAGCTAGTTTCTACCGGAAATTCATCAGGAATTTCAATGGAATTAGCGCAGCAATGATGGACACAGTCAAGAAAAGACATAAATCTTTTCACTGGACTGAAGAAGCTGAGAAGAGTTTCAATTTGTTGAAATGAAAGATTACAGAGAAACCGGTTTTGGTGTTGCCAGATTTTCAGAAAACATTTCAGGTAAAATGTGATGCAAGCGGGTTTGCAATTGGAGCGGTCTTGAGTCAGGAGGACAGGCCAATTGCATATTTCAGCGAGAAGCTGAATGAGGAAAAAGAGAAATATTCCACATATGATAAAGAGTTCTATGCCATCATACATGCATTGAATAAATGGAGACATTATTTGATTCCAAAGGAATTTTTTTTATATAGTGATAACCATGCATTACAATTTGTGACTCAACAGGAAAAGTTGAATCAGAGGCATGTTAAATGGGTAGAATACATGCAGAATTTTACCTTTGTGATAAAGCATATTTCTGGTACTGCTAACAAAGTTGTTGATGCTTTGAGCAGGAAGTGTCTGCTGTTGCAGGAGTTCAAAGTCAGGACATTAGGCTTTGATGATCTTAAGGACATGTATGCAGATGATTCAGACTTTAAGGAATCTTATGAAGCAACTGAGAATTCAGTTCTCAGAGACAGAAACCAGTGGATAGAGTATGTGATCCAGGACGGATTGTTGTTCAAAGGAAATCAATTGTGTATTCCGAATTTCTCCATGAGGGAGAACTTGTTGAAAGAGAAGCACAGTGGTGGATTAGCAGGACATTTTGGTCATGATAAGACATTTGCAAAGCTGAGCGAGTCATACTTTTGGCCAGGGATGCGGTCAAAATTCAAGAATTTTGTATATAGATGCAGAATTTGCCAACATTCAAAAGGAAGGAAACAGAATGCGGGTTTTTATCAACCATTGCCCATACCTGAGAGGTCATGGGATGAAATTAGCATGGATTTTGTATTTGGATTGCCAAGGATACAAAGGGGTGATGATTCAATCCATGTGGTAGTTGACAGGTTTTCTAAGATGGCACACTTCATTCCATGCCAGAAGACCAGCGATGCGACCCACATCGCAAATTTGTTTTTCAAAGAGATTGTTCGACTCCATGGATTGCCAAAAAGCATAGTCTCGAATAGGGACACAAAATTCATAGGGAATTTCTGGAGAACATTGTGGAAGAAGCTAGGAACTAATTTGATGTTTAGTTCTGCTTATCATCCTCAGACGGATGGACAAACAGAAGTGGTCAACATAAGTCTGGGAGATTTGTTGAGGAGCTTGGTGACAGAGCACCATAGCAGCTGGGATAGCATATTACCGCAAGTAGAGTTTTCTTACAATGACTCAGTAAATTGGAGCACAGGAAAAAGTCCATTTCAGATTGTATATGGAATGCAGCCAAGAGGAGTTTTTGAACTGATGGATTCAGAACAGGCTGATACTAGCAGCGCTAGTGCAGAAGAATTCGCTAAAGAGATGAAGGAACTTCACAACTAGGTGAAGGAGCGACTGTTGAAGTCAAGTCAGGAGTATAAGCGTAGAGAAGATCAGCATCAGAGACAACTTCAGTTCGAAGTTGGCGATCTGATTCTAGCACATTTGAGGAAGGAAAGGTTCCTGATGGGAACATACAACAAGCTGAAGATGAAGAAAATTGGGCCATGCAAGGTCTTGAAGAAAATGGGACAGAATGCTTATGAAATCGAGTTACCAGATGGGATCGGAATATCTCTGATATTTAATTTTTCAGATTTATATCCATATAGAGCTGATGAAGTAGGAGTAGAAGGTGATGATCAACCAAAGGTCCAGTGGCAGAAGAGATACCAGTTGTAGAGAAACCACAGATGGAGCAGATACTGAATAAACGAGTGGGTAAGAAAACCAGAAGGAAAGAATATTTCGAATATTTGATCAAGTGGAAGGGTCATCCAGTTGAAGATGCCAGCTGGGAGACTGAAGCAGAAATTCTGAAGCATGGACATACCGTACAGAAGCTCATGGACAAGAGCCCATGCAAATTTTCAATCGAGGGAGTATGATGCAGGAGCATCCCTCACGACAAGCAAAACCAACGTGGAAGCAGAAGACAGCTGGAAGATGTCCAGCGCAAGTTTTTGAATTTTTAAAAAAAAAATCCCTTGAAGTTGATGCGCTGAACATAAATGAGATCATTTAATTTGGTGCCTTGGAAAAAATGTAATCATACCTCGAGCCATACGCTCTCGTCTGAGATAGATAGAGGCATTTATAGTAGTATATGTAGGTAGACAGAATTGAATTCTTAGATTAGACAGTTTTAGAGCGCAGGAGGGAAAACGAATATAGACACCCTCATTTCTCATGGTAAGATAGGTAGGGAAGGCAGCATAATCCAGAGTAGGAAGAGCATAGGATAATAGCAGAGATTTGTAGAAGACATCCATGTATAGATCTTGAATTAATAGAAGGAATTGATTCAGGCTCATGGAAGAGAAGGAATATGCTCATGAATGTTTGTTTTCTGTTATGTATTGTTTTGAGATGCTATGCATATGATTTCATGTGTTGATATTGAAATCGGAGAAGAAGTGGAATGAGTTACAATTGTTCCTCTACTTGAGCAAGGACTCCTGCAAGGAGTGTATTTGAAGTCGTCCGCAAGGGGTGCGTTGACAGAAGGCTCAGAGGGATAGCTTTTGTTCTCATTCGTCGCGAAGGTGCAGTTAGGCATAGAGCCGTGCAAGGAGTGTGCAGGCTCAGAAGAGTCTCAGTCATGAACTGAGCAGAAGTATTGAAGGATTGCTGCTATGGGTACACGTAGAGTCAAAGGAAGCTCGGAAGGTTGAAGTGTTCGCAGGTTTGCCGCAAGGAGTGCGTGCAAAGAATCTCGTTGAGGTTGGAGTAATTTAATAAAGCTTAGGAGGGGTAGGCCTCTGAGTTTCCAAAGATCAGCGTAGACAGGT
This sequence comes from Picea engelmannii, assembly GCA_009831015.1. NCBI lineage: Eukaryota > Viridiplantae > Streptophyta > Pinopsida > Pinales > Pinaceae > Picea > Picea engelmannii. Next base: position 471,581 of record ML783549.1, on the reverse strand, counting down.
GCGACTGGAGTTGCAAGGAACGTCGCAGGTTGGCGAAGTGACGAAGGAGTCTCGTGAAAGACACTTTGTTCATTTCGTGGATTACTCAAAGGAAGAACGGACGATTGGAATCCTCTGAAGAGATTTTGCGAAGTTCCGAGGATCGTCAGATTTTGCAGAGGTGCAAGGAGGTTACGGAGGAATGTTCTGAAGGGTTTGAAGCTCAGGAAGGACAGGGCCGTCGATTTAGAGTCACAGGAGCCGTCAGATCTACACGTGGTATCGTGTATCGAGGACTCATGAGTTGAAGCCCCAAAAGTTGTGCGACAAGAACAACGATATCGCGAGACGCGATATCCCTACAAGATCAGAGCCATCCATCTGAGTAGGATAGGTGGTAGAGATCGAGAGATCTCGGGAACTCGGGGTTCGCGGGTTGAGAGCCCAAGTGTTGGGTATTTCAATTCACGAGGTGGCGAAGTGGAGAGAAGACTAGGAGCCGTTCATCTGAGTAGGACAAGTGGCAGAGATCGAGAGATCTCGTGAACTCGGAAGTTCGTAGGGTGAAAGCCCAAGTATTGGGTGTTCAGAGTCACGAGGCGCGAGAGCGTGAAGTGGCAAAGTGGCAAGAGGATTGTAGCCGTCCATTGAAGAGGATGCATGTCAGAGATCGAGGGATCTCGCGAACTTGGGAGTTCGCAGGGTAAAGGCCAAACAATTGGTACTCCAAGTTGCGAGGACGCGAGGTGCGAGAAGGAGGATAACCATTGGATCCGAATCACAGGAGGACCATTGGATCTACGCGTGGGATCGTGTCTTGGGACCTCGTAAGAAAAGGTCTTAGGATTTAGGCATGGGGATCGCGAGATTGTGAGAAAGCGATATCCTGACAGCTGGAGGATAGTGTGGCCATATCAGAGTCGGTGAGTGGAATACAGGTGGCACGAAGCCCTCGGGACCTCGCTGCTAGAAGTCCTGAAGTATTGGAATTAGGATTCGCGAGTCGCAAAGTGCCGAGGAGCCGAGGTTCGTGTGGATGCATGGCAGAGCATAAGGTGGGACCGCGCGGCCGACGGGTGGACACACGTTGCTTGGATATAGGAGTCAACACTCCGTTGAATTCTCGCACCTCGGGAATTCGCGGAATAGGAGGGTGAAAACTCAACGGTTCAATCGGCGAGGTTGCAAGGTTGCGAGAGGTGCTAACATTTAAGCCTAGTCCACAATTGCATGCAGTGAGGGCACTAACGAAGAAAGGAGTTATACCCGTATCGCTATTTCAGGTGTCGCAAGACTGGGAAGGAAGAGTTGGAGGCTTTGAGTCACGAACTCACGAGATAGCAAGATTTAACTGATCTCCCGATAGCAAAGGGGAGACCTCAGAGAAAGATTTATGTGGGTGCATATTTCCCGATAGGGAAATAGAAGGACCTTGGAGTTCTTTGGGCGAGAACGAAGAAGATCATGTGAGAGTGGACGTGCCTGGGTGGTGCACCCCTGCGTCAAACTGCATCATAGATCTTGCCATGCCCATGAGAGTTTTGTTCATCCTTTCAGTAACTCCATTCTACTGTGGAGTATAGTAATTTTTCAGTTGCCTCTTAATTCCATTGTTTCGACAATAATCATTGAATTCATTTGAAGTGAATTCACCTCCATTATCAATTCTCAAAGAAGCAACCTTTTCTCTAGTTTCATTTTCAACCATGTGTTGAAAATTTACAAACTTTTCAAAAGATTCTTACTTTGCCTTTAAAAAGTATACCCATGTCATTCTAATGTGGTCATCAATGAACAATATAAAGTATTGACATCCACCAAAAGAAGATTCCATTGGACCACATATATCATTATGAATCAATTTCAAATACTGTGTTGCTCGCCATGAGCTGGTTGGAAAAGCTTCTCTCTTTTGCTTGCCTAAAATACAAGCTTCACACTTGGAATTATCTTTCTTGAAGGTTGGTAAACCCTTCACCAAATCTTGGGACTTAAGTTTCAAGAGACTTTCATAGTTTAAGTGACCAAATCAAAAATGCCATAATCTTAATGAAGACATTTCAAAATTCACTGTTGCTGCAACTTCTTCCTTTCTTTGGATGACTTTCGCATTCATTCTTAGTAACTTCCCATCTTCATATCCAGTCATTATTGTTTTCAAGTTATCCTTCACTGACATAATATTCACCAAACCATCTTGCATGACAACTTGATGTCTATCTTGTCTGATTGTGACTAAGGATAACAAATTTTTCTTAAAATATGGTACATACCAAACATTTGAAACCCATTTTTCACCAATTCCAGGGAGAAAAAATTTCACTGAACCTTTTCCTTGAGGTATATGAGTTGTATCATTAGCTAAATAAATGGGATTTAATTGAATATCGTTATAATTCCAAAAATAGTCTCTGTGATAAGTCATATGTTGAGTAGCCCCTGTGTCCAATATCCAATCATTTTCAAATGAATCTACATGATGAACTGCTGAAAAAACATATTCATATTCATCATCCTGATAATATTGATCTTTTGCATATTGTGCTGATTGTTGAGAGTTTACATTTGACGTCTACTTGAACTTTGGCAATTGATCATTGTTGGTAAGACAATTTGATGCATAATGGCCCATCTTTAAGCATCGTTTACATCTTACTTGACTGAAATTTATGCCTCTTCCTAACTGCGCATTACTTTGAAAATTTTGTTGATGAAAATTGTTACGACCTCTACCTTGGCATGACCTCTACCATGGCCTCGATTAGAAAACTGATTCTAAAAATTTTGAGAATCTAATTTTCCCCTTCCTTTAGAGCTTTCATCTTTAGTGTAAAGAATATCTTCTCCTGATTGTTTTTGTTTTCCAAAGGTTTTACTATGTTGAGCCAACAATTCACTAAGAAAATCAAAAGTTATAGTAGATAACTTATCAGTTATTTGCAAAGTCTCAACAAAATTCTTATAATATGGAAGCAAGCCATTTATTACAATGGAGACTAGAAAACTATCTTCAAGTTTAGAAAAAACACCTTTGATGATTTCCATATGAATGTTCTTAATCCTTGAAATGTATTCTAGTACATCGCCATTGTCTACTAATATTTGTTTAAGCAAATTCATTTGTAGATCAACTCTTTGAGATGCAACAGGAGTATCAAAAAACTTCTTTAATAGATTACAAGCAAACCATGCATCTTTGGAATTCTCAATATGAACAAACATTTGTTCAGTTACAGAAGAACATAGCAAAGCAAGTGCTTTTTCATCTTTCAAATTCTATTTGGCTAAATAAGTAGCGTCGGTGGGCTTAGTTGGAGCAGTATCACCATCACATATATCACGCCATAATTCATTATAGATCAAAGTGTTATGCATGTGCCTACTCCAAGTTTTGTAATTCTTGGGTCCATCTAACTTATCCAATTCAATGAATAGGTTGATTAATTTTGACATGATGATAGATTGCCTTATTGCAAGGATTGCAAGTTAGTGATCACACCACCACACTGAATAGTCATCAAAATACTAAAAGAGAGACACAAGGCACCAGAAAGAAAAAGTGCACAGTCCACGCAAAAAAGAGCACTTTTAAGGGCTTGGCCTTGACCCTTTAAAAGTCTCATTGAAAATAAGTTTGAGAGAGTATTTCACTAGACTCTTCTCAACCTCTGAGCTTCAATATTACAATCAAAAACTTTCAAAATTTGTCATTTTTCCAAGACTTATAGCCTTTTACAAATAGAAGATACACCCCTCTTTAAAAGTGGTAAATTCTTCAATAACATTAAAAAAAAAATCTCAAAAGATAACCACTCAAATCATTGTTATTGTAAAATCCACTCATTACTCCAAAAGGTTTTCCTAAAGAATATATTATTAAAATATTCTTTATAACATATATAGAGACTTTGACTTGTACTTGCCAACAACACCAAAATGGAGGGTATGCATTTGTTGAATTCACTGGACTCTTCTTGTAATTAAAACAATCTGATTGAATTAGTTGGAGGGAGCAATTTGTGTTGAAGGGTTCTTGGTATGATCGAATTCGCTGGAGGGCGCTTGCTTCCATATCTGTGGAGGGTGTTATTCAAAGGGCACAATCTGGTACCAGATCCATGGAGGATTCTTTTTGGAGGGCACTTGATGGAGGGCGCGATCTCTTCGCCAAGTACCAGATCTGTGGAGGATGCTTGTTGGAGAGCTATTGATTGAGGGCGTGATCTCTTCGCAAAATACCAGATCCGTGGAGGATGTTAGCTGGAGGGATCTTGATTAAGGGCAAAAAAATCAGTTAGAGAAGAATGCGCTTCTAAAATAATTATGGTGTCAAAGAAAATCAGCTCCTCGTATGCTAGAGACTGAGTCGATTATTGCCTCGAAAGTTGCAAGCTCGCAACATTTTTAAGCTTCCATATTGTGGAAGACTCGAACGTGGATAGAATGCTGCAATTGAGGGAGAACTTGGATGTAACGGTGCAACTTTGGTTCTCTACGTGGATGCGCCAGAAGGGACAATAGATTTATCCTCAAATCTGTGAATTCATTAGATCTACATTCGCCTCCAGTTATGAATTTTCTTCATGTATAAGGAAGAAAGAAGAAAAAAAAATCCTCAGATCATTTCTACCATGTTGATATTAACCTTGTTGATTGGAATTTCTAAAAAACTTAAAAAATATATATAGAATCTACAATATGATCCAGATTTAATTGTCAGATTTAACTGATCTGTAGCAATGTTAACAAATGAGTCGTCCCTTTTAATAAAGAGGCAATGGATCTACAATTTATGAATTGGTAGATTTATAAAATTTTACAATTCTTAAAAAAAATGAAGATTCAATCAATTATTGAATAACAATTGATTGTTGTAATAACACTTTCCTTATTTAAAAAACAACAACAGTTTACCTCAATACCGTTGCTATTGAATTTGAAGAGATACAAGCTGATGTTGTGGAGACTTCCTTGCTTCATCAATCCATCACCAATCCTTCCATCACTATTTCACCATGGCTCTTATACCATGTTGACAAAGTGTCCTCAGACACGTAATTTTATTAATAAGGAAAAAGTGATTACAATCTGAAATATTCTACTCCTTAACCTCACTTCAAGAAGGAGCTAGTTTATATAGCTTAACTCTAAACTAAAAACTAGGAGAACAACCAATCACATAATCACATGAGTATGATAGGTGTCCTTTGCATAGAAGCTAGGTGTCCTTATCTTAACAAACTAGAATAAATTAATTTCTAAAAACATTTATACTAGAAAATACTTAGACTATAGAACTTTAGGATTATGAGGCTAACAGTTCATTGTGTTTATTTCGCTGCAAAAGTGCTTGGAAATGTGTATTTTTTCTCATAAAATTTTACGAATGTGGTTTTATACATTTCAGAGTTCATAGATGACAGTTATCTCTAGATTGTTAAGTGTAAGACAAAATTTTGTGCATGTTGATTTTGTCATTAAATTTCTACATATACCATGTAGACTCATCAACTCATCAATGGGAGTGTAGATTTCCCATGTAGAAGATGCAAGGTTTTGGGTACTACGTCTAGCACCATCATCAAAGCCAACATAAGGTAGAAGGGACACCGACATCTGCAAATCAAGCACCATGCAAGATAAGCAGTAGGAATAAATTGATGAAAAAGGTAACAAAAGAACACTAAAGTATGTTACAATATTTACAAATAATGTATGTAGAATCACTCTAAGAATAGTACCATTTAAGGTAAATCCCATTTATGGGTTCACCCAAGGAAATTCCATCATAATATACTATCTCATAGGCCCCTTTTTCTAACACACGTTTAACAATGTAAGGGACATGCCACATGGAATAGAATTTTCCATCCCATAAGTTTTCACGATCATGGTCATATAGCAAGACCAAGTCACCTTCAAAAAAAACATGAGGTCTAATGGTTTTATTATATTGATATTTGAAACATTTTTTATTCATTTCGTTAGCCAAGGCGACATCACAAAAAGTTTCATATAGTTGTGTCAAATGTAAAAGGAGTTCTTGCTCGACTAAGGTATTAGGAAGCAATTTGATGGCTAGTTTCAAAGATGGTATTTCGTATTCAATTGGCAACACGACTTCTCAACCATACACCAGCTAAAATGGTGTAAAACTCATAGTTGTTTTAACCGAAGTTCGATATGCCCATAATGTCAAAAAAAACATTCTATGTCAATTTGATTTATGAATCCCTATCATCCTATGAAGCATAGTTGACAAAGTGTTGTTGGTATATTTGACTTGGCCATTAGCTTGCAGATAGTAAAGAGTTGAGTTTTCATGTTGTAAACCCAACTTGGTGGTTAATTCCAACATCATATAATTACAAAAATGAGTGACATGATCAGTGAAAATATCTTGAGGCCTATTGAATCGAGTAATAATGTGATTAAAAAATAAAAGAGTTGTACTTTTCCCGATATTGTTATATGTAGGCATCGCCTCAACCCATTTAGTAAAATAGTCGACACCAAAAATAATGTATCCTTGCCCCCCATCTGAGTAAGGGTTACATGTCATGAAATCAATGCCCTATTTTTCAAATGGAACAACAGAAACTACAGGATGAAGAGGAGCAAGAGGGGCACGCAAATTACAATCATAGATCTGGCACGCTTGACATTTTTGGACCATAAGAATGAAATCTTTAAATAATGATGACAAAAAATACCCCGCCTGTACAATTTTTTGGACTGTTTCATACCCAGACATATGACCACCACATGCTCCAACATGGTAGTCATTAAGGGCTCTCACAACTTCCTCATGCGTTAAACAACATCGAAAAATGGAATAAACACCACGATGATAAAGTGTATTGCCAATAATGATGTATTGGTGAGCTTGGTATTGAATACAACGACATTCAGTACTCGAGAGATCAGGTTGAAAGGTTTGGATTTGGATATAGATGATGATATCTCTGTACCACGAATCATAATATTTGATCAGAAAAAGGGATTCATCAGGAATTGATTTTTCTGTCAAACTCTCAGATTCAGGTGAGGGAAGGTCACAAATCATCTCAACAAATACCAAATATTTATTAGATTTGGATTTCTCGAACTCCAAATCAAACTCTTGTAAGATGAAAATCCATTTTGAGTATTTTCCCCCCATCACTTGGTGAGTCAACATATGTTGCATGGGGTTACAATCAGAAATAATAGTGGTTTTGCACAATAAGATGTAGTGACGAAAACATTGGATAGCTTAAACATCATCCAAGGCCAATTTATCCACATGTGAATATTTGATTCCATTAGGAGATATACTCTTACTCAAATAGTAGACCACATGTTCATCATTCGAATCATCCTCTTGTACCAGCACAATAGCAATGGTACTGTCAGAAGCAGCAAAGTATAGAAAATAATCATGATTATAGTCTAGGAGATGTAACAACGGCGTATTAGTCAATGTGTGCTTTAAAGAATAAAACATTTTTGTAGCAATGTCATCCCAAACAACGGGAACCCCTTTTTTAAGAATCTGGATAAAACCCTTAGTTAGTTCTGCATATTTGGGAGCAAATCGACGTAAAAATAATTTGTTCCCTTGCAAACTTTAGAGTTGTCATAAATTTGAAGGAGGAGGAAAATTCAAGATGGTCTTGATATTCAACAAATAAAATTGAATACCTTCCTTGGACACGATAAAACTAAGGAGACGTCTTGATTCCACACAAAATACACATTTATGTGGGTTTAAGAAAATATTGTAAAAACAACATCTAAGAAAAATAGCTCAAAGATGTGTAGGATGATCCTAACGCTACATGGAATTTGCAAGTAAGTCATCAAGATAGGGTTGTAAAATATGGTTGATATCTTTGGAAAGTGTAATAAATAGCCCACTGAAAAGTTGCGTCAGCATTTTTTATCCCAAAAGGGAGTTTTTTATAGGAAAAGGTATTCCAAGGACAAATGAAAGTGGTTTTGTGTTGATTCAATGGTAGTATATTAATTTTATTATAGCCAAATAAACCATCCATAAATGAGAATATTTCACTACCAGCACAATCATCAACGATCTGGTCAATGAAAGGGGTTGGGTAGTGTTGACGGGCGAAATCAACCGTCCGTCAACTGAGAGAGTGGAACCGGTCTGGGGTTGTCTAATAACCCAAGACGTTTGGGATGAACCACCCTGAAGGGTTTAGCGGCTCCGTTAGCCGATCTAAGGTCCTAAGAAAACAAAATAAAAACTAATATAAACTAACTAATCTAACTAAAACTAATGAAACAAACTAAACTAATCTAAAAAAATAAAAATAAAATAAACTAATTAACTAATCTAACTAAAACTAACTATTAAACAAACTAAACTAATCTAACTAACTATATATATGAAATCTACTAACTAATACTATACTAACTCTAACTAATTAACTAACTAACTACTATCTGAAATATACCTTATTCACAAAATGTACAATAATCTACAATTTACAGATTTGAATAAAACCTAAAAAACTCATTCATATTCTGCCCTAAGACGGAGAAGGATGTTTTTTTTTTTTTTTTTTTTTTTTTTNATTTTTTTTTTTTTTTTTTTTTTAATTTTATGGACCAGAAATAAAACAAAAAACTAACTAAACTAAACTACTAATACACTAATTCTAATTACTAACCTAAACTAAAACATATATCTAACTATACTACTAATAAATATACTAAACAAACTAATAAAAAATAAATGACAAACTGACCTGGAAACGCTCCAGATTTGTCCCGCGTAAGATGACTTTTTTTAGCAGATCGGAGGAAGGAAACTCGCATCGAATAATCCAGAAGCTTCTCGTAAACGATAGCTGCAATGCTCTTTGAGTGTGTTTACAGGACAAACAAGACATAAAAATCACAACAATCATATAATTTATAAATATTAACAATTAGGTAAACCTGTATGTAAAGACTTATACAAAATAATTTAATTAATGAAGAAGAGAAATCTATCATTCATAAACTGAATCAGGTAATTGATGTGTTCTTAAGTAGTGAAAGAAATTAGATATGGATGAAACATTAATTAATTAATATCATTCTGCAAAAGACCATGATAGCTAAAGTAGTCACTAATCAAATGCAAACTGATAAACATAAACATGAAACAAAAGATTGATATTATGAAAAGCTAAAGTTGTAGAAGAACATCAACTTTTGTCTCAGTTTGTATTAAAATTCCATATCCTTGTTCTCCCACGAATGAGGATGATCCTTATTACAAAAATAATAAGTATTTATAAGTTTTTCCACAGGGTAAAACCTCCCTGTCGAAGTTATAAAACTGTTTACATGAAATCTGGGAAGATCTCCCAAAGTTTAACTAAACTAGAAAACTACAATAAAACTAAAGCATACAAATATCCTCTAAATTGTCCACCCAATCCCAAGCAATTCGAATTCACCTGAAAAGTGTCAAAAATAAACAAGTTAGAAGGATCTTTTATTAACAAAATGTTAAAAATCTAATTCTATAGACTAGCTACAGAATCATGCGATTTTGTAGCTAGTCTAAATAAGATACAGAATCAGCATCAGAATCGATTAAAAATATTTTTAAAGGATTAAATCCAATTATCTTCCAATAACCATTTAAAAACAAATCATTGAGATTGGAATGGTTATATCATTCAAAATTAAACAGGATCAAAAATGATTCAACCGAATACAAAGATAGGAATACTCTGTTCTTTTGTTACCACAAAATTAGATCAACGGAGTCATAATCGAAAAGTAGTAAGATTGTTTCATATCCAATTGAAACCGATAATCAAACATATCATATGCGATTGTTAAACAAGAGATACGATCGAATCCAACAAAATTATTTTCCAATCGTTATAATTGTAACGATATAGCAAAAGATCCATACCATAAACGAATTAAACCAACTGGTGCGTAACTGTCTAAAACGAAATCGTGATGAAATCACTCAACTGAAAACAGGGTTCACAAGAATTATATGATCGTTTGTTTTTAGTAAACTGGGTAGACAAGATCAATTTCCTTTGATCGAAATTATTTGTTTAAAACGTATTATTACCGGATTCGATAGAGACAACAAATATTGACCAATTCGTTTGCAAGTTAAAAACAAACAGAGCAGCATTTCACGATGTGAATCTAACTCATGAGAGCGATCAAATCAACTGAATTTGATTTAAGTGAATCAAACAGCAAGGAGTCTTAACATAATCATAGTAAATCGAAACTGTCCCATGATTCGGGCATGAATATTACTTGCATCGGCTTGCATGAGTATATTGTTTTTATAAAAACAGAGTCGTTTTTTCCCAAATTAAAACCGGACAGAGCAATATTCACGATTTTTGAAAATCATATGATAGAGGATATCGTAACCAACAAACTCATTGAAATAGTTTACTAATCAGAGCATCCGAACCATAATGACATCAAATCCAATATGATTGTATTCTAATTTGAGCATGAAAACTTACTGTTCAGAGTAGATACCAAACCAATTCAATTGAAAGCACAACGTCCATTTCGTTAACTCAATCAGACACACGATCAAATCAAACCAAACCAAAACCAATCAAATCGAAATGAGAATCTATCGGTGTCTAAACTGGGGATGATCAAATCATATATCCAAATGAAATTTCATTTATTTTTAGCAAGCGAAATAATATACAGGGTAAATGTCGTTACAACAGAGCCATTTCGATACATAAACAGAGATATTCGAAACCAAATTTGACTCATTATATATCATGGTCATAAACAAAACTGAAATGATATCAAAATCATACCTGTACAGCGACGAGTCGACTTGATCATGTCAATTTGGAATTGATAACTGTCGTAGCCGATTCAACGTTTTTGAAAAGGATCGAGCCTATCGTCTTCTTCTTTTTATCAACTGCTTGGAGCTGGTCTCGTTGATTGGTTAATACTGCAATTCAATCTTCCAGCGATTGAATCTTAGATTGGAGTAGGGGGACATCAATGTAGTATCACTCCAACCATAACTCGCATTGGTCACATGATGGCTATGTGGGGTTTGAAAGAGCAGGCAAGGGTTTGGGTACATCGTTGAGGGTTTCACTAGGCAATTTAATACCAAAGTAGCTAGGGTCGTTTCTTAGGCAAGGGGGAAGATTCGACAAGAAATTGTATGGTGGCTCGGGGCATAAACCATGTGAGTAAGGGTATTCGCTGGCTAAGAATCGTTCCACGTCAGAATCAGAATCCTCACTTAGGACAATAGGGTTTGACTCGGCAAAGGGTTTTGGTTTGTTTCTGGCCATCCTTGAAATGAGTTGGGCATTCCTTTTACCCTTGGCATTAGCAGTAAAGTTTTCCTTGGGATTTTTTCTCGTAGGCTTCTTAATAGTCTCGGCATTCTCATTTCCAATGTCTGGTAAGTCAATAGGAGGGTTGGTCAAGGGTTTAGGTAGTAGGATATGTAAGGGTACAGGCGGTTCGGCCTTGGTTTCAATTACCACAGGCTTATCAACTGGGACGGAGTCTGCGTCCTCAAATCCATTACAGGCGATGAAAGCCCTCCAACTATCACCATGCAAACTCAAATGATAAACAACGATAAGCTTAATAAGCCCATGATGGAACAGGCTACTGTCAGCCTTCTATCGTTTAAATCTTTTTGACATCTTATATAAGCTGCGTTGAAAGTAGAAAGGCATGTTTAAAGGATACCCTATAAAAATCATCAGCAAATGCAGGTGGTAGAGAAACACAAGCCCGTATCGACCTTCACAGGTCACGAACTGCTTGACTAGCATTAATAGGTCGTGCCATCGTGGTTTGAGCATAGATATGGGCATACCTCTGTCACACAAGGTGACTTTGCGCGAGAGGAACAACAGTGTCCATGGAACTTCCTCGACCTTACAATTCTTAAACCAACGTTGTCCCGAGGTAGGTAGACCTGTAGAAGAG
>ML783549.1:416762-443646 GCA_009831015.1 Picea engelmannii | reverse complement strand
TGTATGGTAAAAGGTTAGAAAGAAAACAACAAAGCTATTGACAAGAATTAAACAAAAACTAAATGAAACTATGAGCATAAGAACAAAAATAGAAACAAATAAAAATGGACCAATATCACCAATATATAAGCTGGTCTGATTGATGAAATCCAAAGATACACAATGGAGAAAGAGGACTTGGGTCCCTTCCCTCTCCAATGGAAGGCTCTTGAGGCCCTCAACTGATTTCTCTCCTTACAATGAAAGATGAAAGTATGAGTGAAAGAACTCCAAGCTTATCCACTCTAGTGAGAGATGGAAAGCCTATAAAATGGTGTTGATTATGTCTATTACCAAAGAATGAGTCTCTAGCAATCTCAACAACATAACAATACAAAGAATTCCTTAATAAAATGGTGGTCATTCATGGATTTTTATAGCCAAGCATTGAGTCATTATGTGACCTCTTTTGAATGTGAAAAGGGGCTCTTTAGGGCACCATTAGGTCTTTGACCAGCCCCCCCACGCGGATTGAGCTCGGATTTGGTGTCAAATCGACTTGGGAGCTGATCCATTAGTGGTTGGGAGGCCGACCAATTTCATAAATGCGTCGTTTAGCAGGCGCGNGGGTTTTTCGCCCCACAGCCGCGCCTCTGGCGCGCAAGTGCGCTTTGAACGTTGCTGATGCGCGCACGCGCGCGCGCAAGACCATGTTCTGTAAAGTGCCTTTGAATTTTTTATCATTTGTATAGTTTTTTGACCTTTTTCAATGCTGAGGATTTAATCCTGTGCCATGAATGACTCCAGTCCTGTGTTGACGATGCAGAGTTCTTGTCGCCCTGTGCGGACGAAATTTCAGTGATAACACCAGTATTGACTGAGATATCAATCGGTATAGTAGAGGATATGTTTCCCAAATTACCTTCAGATAAAAAATCATGATGAGAATTTGTAAATATATCAGGTAAGATAGGAGTGTCAGGATGAGTCTCAATATTCTCAGGCTCAAGGAAGAAAGAGGAACGATGATGACTAATGTCCGAAGGGGTTTCTTCCAAAGACATGACCTCTAAGATACTCTCATCAGTAGGGAAACTATCGTTAAAAGGATTAGGAGATTCCATATAAATAAGCCAAGAAGAGTGAGAGTAATCATCTAAGATGTGACTCATGGGGTCACGTGTTTGAAAAGCATCCACAGAGGTAGATTGGATCGCTTCATAAGTGATTTCAATCAGAATAGGGGGCATTCTATCATCGTAATTGTCATGTTCAGATGGACTAGGTACTACCCAAGGATCATATGAGTCAAGGGATTTACTAGTATCAATCGAAATCATGTTGACCCGGGCGACAACTGAAGGAATGTCAGGTGGTGGGAGTGGAAAATTTCCCATCATAGATGAATATTTCAAAAGACCCACTCCAACATCCTCATACGAAAATGGGGTTTTCTCAATAAAAGGAACACTACCAATGCGTGAATTAGAATTAAAGTAGGTGAGTTCGTCTATCGTGACTATTTTTCCTTGATGGAGGAAACGTAGTACATGAAACAAAGTAGAAACTATGGCTGACACAGCGTAAATCCAACTATGACCTAGCAGAAGATTATAATCGAGTGATGCATCGGTAACTTCTACTTCAGCAGTGACTGTCTTACCTTGTAATTCAACTCGTAATGTAGTAAGTACTCCAAATGGTTTAAATCCTCTACCATAAAATTAATTTAATGTATTAGTTGATTGGTTAATTGATGGAGAACTAATAACTTTCCAATAGTTAAGAGACATCACACAGATAGAGGCTCATTCGTCTATAACAGTACAAAAAATAGTCTTTTGGTGTATAATAACTTGAATTTGGAATGAAAGTTGGTGATGGTGTTGGTTGTGGATCCTGATTATATTCCTAATCCATATGCAGGTCAAAGAAACTACAGGATACACAATTCATGCCCCCCCTCGGCTATGAGGGGGCCAATTTTTTTTGTTTTTTTATTGATCAAAATCTGGACCAGGGGTCAAATTTTAGCTCAAAAATCAATGTTCTCGGAATTGCCTCAAAACGAAAAGCAGTGTATCCCTCATCGTCACGAACCCAACGCAACTCATTTCGTCTCAAACGGACGTTGGGAGCGAGAGATACCGCGATCTGTCTGAATCGTCAAACATGAAAAAAAAATGAGTGCTGACTATGCAGTCCGTACAGTCCGTACAGGCTGACGTGGCATGACCGTACGCTGACTTGGCAGAGGTGACATGGATTGACTGTACATGCTGACGTGGTATAGGTGACGTGGCAGTTTTTGATTGGTTGACAGTGAGCAAATCAAATTGCGACACGTGGCAGATTTTGGGCAAATGGCATGGTGCCACGTGGCCCAATCATGGGTTGCCATGTGGCACCCATTTATTGGTTGTTGTTGTGTATTTGTTTTAAGTACATATTTAACCATCTAAAAGAACAATTCCTCACACATAAACATTTACAAAAAGATGCATGAACTTAACACATAAGTTTATCTTGCATATTTATACACATGGAGCAAGGTCCTGTAAAGTTTATTTTTATGAAGTAGAGGGTGCTTGCATAGCATACAAGTCAACCTTCTATTTTCAGATCAGGTGGTATCAGAGCATAGTTTGTTTTGCTCATGTGTTTGCCATTGATAGCTTGAAATTTAGCTATTGGTTTTTGTGCAAGTTTTGTGTTGAAGTTGGATATCTTCTAAGGATGGAGGAAGCTTCAAGCATTGATAGTTCTTATACATCTTCATTATCTAAATTCTTTGACAAAGAAGAGATTCTAACTATGAGAGATTTGATGAAAGAGATGTGTGAAGGAAGAAATGAGAGCATTTCTCTTGAAGAGCAGTTGAAGGCCATGAAGAAGGAGAAAGACCAGCTTTTTCAAAGGTTGCATGAGATGGATATTCAACTCCATGAGGCAAAGGAAACCCTTACGAAGTACATGCATGAACATAAGGTATGCAATGTTAGTTTATCTTCTAATTCCTCTCAAGATGAATGTTTTGGTGGTTTTGAAAGTCACACAAGAGGAATAGGGTCCAAGTTATTGTTAAAAATGGGCTATGAAGGTAGAGGTTTGGGCAAGTATGCACAAGGCATTGTTGAGCCTATTATTGTTGAAGAAAGACCTAAGTATTGTGGTCTTGGATATGAATGAATTGATGGAGAAAATTCTAAAGTCAAGGAGACAAGGGGAAAAGTTCCAAGAACAAACTTTGTTTCAAGTTCACCTCCTCAAGAAGGCTTTAAAGGTGAAAGTTCAAGAACTTTTGTTGAAAGTTCAATCCCTCCATCATACAAGGCTTGTATTCAAGATGAATGCGAATGTGTGAAACGAAAGAGTTGTGACAGTGATGAGGACAAGAACACTATTGATGGTCTTCAAAGGAGAGTTTGTAACTCTTCAAATTCACCTCCTCAAAGAGGCGATAAAGGTGAATGTTCAAGGTATAATTCTNCTTATCATTCAGTTGCATTTGATTATGTTAAGCATGATAAATTTATATGTAAAAATGGAAGAAAGAATCCATGTACATATTGTGGTTTGTATAACCATCATGTTTCAAAATGTTGGAAAAGATTAACCGCTTTCAGGAAATTGTCCAAGAAAGACAATGTGAAAGGAGGATGCAAAATATTTGCACTCATTGTCAGAAGCGGGGTCATCTCATTGACCAATGTTGGACATTGCATCCAACTACTCATCCACAGCATAATAAGCAGATGGATAAAGAGATTGGCAAGAATGGAAGAGGAGATTCCATCATCGATGTGAGTCAAAATGATTAACAAGAGGACGATTTTCAGCAGAAAAAAGTCACCGTTGAGTTGGCTTGGTAAGAAATGGTTGGATTTCTTGAGCAAGTATGGCTTGCATTTTCTGTTGTAAATGCACTTTTCAACGTTATGTGTGCATTTAAGGGAAGCATGATAAGTTGCAGCAGTTTATCACAACTTGCATGATGCAAGTTGCATATGAATGCAATTCATTTTGAAGGCATTTTTGTTGTTGCATCAATTCGCCAGGAGGATGTAAAAGATGGATATGATGTTCACTTATTACAACCATTTATCTTTTCCATTTCAACTCTTATGTACCCACATGTTTCGGGTTTATGTACTTATGTTTGTACTGGAAGGAGAGTTGAAGAGTCATGCACATGCATTTGTTTTTATGTATGTGTAAGCAGTGAACCTGGTGATGGTTCATCATGAGTGATTCATGATTGTAACATGATTGTGTATCATGTTTTTCGACTTGTCATTTTGGAAAGGTTGATAAGTTTCCAATGAGTCTCGACTGGTGTCGATGTTGTCTGACGACTATGTTGTGTCGATCGTGTTTTTCAACTTATGTTTAGTCGATGGTGTTTGTTGGCTTGTAAGTTGATTTTGAGTACACCAAGATGCAAGAAAACACCATGTGCTTTGATGAAGTACAATATGCGACAGTTTGTTTGAAGAGCAAAAGACTTTGTTAGCATCATTTTCAGTCTTGTATAATTTGTTTTCAAGACTGATGGTTTTCTTGGCTTGTGACAAGATGTCGCAGGAAAGTTTTTGTAGCCATTGGAGAGCTGATTTTGTTGATGTCAAAGAGTTCGAAAGAGGGAATTGATTCTCAGTGGGAAGGTTGGCAGTCTTCCAAGCATAGAGAGAGCAGTGGGTCAGTAGCAGCCAGAGAACAGTGGTTGAGGGACATAGTCAGTTGCAGTGCAAGGCATGTCAAGGTATCCAGGTGATTGTCGGAAAAAAATTTCAAGTAGAATCAGTTGATAATACTTGAAAGCAGATAGATGATCATAAGCTTTTGTGGGTCCAAAAGCCTTTCAGTGGGAAGGTGTGATCAAAATCTGGACCAGGGGTCAAATTTTAGCTCAAAAATAAACGTTCTCGGAATTGCCTCAAAATGAATAGGAGCGTATCACTCATCGTCACGAACCCAACGCAACTTGTTTCGTCTCAAATGGACATCAGGAGCGATAGATATCGTGATCTTTCTAAATCGTCAAACATGAAAAAAAATGAGTGCTGACTGTGCAGAGCGTACAGTCCGTACAGGCTGACGTGGCATGACCGTACGCTGACTTGGCAGAGGTGACATGGCTTGACCGTACATGTTGACATGGTATAGGTGACGTGGAATTTTTTGATTGGTTGACAGTGAGAAAATCAGATTGCGACACATGGCAGATTTTGGGCAAATGGCATGGTGCCACGTGGCCCAATCATGGGTTGCCACGTGGCACCCCTTTATTGGTTGTTGGTGTTTGGTTTGTTTATTATAACTTTATGGAGGCCATGGGGTTCGACCCCTAGACCTCCCCCATCGACCAAGCACTTTAACAAAGGCCACTCTACCAATACACCACGACTTTTTCTTTGTTTTATATATGTTTAAATATATATAAAAGTTTGTTTGGTGTAATAGTTGGCGGGGGGGTCGGGTCGGGGCTTAGCCCCGGCCCGCGATCGTATTATCATATGCTATGTGACCATGTCCTATGTGAAAAAGGGCACAGGTTTGATGTTTATAAACCACAGTTTTATGGTGTGGCCCATGTGCCCACGACCTGGAGTGGAGGGAGTTATACGGTTATGTAACGGTTTAGCCCCTTTTGCTTTTTGTATGAGGTTGTATGACCATATGCCCAAGTGCTTGACGGTTAGGGGTTGGAGGTGCCCTAACCATTCTACGGTTTGCACCATTGGCGTGGTTGTGCCCGGTGCCAAGTTTTTATGCTACATATTGCGTCTGAGCCAGGTTCAAGCACACAAGGGTGCGTTTTGGCGAACCAGTTTCAGCAAGCTTGAAGGAGGAAAATGGCAGGAGGCCTATCTTCCTCATCTTTTGGCCGATTGAGGTGTTGTAAAAGCCCAGCTAGGGGTTTTGGGACATCCTAAATCCATTGGCATTGTTATCAAGGCCATTTGAAGACTTCGTTTGCAGGTTTTTAGCCATTGAAGTTTCGGCAAGCTCTAGGGAGCATGAAGCCCTCATTGATGGAGGACATGTTTTGGTGAGCCTATGTTTGTTTTCTATGATTGAATAATCATTTTTGGCTAATTGATATGATCTGAACACATTGGGATAGGTTTCAAATTCTTTTGAGGACTTTTACAGGTGTTTTTTCCAAAGAGAATCTCAGGGAATCTTATGGCCACATGTAGAAGAGGTCATGCCCGGATGAGCCATGATCCGTTTTCAGAGTTCTATTAGTCATTTTTAGGGTTTTTATGTGTTTTGATCTCAATGGTACAGTATTCTTTTTCATTGGAGTTGAGCAGCAGCTTGTAAAATAATTTTTGACAAAATAATCCCAGAGAGCCAAGTCCATTGATGGAGGCTCAAGGAGATGTAGCCCGGAGAGGGGTGAACTCCTTTATCATCTTGTTCTTGTTGTGAGTTTGATGGTTTATTTGCTGCAAGTTGTGTTGTTGTGTATTTGTTTTAAGTACATATTTAACCATCTAAAAGAACAATTCCTCACACATAAACATTTACCAGAAGATGCATGAACTTAACACATAAGTTTATCTTGCATATTTATACACATGGAGAAAGGTTCTGTAAAGTTTATTTTTATGAAGTAGAGGGTGCTTGCATAGCATACAAGTCGGCCTTCTATTTTCAGATCATTTATAATTCAAATATTGTAATTTCATAGTCAATATAGACCGTTCATTATAAGCTCATAGATCTGATTGTTGAAGTCATGTTAGGGATTTTTTCCCTAGAAGGAAACCCTATTTTATGAGGGAATTGTATTTTGGTTGTGTATTATTGTGAATATTGTATTCTAAGAGAGGAGACTGTGAGAGAAAGAAGAGGAAGTTGCAGCAGGTGTGATGTGTTATAAAAATAGGGTGTGCTCATTTCACCATAAACAATATAACAATATTGTCACCCAACCAAGGGTAGCACACCAAGAAAGAATAACCAAAAACCAAGAAGAAATTCCAAACCATAACCAAGAGACCAATTCACCATTGTTGCAGTTGCAGATTTCCTCCATTCATGCACACTTCTTGTCCTTATGCAGTTGTGAGTGAGTGAGTGACAAATGAGCTCTATCACCCTCTATTTATATTTCTCCATCTTACTTGATTGCATTGACTTCTCTTCCTGAAGGTTAATAACTCAATATTAAATATTCCCTTGAGCCAACTTATCTTTTAGGGTTATTATCCAATGTTTTAGGGTTTCTCTCACTTCTCGAAATATTCTAGTCTTGTCAAAGGTTACACGTGGAGGTTAATACCTCCTGCCTCTACCATAATATCAGCACTCCCTCATATCTAGGGACGTATTAAAGGAAATGGTCTTGAGCACAAAAAGACCATTCAACTGGTAGCATCATCATAACCACACGGGGTATCTTATGATCAAATCATGAGCACCATCATCACTATTCAACTAGATAGTCTCCATGGAAATAAAAAAAAATCCATCCAATAGAACACAATTGTGTCTATTCATAGTAGTATATAACTACTATCCAGTGGTACACAACCACTCTTAGTACCACACTGCTAATAAATAGTGACACACAGTCACTACCAGTGGATTGCATCCACCATAGTAGCATACAACTATTGTCCAAAGACATACAGTCTCTACAATAATATCATCTGATATCAACCTGCATAAAAAATATCAAGATACAAACTAAGTCATCTGGGCCATTCTTCCACTCACATCTGTGAGATATGGAAGATAATATTCCATCGAAAAGTGAAGCATCAATCATGGGCTATATGGACTATTCTTCTCAAGAATAGAAGAATAATTGTCCATGATTTCTAAACATGGACCATTCACCAAACTAGGCCATTCCTCTAGCACTAAGCAAAGTGCAACCTAGAGAGAATGAGTATTCCCTAGGGAATGACTATCCATGATTGATGAACCTGGACCATTCACCTAAATGGGCCATTCCTCCAGCACTAATCATAGTGAAACCTGGAGAGAATGAGTTTTCCCTAGGGAATGATTGTCCGGAACATTTCCTAAGGAAATGATTGTCCTGCACCAACCTCCAAAACGGACCATTCTTCAAAACTTCTCACTACTGTGAACTTCAAAAGAATGACTTCCTGGTGAGGTGGACCATTCTACTTGACCACTAATCAGAGTGATTACCAAGAATAATGGTTTTCCTAGACCATTCCCCCACACTGACCATAAGGGGAATCATTGTCTATGGTACCTCATCAATCTATCAAACCATTTTCATTACGGAAATTATTGAATGATCCAGACCATTTTCTGAACTGGAAAATGATTGTTCGTAAGAAATTTCGAACCACTTTCTGGACTGGAAAGGAATTGCCAAACCTAGAACATTTTCAATATTGGAAAATTATTGTCCATAAATCAATAATATATCAGTGCTCCCTCCCAACCTAGGAGTAATCACTTCCTTTTTCCAATAATGAAGTCATCTCCATGAGCCCCATCTTGTCCCTTAAGTGTGAAAACTTTTCATCTTGGATAGAGGCTTTACCAAAATATTTGTTATTTTCTCATTTGTGGAGATATACTGGAGAACCACTTCTCCCCTCTGGAATTTATCATGGATAAAATAATGCTTGATATCAATGTGCTTCGACCTGTCATGGAACACAAGGTTATCTAAAAGCGTCATATAGATATAATCATCAAAATATATCACGGTCAAATCCACCTTATTATACATTCCAGAAACTAACTTACGAAGCCACGTTGCTTACGTACAAGTATCACAAGCTGCAATATACTCTACTTCTGCAGTGTTGAGTGCAACAGACTTATGTTTCCTACTAGCCCATGATATCGTGGCAAAGATCAAACTTGAAACATATCCAAGAATCACTTCTTCTACTATATACACTCCCTACCCAATGTGAATCTATAAATCTATGCAGTAGTATATCATAACTTAAACATCCCACGAAGACATTTCAAGGCTTGCTTTGCAATTATTCAATTCTCTTGGCTATAAGGTTCCACCTGGAACTATTTTCACAGCAAAAAAAATATTCAGCTGAGTATTCTCCAAATATATAACGAGTCATTCAATTGTTGATATAGGGATGGGTCTACTAGAGAAAAGTCTCTCAACTTCTCTAGATATGTCATCATGGGATTTCACCCTGGATTTGCAATCCATCATCATGGACTACTAAGAAACCATTCTAATACACTTTCTATGTCATAGGAATTTTTCACCACAATTCTGTTGTACATGATATGCTCTGCATCAAGTTACGTGAATCCATACAAGGTCTTCTTCCATCTGCATACATGGTTATCTTTCTAGTATACCTCAAAACCTTGAGGTTTCTCTACATAAGCTTCTTCCTTAATTGTTCTATTGGGAAGAACAATCTTTTGCATCCAAGTGATGTAAACTCCAATCCATGGATACTACAAGGGATATAATGGCTCAGATAGAGGTATATCTGGTTTACTGGAACAATTTGTCATCATAGTCTTCTCCCTCCCTCTGGGAGAGCCCTCTAAATCTGAATTTCACCTTATATCTATTAATGCTTCCATTCATAAGTATTTTTCACAATTTCTCACATACATTGTTCTTCATCAAAGATTCCTTCGATTTCTTCTTCTTGACTACTTCTAGTGGGTTCAAACCATGTTGGTAGTCTTATTATTCTTGATATAATAACTGGTTGTTCTGACTTTTCTTTCTTTCTTGGAATATTTAGGTTCTTCCTCATGTTCCTCTTTAACTTTGGGGTCCATGGAATCTTATATAGATTCCATTCCCTTCCTTCCTAAAGATTCCAACTTCTTCCTTTCATCATAGAGATGTTGATGGACAACCAAGAATTCTCAGGGATTCTTTTGAAGAAAATATTCTTTTAGAGTCAAAATGAACACGTGTTTCTTATTATGGCTGCTACTTCCAATGAAAAACATAGACAGATATTACATAGTCTTTATTGATTCTTCTTCACCGGATCATATCATTTAGGATTAGATGCCTCCTAATCCTAGCTTCATTCTTGAATGCATGTTCTTATTTTGGAATTATGTAATCATCTCCCTCCATCTGAGAGAGTCAATGCTTTTGTTTTCATCCTTATTGCTTTATGCAATGTGTCACAAGTCTTATTCTAGTTTCCTCTTAATTACTGAATTATTTCTAATCTGACTCCTTCTGGGTATATTCAAGTTTGATTCTGATTGTGGCCCATCTAGAATTTGTTACTTATATAATAGCTTCCATAGGAATTTTCACCAAATATTTTCAATGTACTTCATCCTTTTTCAGATACATTACTTGACTAGTAATCATCGTAATAGTAATCCTTATCTTGTTATTCTTCCATAGGTGTTGTTTCATTAACCATCTTATATTATAAGAAATAGATATACATGATATGTGTAGGGGTTACTATGTAAGCATGGTATGTACAAGGACTATGTTACAGAACAATATTGTTACCTTGACTATAAGAACAAATCTGCTTCATCATGCTTGACTTTCTTTGAGGTTTCCTTTTCTTAGGCAACTGTTGCTTCATGTGTTTCCTTCCTTTTCTTTAATTCAGGACAATGATTCCTGTAGTGACCATATTTTCGACAGTTGAAGCATTGTATTTTTTACATATCCTTCTCTTGATTTGGTTTCTTCCTTGAGTCAAACTTCTTCTTATTCTTGAATTTCTTGAACTTTGTTGTGTAGGCTTGATCATCATCTTTCCTTTGGGATTTCTCTTTTGTGTTAATCCTTGATTCTTCCTGTGCACAACAAGTCCAAAGTTCTTTGAATGTGGCATCCTTCATTCTTGTGTCCATGCTTGTGGAAAATGCATCCCATGTCTTGGGAAGGCCATGGAGTACTATATTTACTAGTTCCTTTTCTGAAATGATTTCCTCAATAGCTTGTAGTTGATCTCTTAACTTTGATATTTGTACAAAGTATGATGGTGTGTTATCATCATCATTCATTTTCATGTCACAGAGCTCATTCTTCATACTCGTCACTTGTACAATATCTCTGACTGAGAAGAGGTTAGTTAGGGCATCGTACATCTTCTTGGATGAGTCAAGATGAGAAATGTAGGATATCAAATGGTCCTTTACAAATTCCACTATGATGCCCATAGCATTGATTTCATTGTCCTTGAAATTCTCCATAACTACAACGTTCTGGGGTTCCTTCTCTTTTCCTGCTTCAAATTGTGGTTCCATGATCTTCCCTTTCACGATGTCCAACACTTTATTCTTGTCAAGGATGAGGTCATTCCTTGTCTTCCATGCTCTGAAGTTAGAATCCCCTTCTAAATTTTTTTTTGATTTCAAAGAGTAAGTCATGACTGCTTTGACTTGGTCAAACTTTGACTTTGACTTAGTCAACCTTTTATTTTGACTTGGTCAACCTTTTAATTTGACCAAAAACTCAAACTTGACGCCTTGGATTGTTGAGAGTACCATGAGGTGTGCTAGGCTAGGGCGCACTGGGATATCTAGGAATTAGTTCAAGCTCTTCACTTGAGGTGCCTCAATAAGAGGGTTAGGGTTTGGTTGCTATAACAAAACTCTGACTTCAACTGCAACTGAGAAAATTATCCTAGTCTATCTTCTAATGGTTAGACTATCTGAAGATAGTGTGGGCCCATAAACTGTTAGAAAAATAGGGTGTGCTCATTTCACCATAGACAATATAGCAATATTGTCACCCAACCATAGGCACAAAAGTCACCCTTGAGCAACTTAACCTTAATAGATAGAATAATTCTAGTAGCAAACCAATATCCAACCAAGGCTAGTGCACCTTTCTCCAAGGGTAGTGTACCAAGCAAGAATAACCAGAAACCAAGCAGAAAGTCCAAACCATAACCAAGAGACCAAGTCACCATTGTTGCAGTTGTAGCTTTCCTCCAGTCATGCGCACTTCTTGTCCTTATGCAGTTGTGAGTGAGTGAGTGAAAATGGAGCTCTAGAGCCCTCTATTTATATTTATCCATCTTACTTGACTAGGTCGACTTCTCTTCCTAGAGGTTAATAACTCAATATTAAATATTCTCTTGAGCCAACTTGTCTTCTAGGGTTATTATCCAACATTTTAAGGTTTCTCTCGCTTCCCATAATATTATAGTCTCTTCAAAGGTTACACATGGAGGTTAATACCTCCCAAAGATACCATAATATCAACATAGGTTGTATCCCTTCATTTGTTGGATAATAATAAAGGAAGGACCTAGAAATTTCTCTAGTGGTCGTAGCCCAGACTAGGTGAACCACATATATTTGTTTCTCTGTTGTATTGTGCGTCCTTTGTGTTTTATTTCCACATTTGTTTTATTTTATTTCTTTGCGATCCTATTTTCCTAACAATTGGTATCATAGAAAAAGGTATCGCGCAGGAAAAGAGGGTTCCTAGTTCGAGCAGGAGAAATGACAGAAGATAGAAAGTTTAGGGTCAATAAATTTAATGGCCAAAAATACCATTTATGGAAGATGTAGATGGAATATTATTTATATCAAAAGGATTTATTCCCACCATTGGGAGGAATAGAAAATAAGTTGATGGCCATGAAGGATGAAGAATGGGAGGTTCTTGACAGAAAGGCACTAGGAACAATAGGGATAATCTTGGCAACGTCTATAGCTTTCAATATTTCAAAAGAAAATACAATGAAGGAATTGATGGACACATTGGCTAAACTATATGAAAAACCTTCAGCATCCAATAAGATATTTCTAATGAAGTGATTATTTAATATGAAATTTCAAAAGGTGGGTTTGTTGCAAATCCTTTAAATGAATTTAATACGGTTACTAATTAGTTTATTTCTATAAAAGAAGACTTTGATGATGAGGTCAGGGTTCTTATAATCCTTTGTTCATTGCCAGAAAGATGGAATGGATTGGTCATGGTCGTAAGTAAATTTGTCTCTAGTTCAAACACTCTAAAATTTAATTTTGTTGTTCGTGTTATCCTTAGCAAGGAAATGCGATGGAAAAGCACATGTGAGACATCAAGTAATGAGTTGACTATGGAGAACAAAGGAATACAAAAGGATAGAGGAAAGGGCTCAGGGAATCGTGGGAATTCTAGGAAGGGAAGATCCAAATCCAGACTCAAAAATATAGAGTGTTGGAATTGTGGGAAGAAAGGACATCTGAAGAAATATTGTAGATCTCCAAAGAAACAAAGAGATGGACAACAGGAGAAAAATTAGGAAGCAAATGTAACATGTGATTTTTTACAAGATTCTTTGATTCTTTCTATAGATAATATTTCTTAGTCTTAGGTAGTATATTCAGGGGCTTCATTTCATGCCACATCCCATAGGAAACATTTTCTAGATTATGATCAAGGTGATTTTGGATAGGTTCATTTGGGTGATGATGAACCATGCAAAATTGTTGGAATGGGTGAGGTACAAATAAAGAAAAAGAATGAAAAATAATGGTTGTTGAAAGAGGTAAGACATGTTCCAGATCTAAGGGAAAATCTTATTTCAACAAGGTAGTTTACAAGTGAATGTTGTATATTTATATTTACAGATAAGGCATGGAAGGTCACCAAAGGATCACTGGTGATAGAAAAAGCAGAGAAGGTAGGTACATTGTATTTATGTACTGGTAATACTTACTCTTCTATCTCTTTAGCTTCTACAGGAGTGGATACAACATTGTGGCATCATTGTATTGGACACATGAGTGAGAAGGGATGCAAATACTTCACAAAAGAAATTTGTTGACATATCTTAAACAAATTGATTTGGATTTCTGTGAGCATTGTGTTTATGGAAAACATAAGAGAGTCATATTTCTCAAAGTCAAAAAAGAAAAGAAGAGTGAAAGGTTATAGATTGTGCATATAGATGTATGGGGACTAGCTCGAGTATCATCTCTTGGTGGCTCTCATTATTATGTTACTTTTATTGATGATGCAACTAGAAAAACTTGGGTTTATTGTATTCGAAAAAAATCTAATGTTTTTGACACTTTTAAGAAATGGAAATCTTTGGTTTAGAATAAGACAGGAAAAAGGTTGAAGTGTCTCATATCAGACAATGGAGGTGAATATTGCAGCAAGGATTTTGATGATTATTGTTCATACCACGAGCTTCGTAGAGAGAAAACAGTTCCAGGAACACCACAAGAAAATGGTGTGTCGGAAAGGATGAATAGGACAATCATGGAGCATGCAAGGAGTATGAGATTGCATGCAAGGTTTCCCTTACAGTTTTGGGCAGATGTTGTAAATATTGTTTTTTACTTAATAAGCAGAGGAATTTCAAGTTCTTCGGATGGTGGTAGTCCAAAGGAGGCATGGATAGGTAAAAAGGTAAACTAAAAATTTCTGAAGGAATTTGGTTGTGAAGCATTTGTTCATATTGATAAAGAAAATAGAAAAAAGATTGAAGCAAAATCCAAGAAGTGTACCTTTATTGGATACGGTGTTAATGATTTTGGTTATCGCTTATGGGATTATGAAAATCACAAAATCAGTATAAGTTGAGATGTCATATTCAATGAGAAGGTCATGTACAAAGATCATTTGCAGGGAAAGAAACAAGAAAAATAAAAACCAGAATACACAGTGCTTGATGAGAATATTGAAAATGAAATTTTGAAGGTACCATAAAATAAAAATGTACAACAACAGGAGAAACAGATACCTCAAACTCATGCAAGTGTTTTTAGAATATCTACTAGTTTAAATAGACCCCCTAAACGATACTCTCCTTCATTGTGTTATTTATTGTTGATTTATTCTGGTGAACTGGAAAGTTATGAAGAAGCAATGCAGGGAGAGACTACAAATAAGTGGGAGCAAGGCATGAAAGAGGAAATGGATTCCTTGCTAAATAACCAGACTTGGGACTTGGTTTGGTTTTCTGTAGGGAAAACATAATTGTAGAATAAATGGTTTTACAGGTTGAAGGAAGAAGATGGATGAAAAAAGAAGTACAAGGCTAGACTTGTTGTAAAGGGGTTTGCACAAAAGAAAGGTATAGATTTTGATGAAATATTTTCCCCTATTGTTAAAATTACTTCAATTAGGATTATTTTAAGTCTTATGGTAGTATAATATTTTCATATTGAACAGTTAGATGTAAAAATAGCTTTTCTCCATGGGTATTTGGAGGAAGATATTTATCTGCAGGAGCCACAAGGGTATGAGGTCAAAGGAAAGGATAATTTGGTATGCAGGTTGAATAAGATATTGTATGGCCTAAAGAAAGCTCCAAGGTAGTGGTATTTGAAGTTTGACAGGTTTATGACAGAACAAGGTTATATTAGATGTCATTCTGATCACTGTGTTTATTTTAAAAGGCTAGAAAATGGAAGCTATATTATTTTTCTATTGTATGTAGATGGCATGCTTGTTGCAGGGTATAATATGCAGGATATAAATGTTCTCAAGAAGAAATTAGCTAATTCATTTGCAATGATGAATTTGGGTGTTGTAAATAAAATCCTCGGTATGACAATAAAAAGAGACAGGAAAAGTCGCAAATTGACATTGTGTCGGGGTGAGTACATAGAGAAGCTGTTGGAGAGGTTGAGAATCCAGAATCAAAAACTAGTTAGTACACCTTTGTCCATCCATTTCAAATTAACTAAGGAAATGTGTCCCAATGCATAGGAGGAGATAGAATACATGTCTAGGGTCCCTTATTCATCAACAGTTGGTAGCTTGGTGTATGTGATGGTTTTCCCAAGACCAAATATTGCACATGCAATGAGAGTTGTGAGAAGGTATATTAACAATCTAGGCAAAGAACATTGGGAGGAAGAAAAGTGGATTCCCCGGTATTTGAGAGGTATTGCTACTCATGCATTATGTTTTGGAGTTTCAGAAACTATTCTACATGGATATATTGATTTAGATATGGCAGGTGATAAACATAGCAGGAGGAGAACCACAGGCTATTTTTTTATTGTAGGTGGAACAACAGTAAGTTGGATTTCGAAATTGCAAAAGATGGTTGATTGATACCCAACCTATCAAAAATATCACTACCCAGTGGATTTCTCCATAAAGGATGAACTAGATTTCTACTTGGATCTGATATGCCAGAAGTTTGAATAGGGGTTGTGAATCCTTCACTTGGACCAAGTTGTCCTTCTTCCATGTTTTCTTCTTCAAAAGGACTTGACGGTAATCTAGGATAATCTTCAGTTACAATTTCTCCTAAATAATTTACTCGGAATAAAAGTGGACCAAAGGGATTAATTAATGGTGGGTTTTCAAGAGGGACAAAACCTTCCTAGACACTTGTGATAACTCCCTCAGAATGTTCTATCAAAGTAGTAGCATCACTCTCGATGTCATAGTAATTGCCTTCGTCAACAATATCTCCACAAGAAGTATCTTCTAGTGAATGGGGAGGTATTAGTTGATAATATTTGGGTGGAAATACCTACATACTACATGAGCGACGAATACCAACATCAGCCACGATATAAAGGGTAGAAAAGTTAAATCCCACTATTAAAAATAGACAGTACGTAGTTAAAAAAATAGGAAGAAAACCATACAAACAAAAAATTTCACGGTGAATGCACTAGTTGATAATGAAATACAACATCCTGAGAATAATGTGAAAAGGGTTGGGGTATATCGAGTGGACCAGTTATGTTGGTGACCTTCTTAATGGACTTACACCCTGGTGCAAGTTCCCTCACAAAAGAACTGTGGGTTACCCTCCAAGGAGCCCGAGTGATTTTGACAACATCTAACCTAGGTACAGTAGATACTTTCCCCTCCATCATCACCTTGTGTAGGAAAATTGAATATTATAGCCTATAATTTTACCACTTACAACACCCAATCCTCTAGAAATGGTCGACAGTTGGGTATACACACAAGGGCAGGGTCAAAACCAAAAATCCACCTGAGAGGTGCCTAAGACTGAGGTAAGAGCTCCCAAGTGATCCCAAAGTGTCTAACAACATCGTTTGTAATATGTATAGACCACTCCACCAAGACCAATGAAGCGGGGTTAGTTACTCCATTGATCTCAATGTGACCTCATGATTTACCCTTGTGTGAGAAGGGTTACCCAGGACAGAGATGTGGTAATTGGATTTAACTCCCTAATACAAGATCTAAGGTTTGTTTGACAACTTTGGAGAGTTTTTCTCACCACCTATTCCAAATATCTACACCTAACCTAATATTGGTATGTTATCAGATAAAAAATATCAAATGAATTTTATTAATGCTTAGTTTTAAGGGATGTTATTTTACTCAAAAGGATGCGGAAGTGAAACAGATGATGTTTGACCTTGACTCAAAATATCATGCAATAATGTATGAAATGCAACTTTCATTCGATGAATCCTAATTACATGAGAGAGAGAGAGAGAAAGGTATTTTTCTTTTGAAACGCAAAACTCAAAATACAATTCTTTTCAAGAAATATCCCAATATTTTCACAAAACAATCAATGACTTAATGATTCTAATTCATCCTAAAAGTCTAAATGCATAAACTTTCTCCTCTTGATTTTAAAATGAAAATAAAATTAATTTCACTTAAATTGTTTCTTTTTCAATGAATATGAAAGTTTGTAATAAAAGAAACAAAAGATTCTTCAAGGGAAAGAATGCATCCACAACTCAAGAGTCAAAAGAAAGATAAAATAACTTCCATAATGATATTTCCAAAACTACAAATATATTCTAAATGCAAAGAAAAAGATAGAAGATCTTAATTTTTTTTTAAACAAAAGCATCAACATAAAATATAATAGAAACCCATTCAATAAAACACTTTGACAAAAGAAATTAAGAGCTAGTTGAGAGACACTCAAAGACCAGGATGAGAGATTATACCTCTTTAAGATATAGAAAACAAATTACCAAAGACAAAGCCTATATATATTGTAAGACTACTAAGAAGATTGTCAAGAAGACCTAAGATTCAAAGCAAAGGTTAAATATGAGACCTGGGAAAAAACAATTCAATAAAAAATCAATTTTCCAAAAAGTGTCGCATGCTACTATGGTACACAGAGGGACAATCCACAGTGTCGCAGGCTGCATGCTATGAATAGTTCGACAATGTCGCACTGGTTATCAAAGGCAAGGTGCGACAATCAAGAAAAGCTTGAAAAATGAAAATCTAAATAATATTTCCAGTGAATTTAAGAGTTGACTAATTACATAGTGTTGGGTGAAGACTCATAGATATAAAGAAATGAAAGGTAGCAAGGCTAAGAAAAAAAATCTGAAGGAAATGTCCCCAGTGGAGTCACCAATTTTGTTACCGGACTAATCGTTCTGTGCGGACACAGACTGGTCTCCCTAGACTTGGAAACCAAGACTAGAAAAAACCAGATAGACATAGAACTTTCTCTAAGTTAACATAATCAAATTACCAATTAGCGAAAGATTCATACCTTGTAATTGATGGTTGTCCTGGCTAGTTGTATCTTCCAACTTATTTCTCACGAGACTAATGTATGAGATCCTACAAGAGACACAAGACAAAAAAGGTGAAAGGAGCAAGTATAATTTAATGCAACCCATGCAACTAATCAAAGAGATATGAAACAAAGATAATCAAATAAAGGCAACCTTTGTGGGAAAGAAACTATATTATTATATTAATGATAAATGAAAAGTGATCACAACCAAATTTGCCTTGATGTTGTGAATCTCCTTACAACAAGGTCATTGCTCCAATACCCACAGTCCATCCATGAAATCCATCACCATCAACTAACTCTTTAATCTAAGATTGAATTTCTCAAATCCAAATAATTACTAACAAACCTCCAATGACAAACCAGAAGCAAATCTATCAATCATTCATTATTTTATATTAGCATTTCATCATGAGATAAGCTACATTTTATAGATTGAAGAGGAAAAGGGTGAGGAGGTTAGCATGAGAGGTTAGGATCCCCCAAGATCAGGAGTATGGGTGAGAGCCAAATCGATCGGAGAACACCTCATATTGAAGCTTCTCTTCTAGAATATTCTCGAAATCCATTGTTTTCTCCCCTTTTAAGCAGTGTTTCACCTTGCAGTGGAGCAACCTGAGACATTGTTTCACCCTATAATGGTGCAACATGTGACACTTGAGGGTGTCGCACCCTGTAGTGATGCACACTGCAAAATTCTCTTAAATTAAGGCTTTAAAGGACCTAACAACATGTGTAACCCTTTTTGAATGCTTGCAAAGTAAGGTTCTTCTTCATTAATCATAGCTTGTATGCTCCGGATGATAGAGGATAAGTGAACATTTTCAATTGTGACAAAATATTGTGTAACAATGCTTGGAAAAACAAAACTTTGATTCAAAAACTACTTTTTGGGGAAATCAGAGATGGAAATATTGCTCTCTTTTGGGACGATTCTTAGTAGTAGCAAGAACAACTAAGCAAGTAAACACATCTTTCAGAACTCAAAAAAAAATTCCACCCCTTAAACTAGGAATATGTCCATCAATATTATGAGGAAATGTAAGGCATTTATCCCATGGAATGGAGGTCTTCAAAACCAAGAGATTCCTAGGCCCCTACAATCACTCAAGAAGGAGCAAAGCTCCTAGTAGTAGAATTGAAATTAAAAATAAATAAATAAAAAGAAATCCAAGGAAAGTCATGAAAAGATCAGATGGGGATGGACAAGAGAAGGAACCTTCTTAATTAAAGAAGCCTATAGAATATAAGTAGGGAATATCCTATAGGAAAAGGATAAAATTTGGAATAAAGTCTAGAACCCAAGGACATGGCCAAAATTCTTCACTTTCCTTTGGTTTCATTCCAAACAAAAAGTTTTAACCTAGGAAAAACTACAAAGGAGTGGTTTCTAAGGATTGTCTTTATGCTTCATGTGCAGGAACGAGGCAGAAACAACAAAATAGTTATTCAACTAATGTACACAAGAATATTTAGTGTGGGATATATGTGCAATTAATTTCAGACAAATTGATAGAAGAATACATGATATTTTGGAAACTATAAAGGAGTGGAATTCATCACCATTTTTCAAGTAGATATTAAATAAAACTTGGTAGTTAATGTCAGGATTTATCTTATGGACAATTTGGAAGGAGTGTAACAGAAGCATATTTAAAGGGGCGCAAAGAGGCATGGATGATATTTGGGTTGATTTTTCCCAGAACATAAAAGAAACCATCCACATAGTGTCTTGGGAAAATGAAAACAAAAAGTGGTCAAACAAGGTTCAAAGAATTCTCTCCCTTTAGGAAATTGACTTTAGGAAGTTATCAAAGAAAGTTAAGGCCTCCACTTCTCAAGCTAAATCCCTTAAAAACATGGTCTTACCTCCCTTGGACTTCATCAAACTCATTTTTTATTGAGCCTCTAAAGTTAATCTTATCTCCTTGAGAGTTGGGGGAGTTTAAACTCCTTAGGACCTATCCTTGGGGTCTATGCGGGATTCCCAAGGATAAACAAAAACAACATAGAAGAACTAGTAGCTTTAGAAAAGGGCTCCTTATCACAATCAAGCATGGTTTCAACAATATAATAGTAGAAGATACCATCTCATTCTAATAAATTATCTCAAACAAATATAAAATGGGATCCCAATGGACAATCTGACCCATAATTGGTGGCTCTCCTCATTCCTAGAAGGAGTATCCAATCACATTCCTCATATCACAATGCTCATTACCTTTCATGTGAAACACAAAGTAAACAACTTGGTGGATAGGTTATCTAATGAGGGAGTGTTGATGGACACTCATGATCCAAATGCCATCTAGGTTAACATGGAATAACCTCCCTAAAGGATGAATACTTGAACGTCCATAGTTCATATAAGAATAACATGTATAAGTTGTCATGGATGTGAGTTAAGGGAAAGCAGGAGGTTGATCCCTTCATCTCATAGGTGGTAAGGAATGTCCATTATGACAGTGCATTTAAAGAAAATGGAGAGGACAGGGTAGAAGACCTTTGTCCATCCCTTCAGTCCTCCAATCAAAATCACATTGAGTCCCCTCCATGCAATCATGATAGATTGGTGTTCATAGGATATTGTTAGATTCAATTGGGTTACTTCAGCGATGAATATCAAGAAGGCCATATGAAGGATCTACATGAAATATATGCCTTGGAATTTCATGGATTGTGGTTAGTATTCCTTCTACTTACTAGTTTAGGCAATGACTCTAATGGTTCAACTCTAAGTGGAATTGTGACGGAGCCTTAATAAACCTCACTTCGGTGTGATCCGGGATTTTAGATTGAATGAGGAAAGGAAGGTAACTTTCTTACAGGGTCAAAGTTTCACAGGGATTGGGGAAGTGTAGAGTCTTTCTCAGCAAATGGAAGCGAAATCCTTTTTCACTTAGTCTAAAGTTTGCAATGACTAGTGGGAGATTAACTTGGTAAGTATTGAGGGAGAGATTCATAACTCCCCCCTGTTCTTTGATCTATGTGTGAGGAGGGAATAAAACTATTCATCAAGCATGGACAAATAGCATAAGGAAAGGATGACAACCAAGGGGAAGAAAAAAAAATTGGCTTGTCAAACATGGCTGGCCTTTGTATTGCAAGAACTCTATTAAAGGTACCTCCTCTAATAAAACAACAAAGGTAAAGAAGGAAACTAGAGAGGATGCAATGTGCATCCACAAGATATTCACACTAGAAATCAAGGTATAGTTTGAAAGAATTGAGTATAAGGTTAGGGAGAAACAAAGTAGCACATATTTAGAGGCTATTGATGCTAAATTGATGGATTAATTACCATATAGTATCTTCTCATGTAGTAGGGACACCAAATACTTCAGGGAGATTGATATTCACTAACATACTAAACCAATCATTTCCCAAGTGATAGACGAGCAGGGTATGCAATAGAATTCCATTTTGGATACTCTAGAATTGCAACATAAAGCCACAATGGATAAGTTGGACTACTTGGACAAGAAATATGACGCCTTGTTCAAGCCTTTATGGGATATGGAAGCAATTGGGAAATCTTATAACTAAGAGAATCAGCCACCATGCACAAAATCTCTTATAAATACCAATCCTCCTCTCATTTATGTGGACTCGGCCTCTGAGGCTAAGGACTAGTTGTCTCTCTATTTGTTTCTAGCTCTCTTTTTTTAAAAATTATTATGTCAAATATTAGGAACAATACTCACCCTAATACAAACTATAAAACAAAATGTCGGTTAGTTGTTTTTTCTATATTAAGCAACAACTGCAATTTATGTATAACCATTAATAGAACTCCTGGAACAAATAGTCATATGGATTATATGGACAACTTTGAAAATTTTGATGTCTATCACAATGATTATGGGAAGCATGTAATTTTTTCTACAAATATTAATATATGAGTAGCTAATTATGTATAATAAAAAAAAGGAAAAAATAATAGCTCAAATTATGTTTTTGTTTTTCTTGGAAATAAGCTCTCTATATACCCAAAGCTGAGTAGTTAAATAACTTCCATTGATGTATAAAATTTTGATATCTATCATAGTGATCCTGGGAAGCATGTCATTTTTTCTACAATTATTAATATATGAGTATCTAATTCTATTAAAAAAAAGGACAAAACAATAGCTCAAATTACTTTTTTGATGTGTGTGTGTGTGTGTGTGTGTGTGTGTGTTAATTCATCCACCCAAGGAATGTTGTCGATGGGGAGACCTTAGGTCACATGTTAAATATAGTCTAGTCCCTCGAGGTTACATCTATGTGTGTGTGTGTTGATTCATCCATCCAAGGAATGTTTTCGATGGGGAGACCTTAGGTCACATGCTAAATATGGTTGAGTCCCTCAAAGTTACCTTTATGTGTGTGTGTGTGTGTGTGTGTGTGTGTGTGTGTGTGTTAGTCATCCACCCAAGGAATTTTGTTGATGGGGATACCACCTTGGCTCAATAGGTGAGTCATCCACCCAAGGAATGTGTGTCTATAGGGAGACCTTAGGTCACATGTTTAAATATGGTCAAGCCTCGAGGTTACCTCTCTGTGTGTGATATGTTAGAAAAACGGGATTTTGGAGCAATAAAAAAAATGCATAAATAAACATAGAATATACACAATACAATAGAGACAGAGATATACGTGGTTCACCCTATGTGGGATACTTCCACCAGAGAAATTTCCAAGTCCTTCCTTTTTATTATCCATCAAATGAATATATACAAACTACAACACACCCACTGTAACTTCATCTTATTTCTCTCACAGTATCCTCTCTCAAAATACAATATTCGCAATGATGCATAGCCGAAATACAATTCCCTCATAAAATAGGGTTGTCTTTTAGGGAAAAAAACCCTAACATAACTTCTACTGTCAAATATGTGACCTTATAATGAACGGTCCAAATTTACATTTGAAATTACAATATACATTTACAAGGCATTTTTTCCTTCAAGGGCCCACTTGCCCCCAGACCTTACAGGGGGGAAATCCCCCCCTGCAACACCCCCCATGTAGAGGGGTGTATAGTCTTCCGGGGTGTATAGACTTCATGGGGTATAAACATGGCTAAAAACAAAGACCTCTAAATTAGGAAGATAATCAAGCTCCACAACTAACAATATCTCACTTGGATACTGGTCACAACAACTCCACCATTGTTGTACTTTCTAGATCCACCTCAGACCTGGAAAATTTCTCATCTTCACCTTCATGCTTGAATACCAACTAAAACTGATCAGTAACTCAGTGTCTCCCTGGTTACTACCTTTGTTAACATGTCGACAATATTCTGGCAAGTGTGTATCTTTTCCAACTTCAAATTTCCATCTTGCAAGATGGGTCGTATGAAATGGTACATCAGCTACATATGCTTATTCTTCGAATGGAAGGTTGATTTCTTTGCAATATGAATGACACTCTTGTTGTCACAGTACAACCTGCTATTCTCTTGCTTCTTTCCCAATTCCTCCATAAACCTTTGTAACCAAATCATCTTTTTACTAGCCTCTGTAACAACAAAATACTATGCCTCTGTTCTTGAAAGTGCAACAACCTTTTGCAATTTCAAAATCCAAATTAATGTTATTCCACCTACAATAAAAACATTCCCTGTGGTGCTCCTCCTTCTATCTTTATCACCTTCCATATTTGAATCAACATATCCCTATAGAACAGTGTATGAACCTCCAAAACATAATGCATGAGTAGCAGTACCTTTCAAATACCTAAGAATCCACTTTATTTCCTCCCAATGTTCTTTACCTAGATTGTTCATAAACATACTCACAACTCCTACTGCATGTGCAATATCTGATCTTGTGCAAACCATCACATACATCAAGTTTCCAACTACTGATGAATAAGGGAGCCTGGACATGTATTCTATCTCCTCGTGTGTCTTGGGACACATTTCTTTGGTTAATTTGAAATGGTTGGCCAAAGGTGTACTAACTGGTTTTTCATTCTGCATTCTAAACCTCTCTAATGCCTTCTCTATGTACTCACCCTAAGACAATGTCAATTTGTGATTTTTCCTATCTCTTGTTATTCTCATACCAAGGATTTTATTTGTCGCACCCAAATCCTTCATCGAAAATGAATTAGCTAATTTATTCTTGAGCGCATTTATATCCTGCATATTAGAACCTGCAAAAAGCATGTCATCTACATACAATAGCAAGATAATATATCTTCCATTTTCTAGCCTTTTAAAATAAACACAGTGATCATAATCACATCTACTATAACCTTGTTCTGTCATAAACATGTCAAAATTCAAATACCATTGCCTTGGAGCTTGATTTAGGCCATACAAGCTCTTATTCAACCTACATACCAAAATTTCCTTCCCTTTGATATCATACCCCTATGGTTGTTTCTAGCAGGAAAATCCCCCTTATAACTATACCAGGGTTTAGGATATAGACAGAGAAAATGATCGTCTAAAACTCAACCTAGTTTCTACACTACCCCAAACATACCAAAATAAATGAACAGAAAGTAGTAGAAGAGAAGATCAGTAATTATACCATGTATCCCATGTCTCGTGATGATATCCTCAAGATCTGTAATTCCAAATACTGCAAGTCTCCTCCCAAATCCGACAATCCTTGTCGGCCACCGTTCTGTGAACCTGTTCCGGGATCCTCTTTACAATGCTCCAAGTGCACCTTCAATAAGCCTCTTCTCACAATCTACTAATCACCTCAAGGAAAGGGAATGGATTGGATGGAAGAAAAGGGGATAAAGAGGGAGTGTTGAGGCAGTAACTCACAAAAGGTATAAAATTATTGGGCAAGGAAGGGAAATGAAATTGGGCAGAGTTTCATTGTTCTTATGTTTGGTTGTGAAATGAGACCCCAACACCTCATTTTTGTTGATTAAGGTTGGTTGTCATTGATGTCAACCCTTGAAGAAAGCCCTGTAGAACAAAGGTTTGGGTAATTTACCCAAGATTATTTTATGTAAATATGACTCATTATTGTCTTGTCATGGTTAATAAGAAATAAATATGGATGAACTCCAAAGTGGTCCCCTTATGTTGAAAGCCCTCACGGGAAGACGCTTTGCAAAGTAAGAGAACCCATGCCTAATTGTGGAATAATGATATGAAGGATAGTGAATTTTTCAGGAAAACTATCCTATATAGATAGTTCTTATCATTCCATTTCCGGTGGTATGTGGAACATCACACAACTCCTCACGATTAGAGAGTTATGACCATGTGAAGTTGGAGACCCCGGGTTTGGGTAATGGACCCAAGTTTGTTTGATGGATAACAATATGATTTTTTCTATATTTTAAGGTAATACTATTCTATATGGATAGTACATGTCATTTCATTTTTGGTGGTATGTGTAATGTCACATAAGTCTTCATGGTTTGAGATTTATGGCCTTACGAAGTTGGAGGACCCTCATATGTCATCTAGAAGCCCCAAAAGGTCAAAGTAGACAAAGTGGTTTAAGATATTTTAAAAGGTAATAATAAAGTGAAGTGATGAGTGTATTATAATTCAAAGTGAATAAAAAATAAATTATTTCAATAATAAATTTAATGGAGAAATTAGAAGTGGGTTAACCCTAAAATAAGGAAAGTGGGCCAAGTGACCTAGAAGATGTTTTTAAGGAAGCTACTTGGAGAGTATAAATAAGAGGCAAGGCTCTCCCATTTTAATCACACTTGAGAATATTGAATATCTATAGKTTTATGAGGTAACCAACGATATCTAAGCTGAATTTCTGAGGGAAGGTGAATAAAAGAAGGCCGAAATGCAAGGAAGGATAAATTCTTTTGATGGTGCTTTCTAAGGTATGTTATTTACAGGTCATCCCACCATTTTCGCTAAAAAAAATCTATAATGATTCAGACCGTGAAATTTCTATTCCATTGATACAACATACCCAAGTATATATGGTAAAAAATTCATCTTGTGGGTCATTGTATTTTGGGAGTTACACTCCGTGGAAAATAGGGTTTGTGGCTAGTCCTGAAACTAATCAAAAACAGGTGTTTCGGGTAATAATCTCATAACTTCTTCATAACAGATCCAAATTCAGTGAGACAAAAAGTGTTGGTTAGGTTACATTATTTAGTATTATATGTAATATCTTCAGATAAATTCAACGAATATTTCATGTGGGGAACGCTCTACAATTTTGCTCTCTAGAATAAGCCAGAATTCAGCAAGGTATGTCATTTTTACTATAAATCCTATTCTGAGAGGTTCCAAGTAGTGAAACCTGGAGGAATTGCATAAAACACACTGAATAAAATTGTGTATCAGTTTCATATATTTATACATTACAGGTTCAAATTTATGATTAGTTCAAGTTAGGGTTGTTGACTAATCCAAAACTAGGCATGTGAGACTAAAGAAAAGTTTGATGAAAATGCTAGTCTCTTGTTGTTAAAGTTAAGGAAGGTTTGTAGGAATGTGATCATATACACCAGGTCTATTATAGAGCTAC
>ML783549.1:363330-385175 GCA_009831015.1 Picea engelmannii | reverse complement strand
TACATATTGATGAGTCATAGTTGATGAGTAGTTGACACATGATTGGTACATACTTGGTACATGGTTGGATGCACTTGTTTATGGTACAGGTTGATTACAGGTTGTTTGGTATAGGTTGGTGCATGGTTGATGCACTTGTTTATGGTACAGGTTGAGGTACAGGTTGATGCATGGTTGATGCATGGTTCAGATTTATTGGTACAGGTTTACAGTGGTATATATCACAGTGATAGTGTGACAGTGGTTCCATCATTCTACTTCTACTTCAGGGTGGCAGGATGGGGCAAGGACAAGTGGTTGTAGCCACCTTCCAGTTGTAGCCAGAGAACATAGGGGGTTGTAGCCTCCTTTTGGTTATATCCAGAGAATAGGGGAGTTGGAGATTCCTTCGGGTTGTAGCCTAAGAAACTAGGGGGTTGGAGCCTCCTTCCAGTTGCAACTGGAAAACAAAGGAAGTTGGTGCTTCCAATGAATTTAATTCTTCAAGACATATAAGATAAAGCATTTCGTGGTTTTCTCCCACTTTGGGTTTCCACATAAAACACTGGTGTACTATGTATGTGTATGATTGTTCATTTTTTCATTGCTTATTTACTCTGCATTTATTGGATAATAATGATACATTGATATAACGCTTGGATTATATGGTTAAAAAGGATTAAATTGCTCTATTACTGATTCACCCCCCCTCTCAGTAATCCAACAATTTTATATTACAAAAGGATGGTTATTTGGTTGGGGGATGGGCTATAGTAGGTGAATTGGTTGGAAAACCTCCAATAGCCCGTAAATTCCACCAAATTCCTTACAACTTTTTAATTTTTGTAACTTTTGGAGGTACAGGCGGGTTGTGTATTGTGCAGCATGAATATGTATGTGAGTTGTCTGGCATGCAGCAAGCATATGTATGTGGGTTGTAGTGGTGAAAGGCGCATACATGCTCTAAAAATCGGTTTTTTAAGTAGATCTCCTCAGCAATGATTTGGAAAATTATGCAAGTAAGAGGGCCAATGCCATGTATACATGAGTAGGGAATTTTAGGGCTATAATAGTTGTTGCATATAAATCTCTTCCTCCAAATCCCCATGGAGAAAAGTTGTTTTAACATCTAATTGTTCAAGATGCAAATCTTCTACTGCAACAAGACTTAAAATAGTCCTAATTGAAGTCATCTTAACAAAAAAAAGAAAATATTTCATCAAAATCTATACCTTTCTTTTGTGAAAACCCCTTTACAACAAATCTAGCCTTGTACTATTTTTTTCCTCCATCTTCTTCTTTCAACTTGTAAACCCATTTATTTTGCAATGTTCTTTTTCCTATGGGAAACTGAGCCAAGTCCCAAGTTTGGTTATTCACCAAGAAGTCAATTTCCTCGTGCGTGCCTTGCTCCCACTTCTTTTTAGTGTCTACCTGCATTGCCTCTTCATAACATTTGGTTCACCATAATCAATCCACAATAAATAATACAATGAAGGAGAGTATTGGCCAAGGGGTCTACTTAACCTGGTAGATCTTCTAACAAAAATTGTAGGAGTTTGAGGTACCTGTTTCTCTTTTTGTTGTACATTTTGATTTTCTGGTACCTTTGGAATTTATTTTTCAGTGATCTTATCAAGCACTATGTATTCTAGTTTTTCGTTTTCTTGTTTCTTTCTCTGCAATTGATATTTGTACATGACCTTCTCATTGAATATGACATCTCTACTCCTAATGATTTTTTGGTTTTCATAATCCCATAAGTGATAACCAAAATCATTAAAATCGTATCCAATAAAGGTATACTTCTTGGATTTTTCCTCAAGCTTTGTTTTATTTTCTTTATCAATATGGACAAATGCTTCACAAACAAAAGTATTCAAAAAATAATAGTTTACCTTTTTACTTGTCCATGCCTCCTATGAAATTCCACCATCCAAAGAGCTTGAAGGTCCTTTTTTTATTAAGTAAACAATAGTATCT
Organism: Picea engelmannii; assembly: GCA_009831015.1. Classification (NCBI taxonomy): domain Eukaryota; kingdom Viridiplantae; phylum Streptophyta; class Pinopsida; order Pinales; family Pinaceae; genus Picea; species Picea engelmannii. Next base: position 383,213 of record ML783549.1, on the reverse strand, counting down.
ACAGTGTCTTCTCATAACTGTAATGGAAAATTAGCATGCAATCTCATACTCCTTGCACGCTCCATGATTGTCTTGTTCATCCTTTCTGACACACCATTTTCTTGTGGCGTTCCTGGAAATGTCTTCTCTCTACTAATCACATGGTATCAAAAGTAATCATCAAACTCCTTGTTGCAATATTCACCTCCATTGTTTGATCTAAGACACTTCAACCTTTTTCATGTCTCATTCTCAACCAAAGCTTTCCATTTCTTAAAAGTATCAAAAAACATCAGTTTTTTGTCGAATGCAATAAACCAAATTTTTTCTAGTTCTATCATCAATAAAAGTAACATAATAATGAGAGAAACCAAGAGATGATACCTGAGTTGGTCCCCATACATCTGTATGCACAAGGTCTAACCTTTCACTATTCTTTTCTTTTCTAACTCTGAGAAATCTGACTCTCTTATGTTTTCCATAAACACAATGCTCACAGAAATCCAAATCAATTTGTTTAATGTCTGGAAACAAATTTATTTTGTGAAGTATCTACATCCCCTTCTCACTCATGTGTCGAAGCCTATGATGCCACAGTGTTGTATCCACTCCTGTAGAAGCTAAAGAGATAGAAGAGTCTGTATTACCAGTACATAAATACAATGTACCTACCTTCTCTCATTTTTCTATCTCTAGTGATCCTTTGGTGACCTTCCACACCTTATCTCTAAATATGGATATACAACCTTCACTTTCCAACTACCATGTTGAAATCATATTTTTCCTTAGATCTGGAACATGTCTTACCTCTTTCAATAACCATTGGTTTCCATTCCTTTTCTTTATTTTTACCTTTCCCATTCCAACAATTTTGCATGGTGCATCATCGCCCAAATGAACCTGTCCAAAGTCACCTTGAACATAATCTAGAAAATGTTTCCTATGGGGTGTGGAATGAAATGAAGCCCCTGGATATACTACCCAAGACTCAGAAATATTATCTACAAAAAGAATCAAAGCATCTTGTAACACATCACCTGTCACATTTACTTCCTGATTTTTCTCCTATTGTCCATCTCTTTGTTTCTTTGGAGCTCTGCAGTCTTTCTTCAAATGTCATTTCTTCCCACAATTCCAACACTCTATCTTTCTTATTCTATATTTGGATCTACCCTTCCTAGAATTCCTGTGATTCCCTGAGCCATTTCCTCCATCCTTTTGTCTTCCCCTATTCTCCATGTTTAACGCATTACTTGATGTCTCACTTGTGCTTTTCCATCGCATTTCCTCGCTAAGGATAACACCAACAACATCATAAAATTTTAAAGTGTTTGAACCAGAGACAAAGTTACTTACAGCCATGACCAATTCGTTCCAACTTTCTGGCAATGAGCACAATATTAGAATATCCCTGACCTCATCATCAAAGTCCACTTTTACAGAACTTAGTTGATAAGTAACTGTATTAAATTCATTTAAATGATATGCAACAAACCCACCTTCTGACATCTTCATATTAAATAATCTCTTCATTAGAAATACCTTATTGGACACCAAGGGTTTTTCATATAGTTTATCCAATGCGTCCATCAACTCCTTCGTTGTATTTTCTTTCGAAATATTGAAAGCCACCATGTTGAGGAAAATGTATGGAACACCTTACTCAATCATTTTCAGACCTTGTCTGGCTAGGAAAAGATAGTTTGGAATGTCACTCGGGGTTTATAGCCTCAAAATATTCACTCAATACGCAAGTATTAATTACAAGGATTAAGGCTGATTTTATGATTTGTAATTGTTGCAATGTAAAAATAAAATTTATACAAAGCTACAAGAATGTATATAGCTTTTAAAATAAATTAAACATAGAGACAAAAAGTGGGAAAAGGAACCAAGTCATGAAAACACATGTATAAGACATAACAATAATCTTATTTTATTTCATTCTGAGATACCAAGAGTATATTTCTCTTTACAAACCCCTCCAAGGGTATGGACCAAAGTCAGATTTATAGATCTTCGATGGGAACCATACAAAAATACTATGACAGTAAAATAAAACTAAAATTAATGATCTGGATCAGCTTGCCACAAAAGTGTTTCCATTTGACTCTGCAATATATCCTTGTAGCTTCCATGGATATTATTTAAGATGAATATTTAGCAAAATTTGAAACCATATCCAAAAACAAATAATATATCCACGTTATCCACAAAAATATCCAAAATAAACCTTGTTGTCCAAAATATGTTGAAAATTATTAAACATTGTCTTCATCACTGAAAATCATAAAAAAAACATTTAGAATCCATATTTGCTACTTTGAGAGGCATATTTCCTCTTCTCTCTATTGTCCCCAACTGAATTTTCTTGAGTGGCCCTTGGTTGGTTAGACCCTTTAGGTTGTATTTCGATGATCACATGAGATCATTCATCTTTGAGGTGGAGGTGTGAAGACACAGACTTAGAAGACCCTGTGGATGGACTGGAGGGGGAAACCGTTGCTTTTCCTTTGTCTTTCATAAGTTGCGGGATATCAGTTTTTAACCTTTTGCTAGCAGGATCAATTTGAACATTGGGATTAATTGGTGGTGGTAAAGGTAAGGACACAGTGGGCCATCCAAGGTGGTGGGAGACAGGTTGGTGGAAAATTTCTTGCCAACCGTCATTAGCGGGGACTTCTGCCTGCAAAGACACATGTGGAGGAACTGGAATGCCAGGAAAATTTTGAGGAGGATGAAAAGGAGGTTTGTCAGGTTGGGGATGGAAGATACCATGGCCAACCAAATTAAAAAATCCCAGCTTGAAACAATTGGTTCAACTATTTTGGATCAACATCGAAACAAAAAGAAAACCGAGGCCTTTTATGGCCTCCCTGCCAATTACTCTGCCTCTATTATTTCGGCCATTGTTGCCTCTACTGAAAAAACTCATCCTGCAGTAATAATTAACCAGTCATGAAATTCCTAATAACCCATACATGAGACTTTGCTTACATAAATCAAAATTTGGCTCTAGAATTTACTTACAAGACACATGAAATCCATCCATAACACATCATTTATTAATTGGCACGTGAACATGGAATTGATAGGGTTAATGGGAAATATGGAGGGCTTGTATTTAGAAAAAAATGTTATCATGGAAGGGAAGGAATATACAAATAGTGTTCAAACAATTAATAAAACAATCAACTGTGTATCTAAACATATCCATAACATCAGTCCTCAACCCTTGCCATATCAACTTCCCTTAATTTCCACACATATCACATATCACATATCACAGAACAGGTAATGAATAAGTGAAATTGGAATTGTGAAGGGGGTGTATTTAGACAAAAATGATATCATGGAGGGGGAACTCTTATGGATATTGTTCAAATGATATATCAAATATACCATCTCTCATGTAAAATTGCAATCAAAATATCTTATTGTTTAAGAATTTAAATTTTGAACCATACTCTGTTTCCAAAACAACAACCTAAAACTAGTGCTTGCTTCACAAAACTACTCACTTGCCTTAGAAACTGTATTACACAGTTACCAATTTAATATGGAGAAGATTTTGAAAAATAACAATATTTCATGTATAAAACCAAGATGAAAATGAACAGCATCATAATCGCCACAGGAAATACAACAATAGTCTTGAAGTGGACAGGCTACAACCATAATATCAACATCAGTAAAGTTCTTAAAACCCACAGGGTCTCGTGAAGTGCCCCAAAACAAATCTCTGTATATGAATATAATTCAATCAAACCACAGTTCACCAAACTTCCCCATCCTATTTCATTATGGTTCATATAGTTTATTTCCATACAGTGTTCCACATTAATACTCATAGAGTCGAGTTATGGAACGAGTGTATTAGCCACGAAGACCAATAATCTTAACATACAGGTGGGGTTTTCACAAAAACCCATAGGTAAGAGGTGGAGATAACCCATTCTCAAACAGGGAAGAAAACCCAAAACAAAGAACCAGAGGCAAGGCAGGCCCGGGAGTTTCCCCAACTATAATCTTTTTCATAGCAAAGTTGTGAACAGCTACACACAGTAAAAGCCACCCATGACTCTTCCAATGCCAATGGTCTCAAAACAACCAACAAAGGAAACCAAAATTTGCAAACAGCCAATACACAGACTGAATCCATCATAGCATCTTTGGAAATATATAGACCATGAGCAAACAAGAGCCAATTATTGAATTAAAGAGCAGAATGATTGTTCATGCATGGAAAAAGCAAGAAAACCCCATACCTTTGTAAAATATTGCTTAAAGAGAAATGACCAGGTTGTATACCTCCTCCACAACCAAGCAAAGTGGAGCAGCAGCAACCAACAGAGAAAAATGCAACAATAACTAGGGTGGCGGGCTTGAGGTGAGTTTGAGTGACGTTCATTTACCGCATGTCGCTTCTCCCTTCACATTTTCATTCATGGCTAGTACAAGAAGACCCACTATTCAACTCATCAACCATTAATATTCAAAATAACTTAATGCATGTCGATTATACCATAGTTTGTCAATATTCCAATTTTGAAAATGTGCCAATATCACACACCCACAACGCGGAATAAATAAATTTCACTTTTCTTAAGGGACAGAATCTCCATTCATGGTTCCTAATTTGGAAGATCAGGGAACCGGTCTGACCTCTTGGTCAAGGATCTCCAATTCTAAGGCCAAACAATTCTCTGAGACCTTGATGGTCTCGTTCTATAGTTAAACATAGAATCTTTCGGCTTCTTGGTGTAGGTTTAAGGGCACTTGCAACCTTCCCTTTCGCCCTACTGCAAAAGGTTAGAGTGTTGGGTGTTAGTTCCTTTTGTGTGATAGGCCCCCTCTTTATGTGACCTTGGTGATGACCATGTGATTGTGGGCACAACCACAAGTGGTTTGGAGTCAAACTTCTTTTGGGCCCGCAATGATCTCACAACCTCCACGTGTCCTCTTGACGAAACCATGGTTTGAATTTTGGTCCACCCTCAATATATTAAACTCCTCGCAACTCATGTCCCCACAATGCTACGGGATCATTGGTCTCACGATATTGATGATAATGGCTAAATCGATGATCATATATGTGCCTCTCAGATCTACAGACCAAGTCAGCCTCCTCTGGATTAGCGATCGAGATCTCTTCGCAATTCTGGACTCTGGGAATTGGAAATATCAAACCCATATTTCTTTCGTACTTCAATCCTTCGGGGTTGATGATCCACCAACACCTCTACTCAATCAACAGTCTTTCCTTCACTCTAGGTGGTTGACCCTTTCAACCCAGATCAAAGGTCCAACAGCCCTCTTCTCGATTGGCGGTCGAGATCTCCTCTAGGTCTCCGGACTTATGAGATCTCAAATCTAAAACCTCTTTTCCCAATGTATTTTACCCAGAGTCTAAGATCCACTAACGTGTGTCTTTCTCAAATCCAATGATCGAGGATTACTTCGGGACTTTACCCGGAGTGTATGGATCTATGCCACGTTCCTCTTAGATTTGGCAGCTACAAATCACTTCCGTACTTTACCTAGAGTTCACATATTCGTGCCATGTCTCCCTTAGATATCATTGTCCAAATGTTTCTTTGAGACTTCGGATCTTCACGCCTTGACAATCTCAATTCTCAAATTGAAAACCCACTTCATCTTTTCCCCAGAGTTCGATATCTTTTGATGAGTGTCTCCTCATAGATAATGACTCACCGCTCTTCGGCTCTTCAGGCTTCAGGTGTTTCAACACTTCAACCTTCACCTTCCTCTAGATATTCTAACCTACCGACATGTACCCTCCTGGATTCAATGGTCCATATCTCCTCTCTTGAGAATCGGGATTTCGTGTTTCACTACTTTGGAGGTTGGCTCACCTCTATCTCCCCAATTCCCGATTTCCCAATATTCACCTACGTCAAATCAACGGTCAAGAAGGGTCCTGATAGATCCTTATATCTACGGTCCATATCACGTCACAAATTTAGGTTTCGGGAGTTTATTCACACCAATGTGCGAATCACCTGATGTATGGATCCCCGATATCACCAATCTAACAGTCAAGGATGGTCCCAATAGATCCTTAGATATACGGTCTAGATCATGTCACAACTTTGGGTTTTGAGAGTTTAGTCACACCAACATGTGAATCTCCCAATGTACGATCTTGCGAAGACTGAAGGGGTCAAGGTGTTAATGCATGCACCCTTTCTTCAAATATAACAATCGCGACAGACCCTGGGTCCTCCCAATCGGATCTCATTCGTTCATCTTCTAAATGAAAAAGGATATTCCCTTTCAATACTTAGACCTCACTATTCTTCCTGAGCTTCGTCAGTTATGAAGGATTTAAGAGCGTTGTGCTCTTTCTCCTAGGATTAACACTTAGAAGGGTATTCTACATTATTCTTGTGCTCCTTCATCAAGTCTAGAACTTAACTGGTTCTCGATCTTTTCTTTCCTCACAGAGAGCCAGTACATACATGCACTACCCCTCCTGAGCTTAACCAACTCTTTCCTCCAAGGGACTCAGAACGATTAGGAGGTTCGACATGCGTACATGAAATTGTACCTAAGGCCGACGAACTCACAGTTCATGGCTCTGGCTTAAGTCACCATGGAACACAATAATTTATGAGTATAAAAACACATGCAATTCATACAAATTCCTACTTGCCTAATTACACAATCAAGCAGGAATAAAGGGGATACAGTATAATCATTAAGAAAATATATCCATCCCTGCAAAATACATAGGATATCCAACTTAATTCACAGTACCACTTAAATACACAAGATATCTGAATACTTATCTATTACAGGTAGTATCCAACTAACTGACTGTGGGTGTTCATCCTTCTACCCTACCATAGGCTCAGAGGAATTCATTCTTCGAACTCTGTCCACCCTCATGCCAAGCTATGATATCACTAGGGAACTCTCATAGTTCTCAAGGGTTCTTTCTTTGTTCAACTTCTTCTTGGGTTATGTTCTCTGCAACATTCAGATATTTCTCTTTGTTATGGCCTCGACGAGGTTTATCATATGCTCACTCAGCATCCAACTTGTGGCCTTCTCTTCCTTATCCCCTAGAGAGCTATGTGCATCTCCTTTTCGAGCTTGTGTGCCCATATGGTATCCCTCTCTAGTTGTTTGTGTGTATCTATCTTACCTTCCTTATTTTGGAAGGTTTCTGACCCATCATGTTCCTTCTGTCAGAAGGAAGCTCAGGTATACAGGTCTCTGGGGTACTCTAGGCTAACATTTTGTTGCTAGACCATGCTCCCATTCATGGGGGTGGTTTCTAATTCAACCATTGGTCCTTTCTTCATTAACTAATTTCTCTCCTTGGGATCCGAAGGAGGTTTATCATCCTCATCAAGGGAAATTTGGGGTTATTTGATACAATGAACCCTCTCGTATAGTTTTTCACATTCTTCCTCTAGTGAAATCATGGCCAGTACTTTCAAGGCTTCACCCCCACAGTCAGTTATTGGCAACCCAAACAATAATACATTTACATTGTCCACATGCATTAGCATGCTAATACTATTTTATGATTAAGTTACAAACTAGGGGAAACAGGGTGTTATAATTCCCTCCCCCTTAAAGGAACATCGTCTTCGGCGTTCTTTCTCAAAACACCTGTCATGCCTTTCTCATTCAGTTGTTTCAGAAATCTTGGTCTTTCTCTCTCGATCGGGTCCTTTTTCAGACCCTTAATCTTTGTCACCACTTTCAATAATTCTTGGACAATCAATCATGTTAATCATAGTCTTATGTGAAAACATTGCATAAAAAAAAAATTCTAGGAAATTGTCATAATCTTAGCTCAATAATTATCTGCGCAGTTTGTGGATTTGTATCCACATGGTTGTTTTATTATTCAGGCTCATTGTTTTTCCTTGACATGCCCATTGGGTGCATTATCCCAATGAATAGTTTACAATAACTATCAAGGTTTCATTTTCATTGTGGTCACTCACCCTCCAGGCCCAGGCTCAGGCATCCCCTTCTCTGCTATATAGTCCCTCGGGTGATCCTTCTTTCCCTGCCAAGGTTTTCTCACACAGGAAGAACTACTCATCGTGTGCATGATCCCAATATTTTACAAGAATTATCAATGTCTCATCTTCCTTGTGGTCACTCACCCTCCAGGCCCAGGCTCAGGCATCCTCTTCTATGTTATACAGTCCCTTGGGTGATCCATCTTGCCCTGCCAAGGTTTTCTCTCACAAGAATAATTCCAGAGACTCTATCGAGTCATACAATTGAGGCGTCCCTCAGACTTTCTCTGTCAAGGCATCCCTTTGGCTTGTGTTACCTCAACACAATATATTATAGGCGATCATGGCTTACCACGGCTTACCACGGGGTTCCCATGCCTCAGCAGTAGCCATTTTTCATGCGTTTACATCTTGATAGCCTTCCGGCATAGCTAAAGTTAGGGACGAAGGTTAATCTCCTTCTCCCGAGTCAGTCTTTAATTCATGCATTCAGATTATATTCTTTCTCACCCGTATCACAGGCATATAAAAATTCACGAGACATCATCATAAAATTTAAATTCAAAATTTTATTGTAACTATGTGACCCACAAGTATCCAAATTCCACATTTTGTTTCCATATTTGTTTTGCACAGGAAACAGATTCATAATTATGGGACTTTCCTTCCCATAGCGTTTTGTCTCAGTAGGTAATTGGTCTTCCTTATGGGCTTACAACGCTGCCATATCCAAGACCCCTTTTCTCCCTGCACTTTTAACTTCAATCAGCCAAACAAATTGTTAGTTTTCCATGCACATATATTTTATTACACCTTTATAACGTCGTCACAAACAATTTCATAGTTGTGCATACTAAAAATCAATTTCACTTTCTCAAAAATGGAAATACCATTCCTTGCAATTTGGCTCATCAAGCAATCGGTATTCATTATGGGATTACAATACTACCATATCCAATACCCTTTTTCTCCCTGCAATTCATTATTTTCACAACCAAACAAATTGTTAGTATCTCATGCATCCATGTGTATATACATCTATATTCAAAACCATGCATACTAACAGTTCATATCATCTATATAAACATAAAAATGGAATCCCATTCCTTTCCTATGCCCCATTTCACCATACTGCACCTTTCAAAATGTAATTCAACATTTCAAAGGATTTAACAAACGTGCTAGTATTCATGGCCACATTCATACCCAATGCACTCTTGCATTGATTTCAAGTTTTTCACACTTTGCGATAGGTTATTAACCATGTTGTGTTGGAATTTAGCCAACCTCCTCACCACATAACTTATTTATTTTCATTCTGGTGCAGACCCCCCCTTCTCACCAAGGGTTGCGCGACCTCTCCGTCTAGTATCTTCTCAAGATTGAATTGAAATAGTCTTTGATTCCCTCTTGGAACCTCTAAGAAATACTCCACTGGTCTCTCTAAAAAAAATATTCTTCCCATGTGAACAAGTGCTAAGCACAATTCTCCTCCATGTGACCATGCCTTGTGACCACACACGTATCCGAAAAGGCACGTCGCTATTTCACGTATCGGCTATATGATAAAACCGACTCTTCGTCCTTCGAACTCCCAAGTTTTGAAATTCTGACAAGGGCCTAGTGCATGCTAGATCCTCCCTTATCCTCCATCCATATGACCCTTCACTATGACCTGGGTCAATCCTTCCAAGTGCGTTGGGATTTCATGTATCGGGGACTCCCAATGCAATTCACCTCCATTCTCTCAATCCTCTGATACCCAAAATTGTGAAATATTTGGATCAGATCAACGATCCACACTAGCTCTCCAACCAACGGCTATGATCCAATCGCAATTTCATGTTTCATGAATCCTCACAACTCCACCCTTTGACCTTTCCACTCTGCGAGTCAATGAAATGATGATCTCTTTCCACGTGTCCCCTTTCAATGGATGGTCCCTATGATTTCAGGATTTTATGTTTCGAGGTTTCACGAATTTCACTCTGCTTCTTCCAAATCTTCTAGTTTTGCAAAATCCTGATAATTCCTCATGACTAACCAGTGTGTTACTTCTCTGAGATCTAACAGCTTGAAATATTATGTCTCCTCCTGAATGGATCTTGAAATCGATCTGAGGATTGAGATTAGTTTCCTTACGATGAACGAATCACGTTCATATCCTCTGCTGGGTTCTCGATTAACTTGATTCAATTAGGGTTTTCTTTCATGATCTTCATGATATCGATATGTAGTTGATCGAAGGGATTTCTATAATTTCTTAGTAAATTTTTTTGACCTTTTGAGTCAATAGAGATCATTTGGTTCAGATGCTCCTGCATCATACAATCAGTCTTCACTGCTAGAGGTTCACACCTCCATCATTCGGGTTCTCCTCCCTAAATCATACCCTACTTGGGTATCCAGGGCATACAACTGCCCTTTCGAAATTTCGTGCATAACAAGAGACAATAAAAATATTTCAGAAGGGATTCTCACCCAATCTTTGCATACCTGTTCTTGGCTGCTAGCACCCTCTTTCTAATTTTTACCTTATCAGCAGTGCTTTTAGGGGGATTCTTACACTCCTATCAACAACCTTTCGAACGCAGCCTTCCCATGGTCATCCTCTGCTTGAGGTTGCCCATCATTGGTAATTGTCTTCCTCCACAGTTCCAATTCTTTTTTTATACACAACATGCATCATTGGTTGGAATATCAATTAAAATGCATGTATAATCCATTCAAATCCATAAAACATCTTCAAAATTTCCTAGCATAACTTTATTCTCTTCATCACATTATCCTCAAAGGTTTTAATGAATGCAATACAGATAGTTCTCAATTTTTTCTGCAGTAATACAATCGTCATCACTATGGTGTCAAAACATTCACCTTTATTATTAAATCAGCTTTCTCATTCGAGAGGAAACATAACACATAGAAAGAAATGAGTTAGGGGCTCTCTCCTTTTTCCCACTCCTTCCACACAGCATAGGGATCTCAATCCAGCTGATTTAATTCTAAGGTCTTACTTCCTTTGCTTGATTTGGCTTCAACCAAGCCTATTCGATCAAACATACTCGTTTATCCCTTCTCTTTTCCCAGTTGTACTTGTTCTCACAGCTGCTCATCTAAGACCTACAACTCTATAAGCAATTCAAAATTATTAGGGTGGATGAGTGTTCCTCCTTTTTCCTCTTCTTGGATTTTGCAATTTATTCCAGGTTGGGATCTCCCTTCTCTTTTCCTTGAGCAACCTTGGTTAGGCCTCACTCTAACCTTTTTGGATACAGCAGCATGCTTTAATAGAAATCTTTTTGTTCATAGTGGGTCATGAACCTATGCATCCTTCACATTATCATTCAATTCTCGGAGTGGTTAACATTTAGTTGTTAGTCTTCCTCCTACACATTTTATTTTAAAATGTAATGCAGGATTCTTATACATATAGGCTTTGCAGCCCATTGCACAACCTTCTGCAATTATTAGGGTTGTGACTCTATTCTTCTGAGAGAGTCCTTACACAGTTTCCTCACATGGAAATTCTTCATCATGAAACTTCCTCATTACATATCCATCACTATCTCCGATGGCCTCAACCTTGAATTAGCTTCAGCTTGTTAATAATCATTCTTTAAGGAATATAGACATGCATTTCTGACATGCATTCCAAAATATGTATCCACACATATTCTAGTTTTTGTTAACTTACATCCATGATGTACTTAGCCATATTCATAATCCTAATCATGTATGTAGTTTTCATAGGTATGTTTCACAGCCCACATACATATTTACTTTTAATATCAGTCAACTCAGGATTGTTCACAATCCTTCTCATGTGATCCTCCAAGGCATAATCATTTTCATTTTATCATGACAACAAAGCATCTTTTCTCATTTACTCTTTCATTTATTTATATTAGTATTTCTTGAGGAAGTGGATTACATTCCCCTCAAGCTATCATTCGAAACAGAACTTTCATGACTCTTCATAATGGATTCAACCATGCATCCATGGTATTCATTCAATCTTGGCAAGTGCAATGCTTACCTCACATTTCACTCATATAGGCAGTCACCTCGTGCCTTTAGTATACCTATACTCTTACATCATACATGTGCATCACTTATATATTTAATATCATTCATACCTAACTAGTATTAAAATTAGGCTTCATATCAAGAAACTTCACAATGCATTAAATCCATGCACTCAAGCATATACACACACATCCCAAACATTCATCATGCAAGTTCATTACTTGCACATTTTTCCATGTCATTCACACACATGGACGCATCATACTTCTAGATCCTTCTCCCAAAGATCTTCCAATTCATCCTTATGATAAGCCTCATAGAAACACTCAACATTGATTTCCCCTCTCAGTTGAGAGCTTGCAGTCATTCACATGACATCCACATGGATGTTGAATCAGACATAGTCATAACTATGTTCCCTTTTTATATGATAACAACTAGCAAGAAAACCTTCTTCCCTCAAATTATATAGGACTTACCCATATCACCTTTCCCCTGGTCATGAGGAGTTATATACTCTAAGTTTAATATAAAGTAGTAATTATACTACCAAGGATCCCACTTGATCTTATCAGATTCCTTTAAGCCCACAAAGGTATTAACCATTATATAATCAGCCATCATCAATTCCTGAGGTTCCAACTGCCCATGCTTAGAGGCAGTGTCACGGATGTCGAGTCATATACCTTTAGGGCTTCAAATACCCTTGACAAAACCCTACCAACTTCATCTATCCACATTCAAGTCTTATTATCAATGTTAATCAGCATATCCCTAGTCAAGTAAGAGTAGTCGTCACTTGACAAGGGTTAAATAAATTCTTCTGTTGAAATTCAACAAGAATTCCCAAAATCACCGGTTCAATCTGAAGTCCTTTTTTCCTCAAGGAGTAATGCAGATAATCAGTACCTCTTTATGCAACTCTCACATGAGCCCAAGCAAGCCAAGTGTTGTAACCAAGCTCTGATACCATTTTTTCACACACCCACAACGGGGAATAAATAAATTTCAGTTTTCTTAAGGGACAGAATCTCCATTCATGGTTCCTAATTTGGAAGATCAGGGAACTCGTCTGACCTCTGTTGGCAGCCAATTCAATTTTTTCCATTGCCCTATAAGCTGCCTACACCTATGTCTTCTGAACTTCAAATTCTCATCGCATTTTGCAATTAAACGATAATTTCATTTCTTGCGACACTTGCAAATTAGTCTCAATATAGTTTTCATGACTGTAAGCGTGAAAACTCCTCCATCGTTATTTGAACTATCATGATCTTTGCATTGATATTTTGAGTGGAATTTATCATTAAGTGGTTGAAAGGATTTTCGAACTATGCTTATTTGCCTATTCTTACTTTGATTGCGTAACTGGATTTTATTAAACTGGTAAGGCATTGAGCATGAACATTTATGTGTTTGAGACTTTCCTAGTCATTAAATTACATAGGGGTCATGGTTTATTTTTGTCTTTATGTATATGATGTGATCCTTATTATGTCTTTTGGCTTGTCAATTCTACAATTATCGATTGCCACAATGTTTTAAACTTTGATTACACATTATGCAACAAGCGCATGGTTAACATTCGGGTTTGATTTCACATTGAACATTCGTGGTTTGAAATAATACAATGGCGCATTGGTATATCGTTCATCGTTTGATTTTTGGGTTGGCCAAAATAATATGGTTTAAATTATATTATGATTGATTGAACAGAGGTTGTACTTTGTCATTACTATTATKCATGGCGGTGAATAATCCCACCACCCTCGCACGCGCACATTAATGTTTCCCCTTTGATCGTTCGTAGTTGTTAGCCCAAACGACTTTGCTCCTGTGTATTGGMGATTTCGACCCAAACCCTTACCATGTGCTCACACCATGGCTCCAGTCGTAAGGGATGAAGCCAATGGTAGCCAGGCTCTATTGATGTTCGACAGTGCCCACAGTGACCTTGAGGAATTTGGATGGCTCCCGTTCATACAAAATTTTGATGGTTTTAACCCCTGCATTGCTCAGCATTTCTCTTTAACCTTTGATGGCTGTCGAGCCAAGGTTGGGTATGTTCAATTGGAAATTGACAAGCAATTTCTCAGTTTAGCTACCGGTTTGCCTGTCATTGGACAACGATGGTCCAAGAATTGCAAGGTGGAAGAGGTCCCTTGGACTCTGCTCTTCCAGTCGCGTAGGGTCGACTCCTGTGACAAAGGTTTACCTGTGACCATGCTCAAGCAACGTTGGCATGATTTGTTGATGATAATCAAACAGTTTATCACCTGCGAGGGTCGGTATAGTTTTGTTTTCATACACCACCTTCTTTTGCTTATGGTTTTCATGGGCTATGAGCTTAATATGCCTTATTACCTGCATAGAAGCCTATTTAAAATGTCTAAGATATACAAAAAGAACCAGGCTGATAGCAGCCTTTTTCAATTCGGGCTGGTTAAAATGATTGTTGTTTATCATTTGGGGTTACACGGAGACTGTTGGAACGATTTCCTGGCTCGCAATGATTTTGAGGATTCAAACCCTCCACAGGTTGACAAACCTGTGGTGAGCGAAGATAAGACTGTACCCCCGGTACCCTACAGTATGATGTTACCTAAGCCCTTACCCGACTCACCTATCGACCTATCCCACTCTGTGACCAAGGATGTCGAAACTGTTAAGCCCGTGGGCAAGAAACCTAAATCCAAACCTACTGCAAATTCCAAAGGCAAAAATAATGCTCGTTTAATCTCTCGTATGGCAAGGAACAAGATGAGACTTCCTGTCAACCCTAACCCCATCATGGTGAGTGAAGACTCCGACTCAGAGGTGGAACGTTATTTGGCTAGTGAGTATCCCTATTCGGAAGGTCTGTGTGCCAAACCTTCGTTTGACTTCGTGTCGAACCTACCACCTTGCTTGCAAGACGACCCTAACTACCCGGGCATAACACTGCCTTGTGAAAACCCCGGTCCTTCATCAAAACCCTCTCCTGCTTTACCTAAATCTACAGCACCACCCTGTGATCAGTGCGGCTCGTGGTTAGAAAGGTATTATCTTGATGTGCCAATGCTACAGTCCAAAATTCATTATTTGGAGGATCAAGTTGCAAGGCTTACCAGTCAAAAGGCCAAATTGCAAGCCACTGATAAGAAACAGAGGACGACAGGCTCTGATGTGTTTAAAAATGTGGAGTCAGCTACAGCGGTCGTGAATTCAAAATTGGCATAATTTGAGCAGCTTCACCGATATGTTTTGTCACTTGTTTATATAACGAATTCAAATTCTTTCGAATAGCTTTGTTTACAGCGTGATTTTGCTCTATCACATTATATGCATTATGTACATAGTTTTGTTTTGATTAATGAAATTCGTTTTCCCAATTTAGTTTCGATTGGATTATTTCGTCGATTTGATTGGATCTTAGTATGGATTTGATTGGTTTCATTTAGCTTAATTTGGGATGTTCTGTTGCTAATTGAAGTCGCTGTATCTATTATAGACACAAGTTGTTTCGCATTTCATTTTTAAACACAATCAAATTTCGATTCGAATTGGTTATAATGTATATGTTATGGTTGGAAACATTTATGATATGCTTAACTGTTACATGAATACAATCTGTATTATTCTCAATATGATCCTGGTAAAATACATCCAAAACAATTCATAACGGTTAGGTAAAAAAAAACCCAGCTGGATTCGCGTTAGTTTCATCGACCCTGCTATCAGTTGAATTTGTATTTACGATAGATATTCTGTTTCAAATGGATTTGTGAAATGAGATTGATTCATGATTTGTTTCTATATTAAACCCTGTCACAACTTGTTTGGAATTAACCATTTCGTTCAAATCCAATAAAGTTTATTTGCACATTTTACCGATTATCACTTATGTCAATTCGATAGTGATTGTGGTCAAAATTGAATCAATCTGGTTATGATTTTGTATGAATTGGTTCAAGTATATGTCTGAATTAATCCACCTGTGGTGCGAACCGTTTGAGCCATAACAGTTATAAAATTGTAAAACAATCCCATTTTGATCTAATCATATCTCCTATTTTGGAAAAACACAACGTTGCATATGATTCGCTTGATTGAACTGCTTTCGAATTGGATGTGAAATGATTTGTAAAATTGTTTAGTCTTGATTCTGTTTACCCGACTATGATGGCAATCGAAACAGAGCATACGTGTTT
Source organism: Picea engelmannii (assembly GCA_009831015.1). Taxonomy (NCBI): domain Eukaryota; kingdom Viridiplantae; phylum Streptophyta; class Pinopsida; order Pinales; family Pinaceae; genus Picea; species Picea engelmannii. Next base: position 367,009 of record ML783549.1, on the reverse strand, counting down.
CTCTATTTGGTTGTTGGATTTTGATCTTATTTTGATTTTAATTAGATATGGGACAGTCTTGTTACTATTCGACCTGATTATGATAATCGTGAAACAGAGTATTCTTACCCCTGTTTCAACGGAATCACTTTTGATTTTGTTTAATTTGAATGATAAAATTATTTGAATCATTAGTGATTCATTTTTTTAATCTTTATTGAAAGAAAATTGGATGTGATTCTTTTAAAAAGATTTGATTTGATTTATATTATGATCCTGTATGTTATTTTAGACTAGCTACATAATCAGATGATTCTGTAGCTAAGTCTGTAGAATCAAAGTTTTATTGTTTTGTTGATGAAATACTTTTCTAACTTGTTATTTTTGATCTATTGCAGATGAATTCGAACTGGCAGTGGATTGGATGAGCAGTTAGGGGATATTTCAAAGATTTTTCTTGCATTTTAGTTTCTTAGTTTAGTTGATTTTGGGATATTTCCCAGATTATGTAAAACAGTTTGATATTATCCACTGGGAGGTTTTACCCTGTGAAGAGACTTATAAATACCTATCATTTTTGTAATAATAGCATCCTCATTTTTGGGAGAACAAGGATATGGAGTTTTAATACAGACTGAGGCAGAATTTGGTGTTTTGTTACAACTTTAGCTTCTCATTATATCAACATTTTGTTTCATGTTGTGTATATCAATTTGTACCTAGTTATTGAATACTTTAGCTATCTTAATCCTGTGCAAATGATATAATTTTAATCATTCTAATTCATATCTGGTTTCTTCTAAGTATTTAATGAACATAGTAATTTCTTAATTCGATTTATGAACAACAAATTTCTCTTCTTCATAAGTTGAGTTATAAAGTATAAGTTTTTGCATAACAGGTTTCCCTTATTGCAGAGATTTATAAATCATAAAATTGTTGTGATTTTTTTTTTATGTCTTGTTTGTCCTGTTAACAATTCAAAGAGAAGCACAGCCTATCGTTTACGAGAATCTTATGGACTAACCAGTGCGAGTTTACTTCCTCCGATCAGCTTCGAAGTCATCATACACAGGACAAGTTAGGAGAGCTTCTAGGTCAATCTGTCATTTATCTGTTAGTATATTTGTTAATAATGTTCATTAGATATATATATATGTTTGATATATTAGATTGTTTAATTTTAGTAAATATATTAGATTGTTTAATTTCAGTAAGTTTTATTTCTTATTCATAAAATATAAAAATCAAAAAAATATCTCTGGCTGTCTTAGGGCAGAAAGCATATGAGTTTTACAGGTTTTATTTAAATCTGCCAATTGTGCATATTGTATATTTGTGAATAAGTTGTATTATAACTGGTAGTTAGATGGTTAATTGTTAGAATTAGAGTAATAGTAATTAGTAGAATAGTTAGTGTAATTTATATTTAGTTTTAGTTTAATTTAGTAGTTTGTTTTATTAGTTTTAGTTTGTTTAGTTTGTTTTATTTGTTTTAGTTAGATTAGTTAGTTTAGATTAGTTTTCTCTTTGGTTTTCTTAAGACCTTAGAGCGTCCAACGGAGCCGTTAAACTCGTCAGGGTGGTTCATTCCAAACGGCTTGGGTTATTTAGACAACCCCGGACCGGTTCCACTCTCTCAATTGATGGATGGACAATTTCATCCGTCAACAAATGGCGCTAGAAGGAGGGCCTGAACTTAATTAATGGCACGAGGTGGTCGCAAGACTCCTCCCCCCCCCTAATCGCTCACCTATAGTGACTAGAATCCATTCACAAGATAATATTCCCCCTCAAACAGTAACTACTTCAACCGAAGATCCACAGATAACAGTTGAGCCAGTAACCCCTAATCCTACAGGTGGTGACTTGGAAGAGATTGTCCGCAGATCTCTTATTAAAACACATAGTGCCTTAGCCAGTTTGAGGCAACCAAACCATCCATGGGGTCAACCTTTATACTTCTCTGATATCAGAGAACAGTTAGGTGACGCTAACCTCACTGTGAACCCTATAGATCCAAACACAAATCCTGCTGCAAGAGGATATGGGATACCTCCTTCACCACCTCCCTCATCTCCTTCCTCTTCTGGAGTAGATTCCTCTTCTGACGAAGGTAATTCACCTTCTCATCCTTCTACACCTACTACCCCAATGGAAAATCAGAACAACCCTGCTAGACCCTGGTTGGACCAGGATGTTGTAGCTGTACCTGGAGCCCAAAACCCTTTACCTAAGCACTCGGAGAAATGGCTTCTCAAGTTTGATCCCGATTCAAAACAGATAGTTGAAGATCATATCAAAAAAATTATGTTAGCCATCAGACTCCATAATGTTGAACATGAAGATGTTGTCTGTAGGTTGTTCCCTTATACTTTTGAGGGTAATGCATCCACTTGGTTCTTTGCCCAACAGCCCCATACCATAGTGTCTTGGGAAAATTTTGAGTCATGCTTTTTGGAAAAATTCAGAGATGGTAAACCTCTGGAAGTCTTAGTCATGGATCTTTCAAGCTTAAAAATGAACCCAAAAGAAAAAGTTAAAGATTTCAATCAAATATTCTTAACGCTTAAAAATCAAATCCCCGCATATTCTATCCCTGCTGAGAGTCTTGTAATAGCTTACTACACTAAAGCTCTACATCAAAGTATAGCTATTTGGGTTAAACGATCTAAAAATGCCACGTTGTTAGAAGCCTTCGAAGAGGCTACTCAGATTGAAAAAGACATACTTAGTCTTAAGGACTCTTCTAGAAATGACACTGAGACTGTTTCTTCTTCCAAAAAGAGGATTGAAATCCTCCCTAGACCTACACAAAGCAAAACACAACCTGAAAACTCTGATTTGGAAAATTTAACTAAAGTTGTACAAAAATTGTTTAATCAAGTTATAGATTTAAAAAGGTCAACCGAAGAAGCTTCCTCAAGTAAAGGACCCTAAAAACCTCCTTTCCGAAAGCCTTTTCCCACCAATCGGCCTAATTCAAACCCCGAAGGATTGAACCTAGAAATCTTGCAATGTGCCCTTCAGACAATTCTAGAAGCCCAAGATAACTTGATGCCCCCTGAAATCCCTTAAGAGGAAGGCGAGCAGGAAACAATTCAAGAAGAAGAGTCTTCTCCAGACATCTTTGGACACTTCTCGGATAGCATCTTTCAAGCTAACTTTGAGACTGTTCACCCCTACAACACTAGGAGTAAGACAACAAACAAACCTCCTGCCGAGAATACTACAACTTCACCTCCCAAGCCATCTAAATCAGCAGAAATTAAACAGAATAATGTCAGCCCTAAATTAGATTATGATGTTGTTGAAGATCTTAAAAAATTAAGGGCTAACATTTCTATTTATGAGTTGTTGAAGTTTCCATTTTTATTACAAAAGATGTTGCAAAATATTTCAGAAAATGGCAAGAATGGTAACAAGGTTGTGCAAAGCAAAGTGCCGCAGAAGACTTCCACTAAAAACAATCCTGATACTCAAGACAAAGGAAGCCTTCTTGTAACTCCTATAAATAATGTAAATAATGTGAATGATAAAGTAGCATTAGAGAATGCGAGTAAGAAACCACAAGTTACAACTCTAAGTACTCACAAGAATGTACCTCCTTTTCTTTTAACTTTCGAAATCTTCAACAGAAATGTGCATAATTGTATGGTTGACTCAGGAGCATCATCCAATGTGATGCCTTGGTCTGTCT
>ML783549.1:332618-363160 GCA_009831015.1 Picea engelmannii | reverse complement strand
ATCTTCTTTGAAAATCATACAACTTGATCGAACAGATGTTAAAGTTATAGGCGAACTAAAAAATGTATTGATTAGATTATCGTCTAACCCAAAGGTTCATCAGGTTATTGATATAATTGTGGTGGATATTCCAGAAGTGTATGCTCTGTTTTTTAGCAGGGACTGGTCGGAGAAGCTACATGGTTACTTCTCCACGGACTGGTCTCACTTATGGCTTCCAGATAACGACAAGCCCAACAAGATCAGGGTGAATCGTGAGCGTTACCTTAAGTTTACGGTCACAGATTTGAACGACCCAAATGAACCATACACACCCCCTGCTGATTCACCTGAAGTACAAGGGATGGACACCTTCTTCGGAAATTTCATGGCTGAAGTTTCGCCTATCAACAATCCTGAACAAAAATCTGAGATCATAGCATATGTGCAACCAACAGCTTCTATGCAACAATCCCATGAGCCCGATGGAAATCAAATTTGGTCCCTATACTTCAACGGTTCCAAGTCTAAAGAAGGAGCTGGTGCAGGCTGCATCATTATCGATCCGACAGGTAACAAGACATTAATGGCTTGTAGACTAGAATTTGAATGTATGAACAATATCGCAGAATATGAGGCTTTACTACAAAGTCTCAGAAAAGCCTTATACATGAACATTCAAAATCTGATTGTATTCGGCGACTCTGAAATAGTGGTCAGGCAGGTAAGAAACTCTATACACTGTCTTTCCCCGCATCTCAAAAGTTACCAGTCTGAGGTATGGAGTTTAATGAACAAATTTTATGCTTTTAATATAAATTCCATTCCTAGACTAAATAATGATGAAGCAGATCTGCTAGCTAATGTTGCCTCTAAACTTCTTCCTGCAGAAGGCTTATCCCCAAACGCATTCTCCGTGGAGCTATTGTTTCGACCATCTGTTCCTGACAATATTACAAACTGGAGAGTATTTGACAATGATTGGCAGATCATTAACTTTCTGCACATGGAAGAAACCTTTCAAGGTGTTGTGATAGATGAAAAAACGCACAATGACAATTTGCACAACTTTACGGTAATACCTAATCCGAAACCTCCTGAAGCTCTATCGGATATGGTAAATTTCATACCCAAATCTGTTGTTAGACTAGAAAAGTTTTATGATTTTGAAGATAAATTTAAAAATATGGTCAATTGCAAAACCAATAGTTCCTCATTGTCTTATGAGAAAGTCAATTTAGGGACTATCGAAAATCCTCAGTGTATCAATCTAGGCTTGGAATGTTCTAGACAAGAAAAAGCTGCTTTTGTTAAATTATTTAGAGAATTCAAGGATGTCTTTGCATGGACTTATGATGATCTTAAAACGTTTGACCCTAATATTATACAACATGTCATCCCGATGAAGCCCCAAACCTTGCCCTTCCAACAGAAACTGAGGAAAATGCATCCTAAACTAGAACCAACCGTTCAAAAAGAATTGAATAAACTCCTAAGTGCTAAAGTAATTTTTCCTGTTAGACACACTCAGTGGGTATCCAACCTCGTCCCAGTTCGAAAGAAAAACAGGGAAATTCGGCTTTGTGTCGATTTCTGAAACCTCAACAAAGCGTCTGACAAAGATAATTATCCTGTCCCACCCATGGAACAGATTCTTCAACAAGTATCTGGTTCCGAGAGTCTATCTTTACTGGATGGTTTCTCTGGATACAACCAAGTCTTGATGTCTCCACCAGACTAACTAAAAACTACCTTCCGTACCCCGTGGGGCACTTATGCTTATCACAAAATGCCTTTTGGAATGATTAATGTTGGTGCTACCTTTCAGAGAGAAATGGACATTTCTTTTAGAGGCTTAATCAATCACTCTGTAGTAGTTTACTTAGATGATGTAATTGTGTATTCTAAAAACAAAGACGATCATCTAGCTCACTTACGAGCCGTTCTGCTACGATGTCGTAAATATAGCATCTCCTTGAACCCCAAGAAGTCCATCTTTGCAGTAGAACATGGTAAATTACTAGGATTCATTGTGTCTAGTGATGGAATGATTATTGACCCCGAGAGGACTCAAGTCATCGCTAAAATTCCCCCACCTACATCTAAAAAATCCATGCAGTCTTTCCTAGGCCAGATTAATTTCGTGAGAAGATTTTTCCCCAGTTTCTCCGAAATGGTTAGGCCTCTCCAGAACCTAATTAATAAAGACACCCAATATCACTGGGGACCCACAAAAAATCAAGCTTTTAATGACATAAAGAAGGCCATAATAGACGCCCCATCTCTCATGAGCCCTGATTTCTCTCAAGACTTTACACTCTATACTTTTTCCTCTGATCGTTCCTATGCCGCAGTCCTAACTCAGAAGAATTTGGAGAACAACGAAGTACCCATCGCCTTTATGATCTCTGCTTTCAAAGGTGTTGAACTTAACTACCCAGCAGTCGATCGGCAAGCCTGCGTTGTTTTCAAAGCAGTTAAGCATTTCCGGTCCTATCTTTTGAAGTCAAGGACGAAGGTCATTGTCCCCTACCCTGTCATAAGGAACTTGTTAGTGCAAAAGGAGTTAGGAGAGAAGAGAGCCAACTGGGTCACCTCCTTGTAGGAGTATGACTTAGAGATCACCCCAGTACAGATTGTGAGAGGCCAAGGATTGTGTAAGTTTGTTGTTGATTCAGAAATAGGACAGCGAGAATATAGTGATACGTCAAACCTAGAACAACGCGATCAAAGTTTGATTTGTTGCGCACAAAACCTTGTAAGTCCTTGGTACAACGATATTAGATACTATCTTGAACATGGATTAGCACCCCGTCACCTTGACCCCGCCAAAAGAAGAGCGTTGAGACTAAAGTCCGCCTCCTTTCATCTAATTAACGGTATACTGTTTCGTCAAAATTTTGACGGCGTACTGATGCGTTGTCTCGAAAAAGACGAAGCAGAAAGAGTCTTGCTTGAGTTGCATGCAGGAGAAGTTGGTGGTCACTTCGGTGGCGACACCACTACTCATAAGGTTTTAAGAGTCGGTTACTATTGGCCCACGCTTTTTAGGGACACCCATGCCTTATGTCGTAAATGTATTATCTGTCAGAAAGCATCAGCGCGGTTGCAAAATCCATCATTTCCCTTGCAACCCGTTTCAGTCGATTCTCCTTTCCAGCAATGGGGCCTTGATATCATAGGTCCTATTAACCCTCCATCCTCACAACAGCACAAGTATATTGTGACAGCCATTGATTATTTTACTCGATGGTCCGAAGCTACCGCGCTAAGAACTGTTAACACAAGTCAGGTGATTGCTTTTCTAAACTCAAATATCATCACTCGTTTCGGTATCCCTGATTGTCTAGTCTTTGATAATGCTTCATACTTTTCTTCTCTAGAGATGAGTGAGTTCGCTTTGGAAAAAGGAATAAAGCTAAAGTATTATGCTAGTTACTACCCATAGGGAAATGGCTTAGCAGAATCAACAAACAAGAACTGGCACAATGCACTGCTGAATGCAGTGTGGGCTGATAGGGTAACACCCAAAGCCGCTATAGGTAATTCCCCCTTTTTTCTCATTTATGGCAGAGAAGCCATTCTGCCACCTCACATCCTTATTCCTTCACTTCAATTGTCACAAAAAGTTCAAGAAGAAGATTGTCCCCCTTTAGAAAGCCGCATTAATGATTTGATGAAGTTAAAAGAAGTAAGAACCCAAGATAAGCGTAAACTAGATCAACATCAACAACTGATTAAAATCTGGTTCGATTCTCATTCTGCTTCTGATAGGAATTTTGAGGTAGGTGATCTCGTTTTGAAGTGGGACAAACCACACGAAGGAAAGGGTGAACACACCAAGTTTCAAAATTTATGGCTTGGGCCATTTTTGATTGCTGAAAAGTTGGGTCCTAGTTCTTTTTGATTGCAGAATCTTGAAGGGCAGCTTGACACCTATCTGGTGAATGGCCAAGCCCTGAAAAGATACTTTGCCTGATTACTACCCTTGTATATTTTGTAAATATTTCCTTTTGTTTTTATTTTTCCTTTGTTTTCATTTTTGGTTTGGATTGATCGGTTTTTGTGTTTTTTGAAAAATATGCATACCTGTGCACTGAGCCATTCAGACCAAGACCATAGAAAAATTTCTTCGCTGAAATAAATTCTAAAAGATTGTACGATCATCAGTGATATAATTCTAAAACCGATATTTACGTTGGAAATTTTTGTTGTTTGAAAGAAGTTTACTAATTTCAATCTCTGAGCAAAGTTTGTCATAATCATCTATTATTTTTTTACGTTGTCCCTTTTCCGTAAAGGAATAACTCAAAAAGATGTCTCCCTGTCATAGTAAGTGTTTTAGAAATAAAACATTTCTAGAAATCGATAAAGGACGGTGCTAAAAAATTAAAATGAGGTCTAAAAAAAAAAATATGTTGAAATATCAGGAATTTTCAGCGTCACCCCGCTCAGCCATATATCTTCAAAAGAAAAAAAGAAAAAAATTATGAATAAGAGTTGTGGGAAGTGTTTGTAAACCCGCCAGGATACTGAACAGGTCCACTGGCAGTGGGTAAATGTATGCATGGCGCCAAGACAACTTCGTCGGGGTACTGAACAGGCCTGCTAGCAGCGAAACAATGTCGGGTACATGAAAATATGTAAAAATATATATATAAGAAACCTCTTTAATGTCCTTTATTCTGATCTAGAACTTCTTGACAGGATACAGATGTCGGAGTGGGTTAAATGGCAACCCTGTCGAGGCTATGGACGCCTGCTACCAGCAGTATTGGATATTTTATCATTAACATCGTTACTTACTGATCTTAAGACTGTTATTAGTTTTCATCTTTTAAAACATCGCTGGAAAAGATGGTAAATGATGATGTTTGTACGATTTTCCGATTGTTGTTTTTGAATTGAAATTTTCTTTGTTGTCCTAATCTGAATTTATTTCTTTTGACAGAGATAACTGCTTCTACCAGTGTGTCACCATTGTTGGCAGCCAATTCAATTTTTTCCATTGCCCTATAAGTTGCCTACACCTATGTCTTCTGAACTTCAAATTCTCGTCGCATTTTGCAATTAAACGATAATTTCATTTCTTGCGACACTTGCAAATTAGTCTCAATATAGTTTTCACAACTGTAAGCATGAAAACTCCTCCATCGTTATTTGAACTGTCATGATCTTTTCATTGATATTTTGAGTGGTATTTATCATTAAGTGGCTGAAAGGATTTTCGAACTATGCCTATTTGCCTATTCTTACTTTGATTGCGTAACTGGATTTTATTAAACTGGTAAGGCATTGAGCATGAACATTTATGTGTTTGAGACTTGCCTAGTCATTAAATTACATAGGGGTCATGGTTTATTTTTGTCTTTATGTATATGATGTGATCCTTATTATGGCTTTTGGCTTGTCAATTCTACAATTATCGATTGCCACAATGTTTTAAACTTTGATTACACATTATGCCATAAGCGCATGGTTAACATTTGGGTTTGATTTCACATTGAACATTCGTGGTTTGAAATAATACAATGGCGCATTGGTATATTGTTCATCGTTTGATTTTTGGGTTGGCCAAAATAATATGGTTTAAATTATATTATGATTGATTGAACAGAGGTTGTACTTTGCCATTACTATTATGCATGGCGGTGAATAATCCCACCACCCTCGCACGCGCACATTAATGTTTCCCCTTTGCTCGTTCGTAGTTGTTAGCCCAAACAACTTTGCTCCTGTGTATTGGCGATTTCGACCCAAACCCTTACCATGTGATACACCATGGCACCAGTCGTAAGGGTTGAACCCAATGGTAGCCAGGCTTTGTTGATGTTCGATAGTGCCCACAGTGACCTTGAGGAATTTGGATGGCTCTCGTTCATACAAAAGTTTGATGGTTTTAACCCCTGCATTGCTCGGAATTTCTCTTTAACCTTTGATGGTTGTCGAGCCAAGGTTGGGGATGTTCAATTGGAAATTGACGAGCAATTTCTCAGTTTAGCTACCGGTTTGCCTGTCACTGGACAACGATGGTCCAAGAATTGCAAGGTGGAAGAGGTCCCTTGGACTCTGCTCTTCCAGTCGCGTAGGGTCAGCTCTTGTGACAAAGGTTTACCTGTGACCATGCTCAAGCAACGTTGGCATGATTTGTTGATGATAATCAAACAGTTTATCACCTACGAGGGTCGGTATAGTTTTTTTTTCATACACCACCTTCGTTTGCTTATGGTTTTCATGGGCTATGAGCTTAATATGCCTTATTACCTCCATAGAAGCCTGTTTAAAATGTCTAAGAGATACAAAAAGAACCAGGCTGATAGCAGCCTTTTTCACTTCAGGCTGGTTAAAATGATTGTTGTTTATCATTTGGGGTTACACGGAGACTGTTGGAACGATTTCCTGGCTCGCAATGATTTTGAGGATTCAAACCCTCCACTGTTTGACAAACCTGTGGTGAGCGAAGATTAGACTGTACCCCCGGTACCCTATAGTATGTTGTTACCTAAGCCCTTACCCGACTCACCTATCGACCTATCCCACTCTGTGACCAAGGATGTCGAAACTGTTAAGCCCGTGGGTAAGAAACCTAAAGCCAAACCTACTGCAAATTCCAAAGGCAAAAAGAACTCTTGTTTAATCTCTCGTATGGTAAGGAACAAGCTGAGACTTCCTGTCAACCCTAACCCCATCATGGTGAGTGAAGACTCTGACTCAGAGGTGGAACGTTATCTGGCTAGTGAGTATCCCTATTTGGAAGGTCTGTGTGCCAAACCTTCGTTTGACTTTGTGTCAAACCTACCACCTTGCTTGCAAGATGAACCTAACTACCCGAGCATAAAACTGCCTTGTGAAAACCCCAGTCCTTCATCAAAACCCTCTCATGCTTTACATAAATATACAGCACCACCCTGTGATTAGTGCAACTCATGGTTAGAAAGGTATTATCTTGATGTGTCAATGCTACAGTCCAAAATTCATTCTTTGGAGGATCAAGTTGCAAGGCTTACCAGTCAAAAGGCCAAATTGCAAGCCACTGATAAGAAACAGAGGACGACAGGCTCTATTTTGTTTAAAAATGTGGAGTCAGCTACAGCGGTCGTGAATTCAAAATTGGCATAATTTGAGCAGCTTCACCGGTATTTTCTGTCACTTGTTTATATAACGAATTCAAATTCTTTCGAATAGCTATGTTTACAGCGTGATTTTGCTCTATCACATTATATGCATTATGTACATAGTTTTGTTTTGATTAATGAAATTTGTTTTCCCAGTTTAGTTTCGATTGGATTCTTTCGTCGATTTGATTGGATCTTAGTATGGATTTGATTGGTTTCATTTAGCTTAATTTGGGATGTTTTGTTGCTAATTGAAGTCGTTGTATCTATTATAGACACAAGTTGTTTCGCATTTCATTTTTAAACACAATCAAGTTTCGATTCGAATTGGTTATAATGTATACGTTATGGTTGGAAACATTTATGATATGGTTAACTGTTACAGGAATACAATCTGGATTATTCTCAATATGATCCTGGTAAAATACATCCAAAACAATTCGTAACGGTTAGGAAAAAAAAACCCAGCTGGATTCGCGTTAGTTTCATCAACCCTGCTATCAGTTGAATTCGTATTTATGATAGATATTCCGTGTCAAATGGATTTGTGAAACTATATTGATTCATGATTTGTTTCTATATTAAACCCTGTCATGACTTGTTTGGAATTAACCATTTCGCTCAAATCCAATAAAGTTTATTTGCACATTTTACCGATTATCACTTATGTCAATTCGATAGTGATTGTGGTCGAAATTGAATCAATTTGGTTATGATTTTGTATGAATTGGTTCACGTATCTGTCTGAATTAATCCACCTGTGGTGCGAACCGTTTGAGCCATAACAGTTATAAAATTGTAAAACAATCCCATTTTGATCTAATCGTATCTCCTGTTTTGGAAAAACACAACGTTGCATATGATTCGCTTGATTGAACTGCTTTCGAATTGGATGTGAAATCATTTGTAAAACTGTTTAGTCTCGATTCTGTTTACCCAACTATGATGGCAATCGAAACAGAGCATACTTGTTTCTCTATTTGGTTGTTGGATTTTGATCTTATTTTGATTTTAATTAGATATGGGACAGTCTTGTTACTATTCGACCTGATTATGATAACTGTGAAACAGAGTATTCTTACCCCTGTTTCGATGGAATCACTTTTGATTTTGTTTAATTTGAATGATAAAATTATTTGAATCATTAGTGATTCGTTTTTTTAATCTTTATTGAAAGAAAATTGGATGTGATTCTTTTAAAAAGATTTGATTTGATTTATATTCTGATCTTGTATGCTATTTTAGACTAGCTACATAATCAGATGATTCTGTAGCTAAGTTTGTAGAATAAAATTTTTATTGTTTTCTTGATGAAATACTTTTCTAACTTGTTATTTTTTATCTATTGCAGATGAATTCGAACTGGCAGTGGATTGGATGAGCAGTTAGGGGATATTTCAAAGATTTTGCTTGCATTTTAGTTTCTTAGTTTAGTTGATTTTGGGATATTTCCCAGATTATGTAAAACAGTTTGATATTATCCACAGGGAGGTTTTACCCTGTGAAGAGACTTATAAATACCTATCATTTTTGTAATAATAACATCCTCATTTTTGGGAGAACAAGGATATGGAGTTTTAATACAGACTGAGGCGGAATTTGGTGTTTTGTTACAACTTTAGCTTCTCATTATATCAACATTTTGTTTCATGTTGTGTATATCAATTTGTACCTGGTTAATGACTACTTTAGCTATCTTAATCCTGTGCAAATGATATAATTTTAATCATTGTAATCCATATCTGGTTTCTTCTAAGTATTTAATGAACATAGCAATTGCTTAATTCGATTTATGAATGACAAATTTCTCTTCTTCATAAGTTGAGTTATAAAGTATAAGTTTTTGCATAACAGGTTTCTCTTATTGCAGAGATTTATAAATCATAAAATTGTTATGATTTTTTTTTTATGTCTTGTTTGTCCTGTTAATAATTCAAAGAGCAGCACAACCTATCGTTTACGAGAATCTTATGGACTAACTGGTGCGATTTTACTTCCTCTGATCAGCTTTGAAGTCATCATACACAGGACAAGTTAGGAGTGCTTCTAGGTCAATCTGTCATTTATGTGTTAGTATATTTGTTAATAATGTTCGTTAGATATATATATGTTTGATATATTAGATTGTTTAATTTCAGTAAATATATTAGATTGTTTAATTTCAGTAAGTTTTATTTCTTATTCATAAAATATAAAAATCAAAAAAATATCGCTGGTTGTCTTAGGGCAGAAAGCATATGAGTTTTACAGGTTTTATTTAAATTTTCCAATTGTGCATATTGTATATTTGTGAATAAGTTGTATTATAACTGGTAGTTAGACAGTTAATTGTTAGAATTAGAGTAATAGTAATTAGTAGAATAGTTAGTGTAATTTATATTTAGTTTTAGTTTAATTTAGTAGTTTGTTTTATTAGTTTTAGTTAGTTTAGTTTGTTTTATTTGTTTTAGTTAGATTAGTTAGTTTAGATTAGTTTTCTCTTTGGTTTTCTTAAGACCTTAGAGCGGCCAACGGAGCCGTTAAACTCTTCAGGGTGGTTCATTCCAAACGGCTTGGGTTATTTAGACAACCCCGAACCGGTTCCACTCTCTCAATTGACGGATGGACAATTTCGCCCGTCAACAACCTCCTGGTCAAGGATCTCTTATTCTGAGGCCAAATAATTCTTTGAGACCTTCATGGTCTCGTTCTATAGTTAAACACAGAATCTTTTGGCTTCTTGGTGCAGTTTTAAGGGCACCCGCGGCCTTCCCTTTCACTCTGCTACGAAAGGTCAGAGTTTCGAGAATTAGATCCTTTTTTTTATAGGCCCCCTCTTGATGTGACCTTGTTGATGACCACATAATTGCGAGCATGGAAACAAGAAGTTTGGATTCAAACTTATTTTGGGCCCGCAATGCTCTCACAACCTCCACGTGTCCTCTTAACGAAACCATGGTTTGAATTGCAGTCCACCCTCAATATCTTAAACTCCTCGTAACTATTGTCCCCACAATGCTATGGGATCGTCGATCTCATAATATTGAAAATAATGGCTAAATAGATGATTCAAATCTACACCTCTCGAATCTATGGACTAGGTCAGCCTCCTCTGGATCAGCGATCAATATCTCTTCGCAATTCCAGACTCCGGGAATTCAAAATCTCAAACCCAAGTTTCTTCTATACTTCATTCCTTTAGAGTTGACGATCCACGGACACATGTCCTACTCAATAAATGTTCCTACCTTCACTTTAGTTGGTTGACCCTTTCAACCCAGATCAACGGTCCAACAGACCTCTTCTCGATTGGCAGTCGAGGACTTTTGAGATCTAAAATCTCAAACCTCTTTTCCCAATGGGTTTTACTCGGAATCTAAGATCCACTATCTCGTGTCTTCCCCAAATCCAATGATAAAGGATTACTTCGAGACTTTACCTAGAGTGTATGAATCTACGCCACGTTCCTCTTAAATCCGATGGCTACAAATCACTTCGAGAATTTACCTAGAGTTCACAGATTCACGTCGCGTCTCCCTTAGATCTCACTATCCAAATCTTTCTTCAGGACTTCGGATCTTTGCGCTTCGGTGATCTCAGTTCTCAAACTGAAAACCCACTTCATCTTTTCCCTGGAGTTCGATATCTATTGAAAAGTGTCTCCTCACAGATCAATGACTCATGGCTCTTTGACTCTTCGGGCTTCAGGTGTTTCAACACTTCAACCTCTGCCTTCCTCTAGATCTTTTGACCTACTGACACGTACCCTCTTGGATTCAACGGTCCAAATCTTCTCTCTCATGAATCAGGATTTCGCGTTTCATGACTTTGGAGGTTGGATTACCTCTGTCTCCCCGATTCCTTATTTCCCGATATTGACCCACATCAAATCAATGGTCAAGAAGGGTCCTGATAGATCCTTATATCTATGGTCCATATCACATCATAACTTTAGGTTTTGGGAGTTTAGTCATGCCATTGTGCGAATCACCCGATGTATGAATCCCTGATATCGTCAATCTGGCAGTCAAGGAGGGTCCCGATAGATCCTTAGATCTACGGTCTAGATCATGTCACAACTTTGGGTTTTGGGAGTTTAGTCGCGCCAATGTGTGAATCTCTCGATGTGTGACCTTGCGATGACTGAAGGGGTCAAGGCGTTAACACCTGCACCCTTTCTTCAAATCTAACAGTCGTGATAGACCCTGGGTCCTCCTAATCAGATATCATTCATTCATCTTCTAAATGAAAAATGATATTCTCTTTTGATACTTGGACCTCTGTATTCTTCTTGAGCTTCATCAGTTATGAAGGATTTAAGAGCATTGCGCTCTTTCTTCTAGGCTTAACACTTAGAAGGGTTTTCTACACTATTCTTGCGCTCCTTCATCAAGTCTATAACTTAAGTGGTTCTCGGTCTCTGCTTGCCTCGCAGAGAGCTTGTACATACTTGCACTACCCCTCTTGAGCTTAACCAACTCCTTCCTCCAAGGGACTCAAAAATATTAGGAGGGTCGACATGCGTACATGAAACTATACCTAAGGTCGATGAACTCACAATCTGTGGCTCTGGCTTAATTCACCATGGAACACAAGCATTGATGAGTATAAAAACACATCCAATTCATACAATTTCCTACTTGCCTAATTACACAATCAAGCAATGATAAAGGGGATACAGTATAATCATTAAGAGAATATATCCATCCCTGCAACATTCATAGGATATCCAACTTAATTCACAGTACCACTTAAATACACAAGATATGTGAATACTTATATATTACAGGTGGTAGCCAACTAACTGACTGTGGGTGTTCATCCTTCCACCCTACCATAGGCTCATAGGCATTCATTCTTATCACTCTTTCCACCCCCGTGCCAAGCCATGATATCACTAGGGAACTCTTACAGTTCTCAAGGGTTCTTTCTCTGTTCAGCTTCTACTCAGGTTCTGTTCTCTGCAACATTCAGATATTTCTCTCTATAATGGCCTCGGTGAGGTTTATCATATGCTCACTTAGAATCCATCTCGCGGCCTTTTATTCATTATCCCCTGGAGATCTTCATGCATATCCTTTTCAATATTCCATGCTCATCCGGTATCCCTCTCTAGTTGTTTGTGTGTATCTATCTTACCTTCCTTATTTTGGAAGGTTCCCGACCCATCACGTTCCTTCTGTCGAAAGGAAGCTCGGGCCTATAGGTCTATGTGGTAATCCAGGTTGACATTCTGCAGCTAGACCATGCTTCCATTCATGGGGGTGGTTGTTAATTCAACCACTAGTCCTTTCTTCATTAACTCATTTCTCTCCTTGGGATCGGAAGGAGGTTTATCGTCCTCATCAAGGGAAATTTGGGGTTATTTGATATAATGAACCCTCTCATATAGTTTTTCACATTATTCCTCTAGTGATATCATGGCCAGTACTTTCAAGGCTTCACCCCCACAGTCAGTTATTGGCAACCTAAACAATAATACATTTACATTGTCCACATGCCTTAGCATGGTAATCCTATTTTATG
Source organism: Picea engelmannii (assembly GCA_009831015.1). Lineage (NCBI taxonomy): Eukaryota > Viridiplantae > Streptophyta > Pinopsida > Pinales > Pinaceae > Picea > Picea engelmannii. Next base: position 350,561 of record ML783549.1, on the reverse strand, counting down.
ATTAAGTTACAAACTGGGGGAAACAGGGTGTTACAGCCAACCCTTGCCACTATCCCCATTTCACATATGACAACTTGCTAGGGATACAACCACTCTTGAAATTAAAACAATGTGCGCGACAATTGCAGCAAGGGTCAAGGTGATCACCCATATAAACCATATACAATATCAAAATTAAAACTCAAGTGTAAATCCTTTATCCATTTAAAAGCAGCATAATCATACTTTGTGAGAGATAATCAAGACAACATCATTCCTTGTTTTAATCACTTTTCCCACAACACCTTATCATAAGCATTTTAACCATGATTTGAAGCAAATGAGATGTAGAGATTGTGTCACAACCAAGGCATAGGAAAACGAAATATAAGTGTAGCTTCTTCATCATAGTCACATAAGTCACACAAGGGGTCCCACCTATTAGTACATTATTAGATATAATTAAATAATAAGTCATTTACAATCATTTGCAAGAAAGTACCCTATGTTTTGCTTTTGAGCATCAACAAACTGACGACTCCATGGGGAAATTTGTTTCCAACTGATTAAGAACTCGGATTATTCGATTTCACAGACTAGTGAACATAGATCAGAATGATTATGCAGTAGGGGGAAAAAGATGGCTTAAGGGAAAAGATGATTCGGGGCTTTGGGAATAACTCATGAAAATTTTTATGTATGAGGGGATTTGGTCTTGTATATATAACATTCGATCGGTCACGATAAAAGTGTTTCTTATTTTAAGGGGAAATTTTTTTTAATATTTTTTAAATCTCAGGATGGAGGGAAGAAAGGGATAGTAGAAAATAGGGAAGAAAATCAAATCATCTATCTAACAGCAATACTGGAAGCAAAAAGCAATTTCAGTGATGTCTAAAAGGAGGACATCATGACAACTATGTAAACATAATTGTTATTGACCAAAAATATTTATAGAATGGCACTATTTTGGAAAAACTGATCCAAAATTTATTTCAGATAACATAAAACCGCAGAAAAATAAAGAAGCATAATTTGAACAATCAATTGAACAAAGAAAAATAAAACAGCGAAATGGAAAGCTATATACAGCAGTGATTTATATATGAAATTTATCATTTAATCTAGTTCCACATAATGTTTCAAGTGGGAACCATTGGTATTATAGGAAAAAAATTGTTCTTCCAATTCTTTTAAAAGATAAGAGTTTGTGCCTAGGACAAAAGCAATTTTTAAAGGACCTAGCCATAATTTATGAAACTTTGAATGTCTTCCTCTGTCAACATGGGATGAGTCCCAAAGCAATACTTTCTCATTTACTTTAAATTTGGCAGGTTTTAGTCATTTTTTAAAATATTTCTTCACGGTTTGTTGTCTTCTCTTTATGTTTTCCAAGGAAAAAATCATTTGGTCTTCTAAGGCTAATAATGCATTTATCCTTTGAGGGACATTGGAAGAATTTAATTCTTCGGTCTGTAGCATTAGTTGTAGGGAAGAAAGTTCCATCTCAGTAGGAAGAATGGATTCTTGACCATAAACAAGATGAAAGGGGGTGCAACATGTGCTTACCTTGGTGGTAGTGAAATCTTCCCAAAGGGAATAAGTGAGGAGGGTGTGCCATTGATGAGGCTTATCTTCAATGAGCCTTTTTATGATCCTAACTAGATTTTTGTTAATAGGCTCGGCTTTCCCATTTCGTTGAGGGTAATAAGTTGAGGAAGTGAAATATGTGACCCTCAATTTAGCTAAAAATTGAGTCAATTTAGCATAAATGAAAACGAGACCATTGTCTGTAATAATCTCTAAAGGAACGCCAAATCTGGAGAAGATATTAGTTTCCAAGAAAGAAATTATGTGTTCGTCTTGTGAGTGTATAAGAGGGAAAACTTCAGTCCACTTATTGAAATAATCAATGGTTGTCAAAATGAAAATATGCCCTACATAAGGTGGAGGATTTATAGGACTAATAAAGTCTAGGCCACATTTAGAAAATGGAAAATCTAGGAGAACATGCTGCAAGGGCATAGCAGAAAGACTCTCTTTCACAGCGAATTTTTGGCACTTGTCACAAGACCTCACGAAATTATAAGAAACTCAAAAAATTGAAGGCCAATAATAACCATTTCTGATGATTTTAAAAGTAGTGGCCTCAATAGAGAAGTGGCCACCAATGTGCACAATAGAATTTGAAGATCCATGAGTTTCCTGTAATAATTTTTATGCTTCCTCATTATTCACACATTGAATTAGTATACCATCAGCAGACCTCCTGAACAAAAAGTCTCCTAAAATAATATATCTGTAAGATTCAAGATGGATCCTTCTCCTTTGATTAGGATCTAAGTCTTCTAGGCATTTCCTATATTGCAAGTAATACACCATATTTTTATACCAGGGATGTTCAGCTATAGAAAAGGTTTGACTCTCAATATAAAACAGTGTTGAAAGAAGATTATCCTAATCGTCAATTTATTCACTTGTTTCATCATGTTGAGCTAAGTGAAGTGATAAGTATCATCCCTTAATTCTTTTTGAAGTCATGATGGTTAATTCATGCTCCTGGATTTTTGCAAGCCAATGTGCAAGCTTCCCTAAAAGATAATTTTGTGAAAGCAAAAACCTGACAGCAGGCAAAGGGAATTTTACCTTTGTGTGCTTTCCTAGGATAAAGTGGTGAAATTTTCCTATAGCTTTAATAAGAGAAAAGGCATGTTTCTCAATATAAGAGTATTTGAACTCATCATATGATAAACTTTGGCTCATGTAAGCTACAAGTTTTTCATTATTTTGGTTATCACATTGTAAGAGAATAACAGAAATTGCTTCCTCGGTGGCATTAGTGTATATGATAAAATCTTTCTCAAAGTCGGGTTTCGCCAGAACTAGTGCTGAACTAATTTCCTTCTTAATCCATATGAAATCATTTTCGACGTCATCTTTCCAAGAAAAAGATCGATCTTTCTTTAGAAGATTATGAATCGGTTTAACCATTAAAGAAAAATCAGGAACAAACCTGCAGACAAAGTTGATAATACCCATAAAGGCTTGAACCTCCTTTTTGGAAGTGGGGGCAGGAAGGTTCAGGATAGTAGAAATCCTTTCGGGATATATGCTTACTCTTGAATCAGAAATGATATTTCCAAGGATATTTCCCTTGGTGACACCAAAAATAGATTTAGAAGGATTTAAAGAAATGTCAAATTTGTTGCATCGCATGAGAAATTTTCAAAGATGACCAAAGTGATCCAATCGATTCTTTGAATAGACAATCAAATCATCAATATAAGCATGGATAATATTGTCGATCAGATCGTCAAAATCTATTTGCATAGCTCACTGGAAAGTGGCACCTGCATTAGACAAGCCAAAAGGCATGCGTTCATAAGAAAATGTGCCCCAACGTGTAGTAAAGGTGGTTTTGTATCTATCAGTCCTTTTTACCTTGATTTTATTATATCTAGAGAAAATATCAATTAAGGACAAAATTTGTGACCATGCAAACTGTTGCAAAATCATTTCCATATTAGGGAGAGGAAAATGTTCTTTAACACTTTATCTATTCAATGTGCGAAAATCAACGCATAGTCGAATCTGACCAGTTGTCTTCCTAACAGGAACTAAATTTGAAAACCCACTCGAAATATTTAACTGGGAAGATAATACCAGCTTTCAAAAAAATTTCCAACTCCTTTATAATAGTAGCTTCAAGTGTGGGGTTAATGGGTCTTTTTTTTCCTAAATGGTTTTATCCCTTCCTTGATCAGTATGGCATGTTGTATGAGAGCAGGATCAAAACCACGAAGATCCTCATATGACCATGCAAAAACATCTTGAAATTCATGTAATAGTTCTGTGAATTTCTCTTTTTCTTCGTCGAAACATTGGGCACCTAGTTTAAACATATTTGGAGATTCGAAGGTCCCAAGGTTCAAGGAAATGGTACCACCCATATTCCTTTTCGACTCCTCTTCCTTACGTGTTTCTTTGTTTCTCATATCACTCGATGATAATGAACTCTCAAGAGGAGTCAAGCCTTTTGGAAATTGGTCATCTTCCATAGATATGATTGTTGGATTACTGAGGGGTGGGGGGGGGTGAATTGATAATAGATAAATTTAAACTTTTTCAACCATATAATTCAAGTTTTATATCAGTGTAGCATTATCATCCAATAATTGTAGAGTAAATAAATAATGAAAAAATGAGCAATCATACACAGTACACCAGTGTTTTTATGTGGAAATCCAAAGTGGGAGAAAACCATGGAATTATTTTTCTTATATGTCTTGAAGAATTACATTCATTGGAAGCACCAACTTCCTTTGTTTTCTAGCTGCAACTGGAAGGAGGCTCCAACCCCCTAGTTTCTCAGGATACAACCTGAAGGAAGCTCCAACTCCCCAATTCTTTGGCTACAACCAGAAGGAGGATACAACCAGAAGGAGGCTACAACCCCCTATGTTATCCGGCTAAAACCAGAAGGTGGCTACAACCACCTATCCTTTTTCTATCCAACCACCCTGACATAGAAGTAGAATGATGAAACCATTTTCACACTATCATTGTGAGATATATTGTTGTAGACCTATACCAATCAACCTATAATCAACCAATAACAACTTGTACCAATAACCTTTTCCAACATGTACCATACATCAACATGTACCTCAAATTGTACCATAAAAAAATGAATCAACCATGCATCGAACCTGTATAAATAGCATGTCACAATAACCTGTCCAAACAACATGTAATCAACATGTACCATAGAAAAGTGCATCAACCATGCACCAACCTGTACCATCAACAAGTGCATCAACCATGCACCCAATATGTACCAATCATGCATCAAATACACATCAACTATGACTCATCAAGATGTACCAACATCATCAAGTATACACCTCATGGATGTGCGAACTCATCAACTACTTGTCTCAACCATGTACCTCAACCATACACCAAGTACATATACCAATATAACCATCAAAAGTTCTTTAGCAATACATCACACTATTCATAACCAAATACAATAAACCCTTACATCAAACCATGTGCCACAACCTCACTATTATGTAGCCTCAAGCTAAACCAACAACTTCAGCAACATCACAACCAAAATACCAATACCCATATGCCAAATACCAACAAAAAAATACCAATTGTATCCCTCAACAAATCTGATATATGCAGAAATACTGAACATCTAATACCATCTCAAGAGATAAACCCTACTTCACAAAACCAGCGCTGAACTAATTACCTTCTTAATCCATACGAAATCATTTTCGACGTCATCTTTCCAGGAAAAAGAGTGATCTTTCTTTAGAATATTATGAATCGGTTTAACCATTAAAGCAAAATCAGGAACAAACCTGCAGACAAAGTTGATAATACCCATAAAGGCTTGAACCTCCTTTTTGGAAGTGGGGGCAGGAAGGTTCAGGATAGCAGCAATCCTTTCGGGATCTATGTTTATTCTTGAATCAGAAACGATATTTCCAAGGAGCTTTCCCTTGGTGACACCAAAAATAGATTTAGAAGGATTTAAAGAAATGTTGAATTTTTTGCATCGCATGAGAAATTTTCAAAGATGACCAAAGTGATTCAGTTGATTCTTTGAATAGAAAATCAAATCATCAATATAAGCATGGATAATATTGTCGATCAGATCGTCAAAAGATATTTGCTTAGCTCACCAGAAAGTGGCACCTGCATTAGATAAGACAAAAGGCATGTGTTCATATGAAAATGTCCCCCAGCGTGTAGTAAAGGTGGTTTTGTATCTATCATTCCTTTTTACCTTGATTTGATTATATCTAGAGAAACTATCAATTAAGGACAACATTTGTGACCATGCACCCTGTTGCAAAATCATTTCCATATTAGGGAGAGGAAAATGATATTTAACACTTTATCTATTCAATGCACAAAAATCAACGCATAGTCGAATCTGACCATTTGTCTTCCTAATAGGAACTAAATTTGAAACCCACTCAGAAAATTTAATTGGGAAGATTATACCAGCGTTCAAAAGTTTTTCCAACTCCTTTATAATAGTAGCTTCAAGTGCGGGGTTAATGGGTATTTTTTTCCTAATGTGTTTTATCCCTTCCTTGATAAGAATGGAAGGTTGTATGAGAGCAGGATCAAAAACACGAAGATCCTCATATGACCATGCAAAAACATCTTGAAATTCATGTAATAGTTATGTGAATTTCGTCTTTTCTTCGTCGAAACATTGGGCGCCTAGTTTAACAATATTTGGAGATTCGGAGGTCCCAAGGTTCAAGTAAATGGTACCACCCACTTTCCTTGTCAAATCCTTATCCTTATGTGTTTCTTTGTTTCTCATATCACTCAATGAAAATGAACTCTCAAGAGGATTCAAGCCTTTTGGAAATTTGTCATCTTCCATAGATATGATTGTTCGATTACTGAGGGGCGGGGTGAATTGGTAATAGATAAATTTAAACTTTTTCAACCATATATTTCGAGTGTTATATCAGTGTAGCATTATCATCAAATAATTGTAGAGTAAATAAACAATTTAAAAATGAGCAATCATACACATACACAGTACACTAGTGTTTTTACGTGGAAACCCAAAGTGGGATAAAACCACAGAATTATTTTTCTTATATGTCTTGAAGAATTACATTCATTGGAAGCACCAAATTCCTTTGTTTTCTAGATGCAACTGGAAGGAGGCTCCAAACCCCTAGTTTCTCAGGATACAACCTGAAGGAAGCTCCAACTCCCCAATTCTTTGGCTACAACCAGAAGGAGGCTACAACCCCCTATGTTCTTCAGCTACAACCGGAAGGTGGCTACAACCACCTATCCTTGCCCCGTTCAACCACCCTGACGTAGAAGTAGAATGATGGAACCACTGTCACACTATCACTGTGAGATATACTATTGTAGACTTGTACCAATCAACCTATAATCAACCTATAACAACCTGTACCAAAAACCTTTGCCAACATGTACCATAAATCAACATGTACCTCAAATTGTACCATAAACAAATGCAACAACCATGCATCGAACCTGTATAAATAACCTGTTACAATAACCTATCCAAACAACATGTAATCAACCTATACCATAGACAAGTGCATCAACCATGCACCAACCTGTACCATCAATGGGTGCATCAACCAAGCACCCAATATGTACCAATCATGCATCAAATACACATCAACTATGACTCATCAATATGTACCAACATCATCAAGTATACACCACATGCATGTGCCAACTCATCAACTACTTGTCTCAACCATGTACCTCAACCATACACCAAGTACATATACCAATATAACCATCAAAATTTCTTTAGCAATACATCACACTATCCATAACCAAATACCATAAACCCTTACATCAAACCATGTGCCACAACCTCACTGTTATGTAGCCTCAAGATAAACCAACAACTTCATCAACACATCACAACCAAAAGACCAATACCCATATGCCAAATACCAACAACAAAATAACAATTGTATCCCTCAACAAATCTAATATATGCAGCAATACTAAACATATAATACCATCTCAACAGCTAAACCCTACCTCACAAAATCAGTGCTGAACTAATTGCCTTCTTAATCCTTACGAAATCATTTTTGACGTCATCTTTCTAAGAAAAAGAGCAATCTTTCTTTAGAATATTATGAATCGGTTTAACCATTAAGGAAAAATCAGGAACAAACCTGTGGACAAAGTTGATAATACCCATAAAGGCTTGAACCTCCTTTTTGGAAGTGGGGGCAGGAAGGTTCAGGATAGCAACAATCTTTTCGGGATCTATGCTTATTCTTGAATCAGAAACGATATTTCCAAGGAACTTTCCCTTGGTGACACCAAAAATAGATTTAGAAGGATTTAAAGAAATGTCGAATTTTTTGCATCGCATGAGAAATTTTCAAAGATGACCAAAGTGATTCAGTCAATTCTTTGAATAAACAATCAAATCATCAATATAAGCATGGATAATCTTGTCAATCAGATCATCAAAATCTATTTGCATAGCTCACCGAAAAGTGGCACCTGCATTAGACAAGCCAAAAGGCATTTGTTCATAAGAAAATGTGCCCCGGCGTGTAGTAAAGATGGTTTTGTATCTATCAGTCCTTTTTACCTTGATTTGATTATATCTAGAGAAACTATCAATTAAGGACAACATTTGTGACCATGCAACCTGTTGAAAAATCATTTCCATATTAGGGAGAGGAAAATGATCTTTAACACTTCATCTATTCAATGCGCAAAAATCAACGCATAGTCAAATCTGACCAGTTGTCTTCCTAATAGGAACTAAATTTGAAACCCACTCGGAATATTTAACTGGGAAGATTATACCAGCCTTCAAAAAAATTTCCAACTCCTTTATAATAGTAGCTTCAAGTGCAGGGTTAATGGGTATTTTTTTTTCCTAACTGGTTTTATCCCTTCCTTGATAGGAATGGCATGTTGTATGAGAGAAGGATCAAAACCACGAAGATACTCGTATGACCATGCAAAAATATCTTGAAATTCATGTAATAGTTCTGTGAATTTCTCCTTTTCTTCGTCGAAACATTGGGCACCTAGTTTAACCATATTTGGAGATTCAAAGGTCCCAAGGTTCAAGGAAATGGTACCACCCACTTTCCTTTTTGACTCCTCTTCCTTACGTGTTTCTTTGTTTCTCATATCACTCGATGAAAATGAACTCTCAAGAGGAGTTAAGCCTTTTGGAAATTTGTCATATTCCATAGATATGATTGTTAGATTACTGAGGGGGGGGTGAATCGATAATAGATAAATTTAAACTTTTTCAACCATATAATTCAAGTGTTATATCAGTGTCATTATCATCCAATAATTTCAAAGTAAATAAACAATGAAAAAATGATCAATCATACACATACACAGTACACCAGTGTTTTTACGTGGAAACCCAAAGCGGGAGAAAACCACGGAATTATTTTTCTTATATGTATTGAATAATTACATTCATTGGAAGCACCAACTTCCCTTGTTTTCTAGATGCAACTGGAAGGAGGCTCCAACCCCCTAGTTTCTCAGGATACAACCTGAAGGAAGCTCCAACTCCCCAATTCTTTGGCTACAACTAGAACGAGGCTACAACCCCCTATGTTCTCTGACTACAACCGGAAGGTGGATACAACCACCTATCCTTTCCCCGTCCAACCACCCTGATGTAGAAGTAGAATGATGGAACCACTATCACACTATCACTGTGAGATACATTGTTGTAGACCTGTACCAATCAACATATAATCAACCTATAACAACTTGTACCAATAAAATTTTCCAACATGTACCTCAAATTGTACCATAAACAAATGCATCAACCATGCACCGAACCTGTCACAATAACCTGTCTAAACAACATGTAATCAACCTGTACCATAGACAAGTGCATCAACCATGCACCAACTTGTACCATCAACAAGTGAATCAACCATGCACCCAATATGTACCAATCATGCATCAAATACACATCAACTATGACTCATCAAGATGTACAAACATCATCAAGTATACACCTCATGCATGTGCCAACTCATCAACTACTTGTCTCAACCATGTACCTCAACCATACACCAAGTACATATACCAATATAACCATCAAAAGTTCTTTAGAAATACATCACACTATCCATAACCAAATACCATAAAGCCTTACATCAAACCATGTGCCACAACCTCACTGTTATGTAGCCTCAAGCTAAACCAACAACTTCAACAACACATCACAACCAAAAGACCAATACTCATATGCCAAATACCAACAACAAAATACCAATTGTATCCCTCAACAAATCTGATATATGCAGCAATATTGAACATCTAATACCATCTCAAGAGATAAAACCTACCTCACAAAACATACCTCAAACAAGATGTGCCATATCTCTCATAAATAGACCCCAACCATGTTGTTTCCGTGATTTTTCTGCAGCACTTTTTCTGCCACGATTTTTCTGTCGCACTTTTTTCGCCACGATTTTTCTGCCATGATTTTTTTCCGCACTTTTTCTGCCACGAATTTTTCTACCATGATTTTTATGCCGCACTTTTTCTGTCGTGATTTTTCTACCGCACTTTCTCTACCACTATTTTTCTATCACACTTTCCCTGCCGCACTTTTTCTGTCGCATTTTTCCTGCCGCACTTTTTCTACTGCAATTTTTCTCTATCAATAATACCTTCCCAAATAACCTTTCAAAAAAATAGATATTCAATGATATTCAAGTGTTATTAAATGATAGAGCCTTGCATCTTATTTATACTTTCATTTAACATCCCACTTTTCTTATTTTTTATTTAAATAATTTATTTTGCAAACACTTTGACTTTTTAGGGCTTCTAAATGACTCATGAGGGTTCTCCAACTTCACATGGCCATAACTCTCTAATCGTGAGGAGTTATGTGACATTCCACATACCACCAAAAATGGCATGACATGTACTATCCATCTAGAATAGTCTTACCTAAAAATATATCAAAACTCATACCATTATCCACAAACAAACTTGGGTCCATTACCCAAACCTTTGTGCTAGCAGAATTCACTATCGGTCTTTCTTCAAGGGTTGACATCAATGGAAACTAACCCAATTAATCAACAATATCCCCCTTTGGAATTGATGGAAACACTTTGATGCAATACTAAAGTCATATCACTCATGCCCCCCCTGTTACCATCACTCCCCCCAGAACCATGCATCTGTACTCTTTCTCCAAGCAATTCTATCTTTGCATATGATAAATATCTCCCCCTTTGTCATCAATGGAAAAGGTATCTTTCCATCTGGGGCTACTCCCCCTGACTGAACTCATCCTAAAACTGATCTCCCAACCTGAGCTATCCTCTTTATGGTGCTTCCTCATGTAAATATAACACATATAAGATAAGCATTCAAAATAATTCATTTTGGAGTATAACTTACTTCGAGTCTCTGGCGAAGATACTCAAAGGCTTATCTTGGAAGCAGTTTTGTAAAGATATCTGCCACTTGTTCTTTTGTTCCCACATATTCAACTCTAATGTTCTTCTCTGCAAACCTATTCCCGTAGAAAGTGATACTTGATTGCAATGTGCTTCGTCTTGGAGTGCATCACCGGGTTCTCTGAGATATTAATGGCGCTTGTATTATCACAATAGATTGGAATGGGATCGTCATGCTCAAACTATATATCTGTCAGAGTTTGTTTCATCCATAGAGCCTGTGTACAACATGATGTTGTTGCAATATACTCTGCCTCGGTTGTAGATAAGGATATTGATGATTGTTTCTTGCTTAACCATGATACTAAAAACTCACCCAAGTAGAACGTTTCTCCATTGGTGCTTCGTTGGTCATCAATGCAACCTACCCAATCTACATCTGTGTAGGAAATAAGTAATGGATACTTTCCTTTTGGATACCATAATCCAAACTCTTTTGTTCCTTTGAGATATTTGAAAATCCTCTTCACTGCTAATACATGCGATTCCTTTGGTGCTTCTTGAAATCATGCCACCTATCCAACTTCCTGCATTACATCTGGTCTGGATGTTGTCACATTGTTGGCATCCATTTCGCATTTTTATCCTATCCTTATAAGCTGCCCACGCAAGTGTTTTGGAACCCTTGATTCCCATCGCAATATTTTGAATAAAACAACTCTATTATCTTGCGCATTTTCACACCTTCCTTTTGTTCTCATTTTCATGACTGCAAGCATGAAAACCTTGAGTTCGAAGTCATGTCAATGCCATTAAAATCGTCACTAGATTATTATGGTTACTCTTGTCTATGTGTTCATTGCACTTCTAATTCAATAATGGTCACGCGGTTGGCAAGACACCAAAACCTTTACTCACTTGGCATTTTTTTTGTTGTTAATATGACTTCATTTTATAAGTTTGTGATGCAATGGTATTCTAGTGATTGTAATTGAGTCCTTGATACAATGGTGGTTTGATGTTTTATTGTTTTTGGTCAAATTCTTTGGTGCAATGGTTTCATAACAAAGAATTAACATTGTGATCAGACCCTTAGTGCAATGGTTTCATACAAAGCATAAGTTTTATGGTCAAATCTTCGGTGCTAAATTCGAGATATTGTTTTAAATCATGCAAACACTATTGTTGTGCAAATATTCAGGATGACTTATCATAGTTTTCAATGGTTTGATTCGCATTTTTTTTAACACACACCACTAGTGATTTGAATCACCATAGCATCGTCGATTGTACATTCTGATATGAATGTTTTGCATGGGATTGTTTCATTCCACCACCCTCGCACACTTAGGAACTAATGCTTGCCTTGTATCTCGGTTTACCTCTGTTGGTTTTGGGGAAATCTCTGATCTTTCGATCCTGCATATACCTTGTCCAAACCCTTGTCCCTTTACCCTGCTCACTGCGTGCTCTCTCCTATGGAACCTATGGTGCACATAGAACCTAATGGCATCCAAATGTCATGCTATTTGACAATGCTCTTGAAGACCTAGAGAATAGTGGCTGGCTAGTTTTTATCCAAAAGTTTGAGGGTTTTAACCTTACGGTCGCCCAGCAGTTCGCCCTCACGTTCAACGGATGCAGGGCTAAGGTTGGGGATATCCAACTTGAGCTAAATGAAGAATTCCTCAGCTCAGCTACAGGCTTACCAGCTAAAGGGAAGAGGTGGTTTAAGAATTCAAAAGTCGACGAGGTGTCGTGGCCACTCCTATTCACATCGAGGAAGATTGTTAGTTGTGATAGAGGTATGCCTGTCACTTCCCTTAAGACTAGGTGGCATGATCTATTAGCAATTGTTAAGCAATCTGTGACTTGCGAAGGTCATTATGGTTTGGTATTTCTTTATCATCTCAGGTTGCTTATGAATTTTATAGACTACCCTCTGAACATGCCTCACTACCTCCTACACAACCTATATAAAATGTCCAAATGATTTAAGCGTGAGAAGGATGATAGCAGCCTTTTCCATCACTTCTTGATCAAAGTCATTATTGTTCATCATTTGAGGCTTAGTGGTGACTTTTGGCAAGACTTCCTATCAAGTAATGGCTTTGCCACTCATGAGTGTGTTCAAATGGACAAGGTTGTGGTCACTGAAACCCTGGTTGGGCCTGTCGTGCCATCTCCTACCCTTATACCACCTGAAAAACCCTCGAACTGCCCCAACATTGACTTACCCGATACCATGGCTGACCCGTGTGCTAAAGACAATGCTAAGAACGTCAAGAGGCCTGTAAGGAAGAAAGTCAAAGGTGATACTGGCGTCAATAGTAAGGGAAAGAAGAATGCACGATGGATATCTAGATGCGCTCGGAACAAGCCCAAACAAAACGTAGACCAAAAGCCTATTGTTTTGAGCGAGGATTCAGACTCTGATATTGAATGCTTCTTGGCCGAGGAATACCCTTACTCTCATGGCCTATGTTATGTGGAACCCTATGACTATGTTTCCAACCTACCTTTGTGCCTCAAGGATGACCCTAACTTCCCGGGAATTAAGCTTCACAGTGAAACCCCTGGTAACTTGAAAGAACCCTCACTTGTAATGCCAAGGCCCGATCAATCACCGTGTACTCAATGCAATTCCTGGATTGAACGTTACTAAATGGATGTTCCCCTATTGCAATCTAAAATTAAATCATTGGAGGAACGAGTTACTATGCTGTCAAAGGAAAACGACAGGCTACAAGCCAACGAGAAGAAGCAAAAGACTACGGGTTCAATTGTCTTCAGAAATGTCGAGGCAGCTACGGCCTTTGTCAACTCAAAGTTATCCTGACCGAACCATTTTCCTATAGCCCAAGTATGATTATTTCAACATCAATTTTGAATGATTTGGTTAGCCGATTGTGTTCGCTCCCATTTAGTTCTGTTTGTTTAAATAGATTTAAAAACGATTTTGTTATTCTGATTTCATTTTGAATTATGATTACATTGAAGATGTGTTTTCTAAAATTGTATAGCTATGTTTTGATTGAACCAATTTAACATGATTGGATTGCTCTCGAATTATTATAATGATTGTGTCGACTCTGAGTTAGTTCGATTCAGTTCTGTTTGGTTTGATTCAGAAACGATGTTGCATGCCTTGAATTAGCATAGTCATTTGTGTATGCATTGGATTAGTATCCAAGATTGGTTTGATATAGTTCTGTTAGTTTTGAATTAAAAAAACGATTATGTTAGTTTTGTTTTGATTCAACAACGATTTTATTAAGAATTGACATAAACTATTTCGTTTGTGTTAAGTGAGTATGAAAGATTTGGTTGATCGATTATAGTCTGTTTCGATTGAAATTGATTCAAAAAAAAATGATTTTGTTGGTTTGAATTATCAAGGTGATTATGTCTGCTTCGAATTGGTAATAAAAAAGTTGCTTGACATAATGCATATATCCCTGTTATCATTCAGTTAATTAAACACGATTTTGTTTGTTTCAAATTGGCATAAAATATTTGGTTACTTCTAGCGTGAATGATTTGCTTTGCTTTAAATTAGTAATTAAGGATTTGTTTAATAGGTCGAATGTATTTCTGTTGTCATTTGGATTGATTTAAAATGATTATGTTTGTAAATATGACCAGCTACAGAATCGTGAGATTCTGTAGCTAGTCATAAAATTAAGATTTTTGTTAATTTTACAAATAAAACATTATCTAAACTTGTTTATTCTTGTCCACCTACAGGTATATACGAATTTCAATGGGAAATTGGACATGATGTGGCAGTTTAGAACATGCTTTTGTTATATAGTTTTGGTTTTGGGTTGTTAGTTTTAATTAGAATTAGAGATTTGGGAGATTGTTCCCAGATTTTTTGTAAACAGTTTGTGATAATTCCCACAGGGATGTTTTACCCTGTGGCCTTTATATACTCATTAATTTTTGTAATGAACCCATCACTGTTGGGAGAAAAAAGACTATGGATTTATGATGATACAAACTCGAATGGAAGCGGATCTTTTGTAACAGCTTTAGCTTTCAATTTATCATACTTTCGTTCAAGTTTTGTGCATTTTAATTTGTGATCAAGTTATTGACTACTTTAGATATCAAGACTTGTTACAGTTTAATGCGTTGTGATTTAAATTATGTCCATATCTTATGTATCTCATTTTTAGTACAGCAATTACTCTGTTTCAATTTAATGAGTAAAGGTTTATCTGCTTCGTTAAATGAACTGTTCTATACAAATCTTTGCACATGGATTTATCTAACTGTGATGATTTGTAAATTATAAAATTGTTGTTGTTTTATGTCTTGTTTGTTCTGTCATTCATATTGAAAGAGCATTGTTTCTTCCTGTTTACAAGAGGCTTGTGGAAAATCTGGTGTGGGTTTCCTCCCATCAAAGGGCTAAATCGAGTACTGTGCACAGGACAAATAGGAAACGCTACTTTAGCTCAGTTTGTTATTTGTGATTTAATAGTTAGTAAGTTTGAGAATTATCAGTAGTTTAGATAGATATATATATAGTTTAGATTTACAGTTAGGATTATTATTTTAATTGTTCAGCTTAGTTAGTTTTCAATTCTTGTTCCTTTCTCATAAAATTTATAAAAATCAAAACATAATAGTTTCACTGTCATAGGACAGTTCACAAATGATTTTTGCAGGTTTTCAATTTAAAATCTGTATTCTGTAAATACCGTACATTTGTGATTAAGATTTAATTGTATTGATATGATTAACATTTAATAAGTAGGGCAATTGCTCTAATGTATTAGTTAGTAAACTGTATATATGCTTTAGATTTGTATATAGTTTGTTGTAGTTGTTTTTTTCTCATTTAGATTAGTTCCTTTAGTTTATTTTTCTTTCGTTTCTTAGGACTTAGATCGGCCAACGGAGCCGTTAAACTCGTCAGGGTGGATCATTCCAAACGGCTTGGGTTATTTAGACAACCCCGGACCGGATCCACTCCTCTCGTTGGCGAGCGTTCATTTTCGCCCGTCAACAAATGGCGCTAGAAGGAGGGCCTGAAAATTATTAATGGCACGAGGTGGTCGTAAGACTCCTCCACCACCTAACCGCTCACCTATAGTGACAAGAAGTCATTCAAATGACAACATCATCCCTCAAACAGAAACCACAACAAATGACGTTCTACGGATCATAGTTGAACCAGTAACCCCAAATCCTACAGGTGGTGACGTACAAGAGATTGTCCGCCAATCTCTCTTAAGAACACATAGTGCCTTCGCCCGTTTAAGGCAACCAAATCGGCCTTTGGACCAACCTTTAGATTTCTATGATATCAAAGAACAACTTGGAGGCACTAACCTCACTTTGAACCCTATAGATCCAATCCTCACTCCTGCTGCAGGAGGATCTGGAATACCACCCTCACCACCTCCATCACCTCCTTCTTCTTTTGGAGGAGACTCTTCTGACGAAGGCAGTTCCCCTTCTCAGCCTTCCACACCACCTACACCAATGGACAACCAGAACAATCTTTCCAGACCCTAGATCGACCAGGATGCAGTAGTCGTACTCGGGCCTCAGCATCTCCTACCCAAACATCTGGAGAGGTGGCTTCCCAATTTTGACCCTGACTCTAAACAGATCATCGAAGATCACATTAAAAAGTTTATGTTAGCCATTAGACTCTGTAATGTCGAGCATGAAGACATAGTCTGTAGGTTGTTCCCCTACACTTTCGATGGCAATGCCTCTACTTGGTACTTTGCCCAGCAACCCCATACCATCGTGTCATGGGAGAAGTTTGAATCTTGCTTTCTGGAAAAGTTCGGTGACGATAAGTCCCCAGAAGTCCTAGTCATGGAGCTTTCTAGTTTAAGGATGAATCCCAAAGAGAAAATCAAAGACTTTAACCAAATATTCTTAACACTAAAGAACCGAATCCCTACAGACTCGATGCCTACTGAGAATATTATCATAGCATACTATACTAAATCCTTGCATCAAAGTATAGCCATTTGGGTAAAACGATATAAGAAAGCCACGTTGTTAGACGCCTTCGAAGAGGCCAGCCAGATTGAAAAGGACATCCTTATTTTAAAAGACACTACAAGAAATGAAATAGATATTAGTTCATCTTCCAAAAAGAAGATCGAAATCCTCCCTAGACCTGCTCAAAATAAAACACAACCTGAAAGCTCGGATTTAGAAAACCTAACTAAAGTCGTTCAAAAACTATCAAATCAAGTTATAGATTTGAAAAGGATGGCCGAGGAAGCTTCTTCGAGAAAAGGGCCTTACAAACCCCCGTTCAGGAAGTCTTTTCCCACCACCCAACCTAATCCAAATACCGAGGGCCTAAATCTAGAAAGTCTGCAATTCGTCCTTCAAACAATTTTAGAAGCCCGGGATAACTTGATACCTCCTGAGATTCCTGAGGAGGTAGTTAAACAAGAGACAGTTGAAGAAGAAGAATATTCTTCGAACATTTTTGGACACTTCTCGAATAGCATTTTTCAAGCTAATTTCGAGACGGTACATCCCTACAATACTAGGAGTAAGACTGCAAACAAACCTTCTTCCGAAAACACTACGACTTTGCCCCCAAAACAATCTAAACCAGCTGAGGCTAAATAGAGTCATGTAAACCCCAACTTGGATTATGATTTAGTTGAAGATCTAAAAAAGTTAAGGGCTAACATTTATGTTTATGAATTATTAAAATTTCCGTTTTTGCTACAAAAAATGTTACAGAATATCGCAGAGAATAGCAAAAATGGTAATTCAAACAGTAACAAGGTGTTAGAGATATTTCTTGTAAGGGGGGGTTAGAATGCAAAAGGATGGGTTAAAAACCCACTTGTCCTAAGTTCGGGTGCTAATGCGCCCATGATTAAATAAAAAGCAAAATTAGACGGCTAGGATCACGGCGCCCGGATCAACGGTGCAGGTGTGATTCCGGACCCCCCCTACCTTTCTACCTTTAAACGGGGGGGGGGGGTCCGGAATCTGG
>ML783549.1:264714-306487 GCA_009831015.1 Picea engelmannii | reverse complement strand
TAGGTGTCTTTGGAGGAAATTATTGAACTTTATCTTCTAATTTTCTCTGATCCTCTTCATCTTCCCCTTCTACTTCTTCTTCATATTCTTCTTCTTCTTCATCTTCTGCTTCTTTTTCGTAAAGTTGTTCAATTGATTCATTTTCTTATTCCTTTAATTCTTGTCCACATGGTTCATCAATTGTTACATTGATGTTTTACACAACTTTTTTCAACCTCAAATTGTAACACTTGTATGCTTTCCTTGTACTTGAGTAACCAACAAGTACTCATTTGTCCACATGAGAGTCAAAATTTCTCATTCTTTCATCTTCTCTTTTGATGTAGCATTTGCTTCCAAATACTCTGAAGTGCTTCACATTTGTTGGTCTTCCTTTCCATAGCTCATAGGGAGTTTTGTCAATGGTGTTTTTTAGCATTACTTTGTTTTGAATGTGAACCATTGTATGCATTTCATGTGTCCAAAATATATCTGTCAATTTGGAATCCATTAACATTGTTCGAGCCATTTCCTATGTTGTCCTGTTCTTTCTTTCAACAACTCCATTTTGTTGAGGTGTCCTAGCAATGGAGAATTTCCTTTTTATTCCATGTATGCTACAGTAGTCCATAAATTCCTTTGAAGTGAAATCTCCTCCATTGTTAGATCTCAAACATTTGATTTTTTAATCCATTTCCTTGTAGACCTTGAAGTTTTCAAAAGCTTCTGACTTATTCCTGAGAGAGCAAATTGCATTCATTCTTGTATAATCATCAACTAATAACATAAATTATTTCTCACCTTTTAAAATCTGTGTTGTAGTTGTTCCAACTAGATCAGTATGCACAATTTCCAATGGTCTTGTCGTTGAATATTATTTTGATTTAAACCTGGTCTTTGTTTTCTTTCCTTGTTGACAATACTTGCATAAAGTGTTGGTTGGTTTCATAATCTGGGGAATTTCTCTAACTATTTCCTTTTTGTTGACTTTGAAAAGGTTATCAAAGTGTATGTGACCCATTCTTATGTCCCATAGCCAACCTTCATCTTCATTTCCTAGACAACAATTTTCATTTCCAATTTCACTTAGTATATATATGTTGCTTGAAGTTTTTGTAGTTGTTGCAATCAATTTTCCTGAACCTTCTTTTCTTATCTCGCACTTTTGTGAATCGAAAATAACTTTATGACCTTGGTCACACATTTGACTCACACTTAGAAGATTATGTTTCATATCTTCTACTAGTAGAACATTTTTTTCCTTAGTATTCTTGTTTCCAATTCTGATTGTGCCTTTTCCAATGATTTTAGTTGAATCATCATTTCCGAAGGAGACTGATCCATCTCTATCCTTTATTAATGTAAGAAACCTGTCTTTATCACATGTCATGTGTTTTGAACAGCTAATATCAACATTGTTGAGCCTCTAAATTGACATCCCCACTACCCTATTATACTCTTCATCTATACCTTTTTGTCTTACCTAAGCTTGGATAAATGACAAAGAACACTACCATTAGCCATTGATAAGGTCATAAGGTAAAGTATAATTAATTCATGCATTTTTGTGGTTTATTGAGCTAGGAGATTAAATGTTTCATGTACTAATGCTTCAATTTTCCATGTATAACCTTTTACCTCTAGATAAGTCCAGCCTTCCTGTACCAACTCATCTATCTGGTACTTATGCGCCAGATTTCCACTGTCTAAATCCGGTACCAAGCGCACCTTATATTCAGATCCGGTACCAAATCTCACCTGTCGTGATCCGGTACCAACGGTCGTAGACTGTCGTGATCCAGTACCAACCATTTGTGCACTATTTGGATCCGGTACCATCTACCTGTCACGATCCAGTACCAATACAGGAAGCAGAATGTACCAAGTTTAGCTCCAGATCGTGCCCAAGAAAATTGTTGGATGTTTATTGAATAATAAATGTTTTAGCAAGGCTATGTTAGGATATAAAAATACCTTTGTTGCAAGCCATTAAGGATATCCCCATATATGCCAAAATCATAAGGGATCTTTGCATTAAGAAACCAGGAAGGAAGAAGAAGGAACCTCCCCTTGTTCAGGTGGTGGGACAATTATCTGAATTTATTTCTGAAATGCCATACAAATATAATGACCCTGGAAACCCAGTAGTCACTATTGAAATTAATGGTATTTCTTTACCAAACACACTCATTGATTTGGGTGCAGCAATTAATGTAATGTCTTTTGACACTATGCAAAAGCTCCAAATCAACCAGTTAAGACCAACCCAAACCATGATAGAGTTAGCAGATAAGTCAATCATTACCCCTGCAGAAAGTCTAGATGATGTCACAGTCACTCTAGCTTCTTGGGAATATCCAGTAGACTTTTTAGTCATCTGTTCTAAATCATCATCCAAACCAAGACACCCTGTAGTTATTGGCCACCCTTGGCTGGCCACATCATATTCCCTTATCAATTTTTGATCTGGTGAGATGAATATATCCAATGGCACACATAGCCAAAAACTTGTTCTCTTCCCTCCTGCACAACCGGCACAGGAAATGCTTGTTTGGTTAGAAAACCCTTATGGAGAGGAAGATTGCATCAAAACCATGTTTACACTTGAACAAGTAAGAGGAATTAAAGAACAATCAGATGAACAAGTCTTAAGTTTATTTTTGGCTGATACAAATTGCATTGAATACCCGAGGTGTTTTGCAGAATTGTCACACATTTTCAATTCCGAATTTCAACAAACTTGGCACCCTGATATCACTCAATTATATACTTTATCACCAGCTTCCTCTGAGAAGGAATAAACTACTTGACTTGTTGAGATTATCCTAGGAAAACCTTTGTATATCAACTCTATTTTGGAACCAGAACAAAAGATGCAAGGAATTGAAATGCTCCATAGACAATTTGATGCCTTTGCATGGGATTATGCAGACATGAAAGGCATTCACCCTGACACATGCACACATCATATCTACACTGATGACCAAATCATACCAGTTAGACAGCCTCAGCGAAGGATGAATCCAACCCTTAAAGATATTGTAAAAGAGGAATTGCAAAAACTCCTTCAAGCCAATCTCATATACCCCATTTCAGATAGTCAATGGGTATCTCCACTTGTCATAGTTCCCAAGAAAAATGGTAAGTGGAGAATATGTGTAGACTTCTGAGAGTTGAACAAAGCCACCCATAGGGACTATTTTCCCTTACCATTTATTGATCAGGTGTTGGATACCTTGTCCGGAAAGAAGTATTTTTCGTTCCTGGATGGGTTTAGTGGTTATAACCAAATACAAATAGCACCCAAAGACCAGGAGAAGACCACTTTCACCTTCCCATGGGGAACCTATGCTTATAGGGTGCTTCCTTTTGGACTTTTCAATGCCCCAGGCACTTTTCAAAGGGTTGTCCTAGCCATTTTCTCTGACTTGACCAATGATTGTGTGGAAGTCTACATGGATGACTTTATAGTCCATGGAAAAGACTTCCAGGAAGCTTTGACCAATCTAGAAAAAGTCTTGTTTAGGGGTAAGGAAACTAATCTTTCCTTAAGTAATGAAAAGTCAAAAATGATGCTCACTGAAGGTATTGTTTTGGGACATCACATCTCTGGTTATGGAATGAGATTTGATCTAGCAAAGATTTATATTATCACACAAATCAAAATACCTTCCTCACAAAAGCAAGTTCGCAGCTTTTTAGGGCATGCTGGCTACTATAGAAGATTCATTATGAATTTTACAAGCCTAGCTACCCCTTTATTCAAGTTATTATCTAAAGAATTCAAATTTAAGTGGGATGATGAATGCCAAATATCTTTTGAAATTCTAAAACAGAAATTGTCAACTACCCCTGTATTAAGAGGACCAAATTGGTCCCTTCCTTTTCATATATGTATTGGTGCCTCAGACACAGCCCTTGGGGCAGTTCTTGGACAAAGGGAAAATCAAATGCCCTATGTTATTTACTTTGTCAGTAAAAATTTGTCTCCAGCTGAAGTTAATTATACGGTCACAGAAAAAGAATTGCTAGTTGTGGTCCATGCTATCAATAAATTTAAATATTATATTACAAGATATCAAGATTTTGTACACACTGATCATTCAACCATCAAATTATTAATGAACAAACCTGTAAAAAATCCTAGAGTTACAAGATGGTTGTTATTATTACAAGATTTCAATATCAACAATATTGATAGACCTGGTAAGGATAATCTTGTGGTTGATTTCTTATCTAGAATGATTCATCTAGGAGATAATGCACTAGTAGAAGATAACTTTCCTGATGAAAATTTGTTTTCTATTCCTACATTCACTCCTTGGTATGCAGATGTAGCTAACTATATTGTGACAGGGAAGATGCCTCAGAAATTGTCTCCTAGAGAAAAATAGAAAGTAATTCCGCTAAGTGAAAACTACATGTGGCACGATGATTGCTTCTACAAAACAGGACCAGATTTGGTAATCAGGAGATGTGTAAGGGAAGATGAAATTCATGATATTCTGCAAGCCTGCCATGATGGTCCTTGTAGAGGACACTTCGCAGACAAGAGTACCGCTTACAAATTTCTGCAATCTGGTTACTACTAGCCTCATATTTTCAGAGATGCTAAAACCTATGTATCCAATTGTGATGAATGCCAATGAATGGGTAAGCCTATTGCACGAGACCAAATGCCACTTCAAGCCCAAGTAGTTATTGAGCCTTTCGATAAATGGGCATTAGATTTTGTAGGTCCCATTAACCCTACATCTAAAAAGAAAAAGTATATACTTGTATGCACTGACTATGTGACTAAGTGGGTTGAAGCAAAAGCTTTCCCAGCTGCAAGTGAACAATCAATGGTAGATTTCCTTTTTAACGACATATTTACTAGATTTGGTGTACCTCGAGAAATTGTGACTGATCAGGGAACTCAATTTACCTCTCATCTAGTCAAAGTTGTTACAGAACAGTACCAAATCAAACATAGGAAATATACACCCTACCATCCACAGGAAAATGGACAAGTAGAATCTACCAACAAAGTTATTGAGTCCATTCTTACCAAAACAGTACATCTACACCACAAGGATTGGGCTGACAGATTACTAGAAGCCTTATGGGATTATAGAATCACCTGGAGGAATACAATAGGACATACACCCTACGAGTTGGTGTATGGGAAGCATGTGCTTCTTCCCATAGAATTACAGATCAAAACCTTCAGGACTGCAGTACAAGTTGGCATGAACTTGGATGAAGCCCAGCAACAAAGACTCTTACAGCTTAATAAGTTGGACAAAATCAGGCAGGAAGCACTTCAAAGAACCACCCTCATTCAAGAGAAGAGAACAAAATGGCATGACAAGTATCTCAAAAATAAAAAATTTCAACAAGGAGATTGGGCCCTATTGTATGACAGCAGATTCAAGAACTTAAAAGGTAAGTTAACTACTCGTTGGATGGGACCTTACGAAATTGACATTGTCTATGATAATGGTTCAATCAGGATAAAGACAATTGATGAACAACAGACACCACTACTTGTGAATGGTCACCGGTTGAGAATTTATAACAAACCCCTGTCAAAAGAGGAATGTATGACTCGTATACTACAGAATTCAGATATGCAGGTGATCAGTAAGGAAGGAGACCTCCCTACTGATCCACATTGATTGATTGGTTTATTAGAAACTTCTATACATAGGTGTGGATTGAGTTTTGTTAATAAGTTGAAGGTAACAAGGGATTCTTACCTCCTTTTGTTTTACTTTCGCAATTTTTTTCGTAAGTAGATTTCTATAATTTATTTGATCCTTCACGAACTTGCTAAATGTTAGTTTGTAGGCATCAACAATACTCTGTTCTAATCCGGTACCAGCATTTTTGTGTTGGTCTGATACCAGAAGTCTATCCTTATACGGTACTATCATGACACATTACCTAATTGACAAGGAATTCTATGCATATTACAAAATCTTATGTCAGTTAATATGAAGTATGAAGCCATGCAAAAACCACTTAAGCTGGAACCAAGAAGCCGAATGCAGCATCAAATGGAAGCCCTTGTGAAGCAATAATTTCTTTTGGTTCTGTTGCCGACTAAAGGGAAGTATCTTTAATTTCTTTTGGTTTTGTTGCTAGCTAGAAGGAAGTATTTTAATTTCTTTTGGTTCTGTTGCTGACTAAAGGGAAGTATCTTTAATTTCTTTTGGTTCTGTTGCTATCTAGAAGGAAGTATTTTAATTTCTTTTGGTTCTGTTGATTGACAAAAAAAAGACACAATATTTACCTATGATTGTTCAAAGAACCATAAATCTTCTTCAAAGACTAGAAGTTTCCTTTATCCAGTATTTCAGCATGATTAAAGGGACAAAAAAAATATGTTAGCCTACAAGTAACTATCTCACCCTAACTAGACTTCAATAGTATTCATTGGATTATCTTTACTAAAGAGTAACATATGAGTATATGAACACTCTCTATCATGGGAACACTAGGAAAAATTTTATGGAAGAGGATGTATTAATACCCTAAGGAAACTTTAGGTCATTCTCTTATGGACAAACTCAGACAAAATTATACATCTTGATCACTCTAAAGAAATAATGTGCATAAAAATTTTATTTTTCCTTCAGACAAATCTTTAAAAGACATTCAAAGAAGAGAATATACCTTCCAACCCAATACCATACCAGCCTGTAAAAAGGTTTTCAGACGAGCCTCCCTTGTCACCGTGCAAAGCACTCTTTAATAAAAACCAAAATAGGTGACTATGGACAAGAAGCCTCTGATGGAAAAAGGGTTTAAGAGACTAACCCATCGGGATACTGAACAGGTATGTTGGCAGCGGGTACCGGTCTGTGGTATGACTAGGCAAACCCATCAGGGTACTGAACAGGCCTATTGGCAATGGGGCATTCTGCCTGGGGAAGGGATATCTCACTAATTATCACAACTACCCCACCGGAGTATTGAACAGGCTTGTTGGTAGTGGGTTCTAGTTGAGAAATGTCTCATCTATACTTGTCTAATTGAAAAAATCACTTTTGTCATCTAAAAAATGAACACTATAAGCAAAGGTCATTATTAGCATTTATGAGATACAAACTCCATATTAACAAGCAACATAATTAATACAAGCAAATGTCCATTTGAGAATTACCCTAAGTCAACTTTACCAGTCTGGCATCTAAAGCCTACATTACCTAAGAAGGAAACTTCTTAAGAGTGGATACCTAACTAGGCAGTCTAATCTACTTATACTATGAAATTTATCTATAACATCTAATGATAGTAAATCGCTAAACCAAGTTAGGTTGGATCTATTCTTCTGGCAAACATATAAAAACCTCCCTGTTTTCACTGTTGAATGCTACCTTTGTCAATAAGTCATCAAAATAAAGGCTATTTCAATTTTTAGGCATGTGATCATATGCTAGGTGATAAATGTACTTCTAGAATTTGATTTGGTTTCTTTTCTCTTATCATATTTTCTCCATTATGATACAGAGTGTTGAATCTTCTTGCATAAGGATATGCAACATCCTTGGCATGGGGGAAGGTCAAAGAGCTCCTTCAGAACTCTTTTTCAGACTCACATCTCACCTTCAGAAACCAACATGATCACCCTACAACCCTGCAGAACCAAACACAAAAGAAGATAAAGCACAGAATAAATAAGTACAAGAAATTCCAGTACCAAGCTTCCAGAAAACTCCAGCCTAAAAAGATGAATTCTGACAATCTACAAGCAGTCGCATATGCTATGGGTATTGATCATACAAAGGTAACATGGTATTTATTTTCCTCTGCTCATAAACTACAATAGGTATGAAAATATATACTAGATCTTATGACCTTAGTATTAAAACCATGCACCTATCCCTCATACCCATATTCCTAAACTTAATTAATCCTCTCATAAGTGCTCAAAAATGGTTGAGGGAAAAATCACATCAAAGAATGAATATGAAGCATGTCTAGTAATGATAGGCCATGAACGTACTTCATCCTTAAGCAAATCACGAACATATCTTGTGTCATGAGACATGATCCAACATCAAATTCACCACTCGGAAGTCCAATCACCTATCCCAAAATGATGCTTTGACACCCAACATCTTGTCCTCATCATTACATTAACGGGTAGAAATGAAATGGCTTATCTGGGTGGCGAAGCTATCCAAATAAGCTTCATCTAGTCTTAAATTTTCCTTGCGGCATTCTTACTTAAACTTACCATTCGCATTATCAACGCCATCACCATATTTCCCTTGTTGTTACCTTTCTCTAGTTCCGAGCCTACTCCTCTCTGCGATCTCCAGTACCAAACCCTTACCCTCATCAGTTGACTAAATTCTTGCGCTACAGCCCGATTCTTTTCTCACCATTTATAACGATGGTCATAAGTAGACATGAATCGGTCTTCCAAATTTATAGAGAGACCGAGGAGTTCCAACTATGTCGAGAGAAGTATGCTAGATCGGGATGGATGTTATTTTTGGAGAAATTCATAGGCTAGCATGAGAAGATATCTCACGAATTTGTTCAGGGTTACGATGGAGAGATTGTGCATATAGGAAATCTGTAGCTAACAATCAATGAAGCAACCTTAAGGGAGGTCACGGGATTACCTAACAGAGGAGCCAAGTATTTCAAAGGCGTAGGAATCAACCAGGAAATGTGCCAATGATTTTTTAAAGAAGACCATCAGCACCCTGATTGGAAAAAGGGGATCCCTAGGAACTATATCAAGGAAGAGTATCATCCAATGATTGCTAGTCTTCAACGATTCCTCACTTGTGAGGGCAGGTATGATTTGACCTTCATATATCATCTTAGGCTTCTATTACACTTTGAAGGAGGCCCTGAAATTTATTTCCCATATTTTCTATGGATGAGTTTGAACAAAATGGTAAGAGGTGTCAAATCCCTATCCAAAACTGAGAAGACTAGCATTTACCATCAAGGTCTTATTAAGATGTTAGTTTCACATGAAATTAGGAAGCAAAGGATTAGTTGAAAAATCCTTATCACTCAACACCTTCCCATAGAAAAAAAACCTGTGGAGGAAGCCCAGCATGCTCCAAAGAAAAATAAGGAACCTTAAAAGAAAAAGGGCAAGAAGGATAAGGCAACTCTGTCATCATCTAGAACAATGAGCCAACACGAAAAAGCTAGTAAACAAGCAGGGCCCTCTTCCACAGTCAATAAGACTTTTAAAAGTCAAGAATCGAAAGGTAAAACCAAATTAGTAGAGGATACTTCAACAGTAGCACTTGAGGAGAAGGGCCATAAGACAAAAACTGTAAAGAAAGGGAAGAATAGCTCAGAAAATAAAAGTGAACAGTCTATAGAACATTCCCCTATAACCATTCCACAAATAGAAAAGAAGAAAAGGAATCTTGTGAGCACCCCTGATCCAGTACCTCCTTGTAAAAGAACCACAAGGAGCATGGCAAGGAAACGAAAGTCAATTGTCAGTCCTCATACACAGGAAGATCCAATCAATCTTACCTCCCCTTCTGAAGACTTATCAGTCCAGGAAGACATCCCTAGTTTGACCGAGGAACAAGCCACTATTACTTTATGTGGGATGAGGGAGGAAGTGGAAGAAAGAGAATACATCCAGCTAGTAATAATGGAGTCAACAAGGACCTTAACAAAAGAACAGATGAAGAAAAGTATTGGGGAACTGCAAAAACAAAATCAGGAACTCAAACAAAAAGTGAAGGAATACAAACTATTGGACAAGTATATCAAAAAGGAAAACGAGCAATTGAAATCAACCAGCCAACAACTTCAAGATGACCATGAAGAGACTTCTAATAAGATAAAGAAGGTAATATGACTCCTACAATACATTAGGGTCATAAAATGGGAGCTGAAAGAGGAAGCCTCAGCCATCAACATCATTGATCCATAGAAGTAAATAATGCAGTCTCAAGTTTTGAAAAATTTTGGGTTTTTTTCCAGTTGCATGAGGACATGAAATGGTTTTGGCATGGGGGAATGTTGAGCCTCTAAATTGACATCCCCACTACCCTAGTATACTCCAGTGTCAGTTGGATTAGTGGGGGGGGGGGGTTGTTTTTGAATCTTTAGAGCTTACAAATATACCCTTGTTATCTCTATATCTATGCATAAAATGGAAATTTGATTCTTAACTGAATTGAAATCCTAATTCTATCTAGAAGGTAAGAAGGCAACCTGGCTTCAGAGAACCCCATTCTATTGGCTGCATGGCTCTTCACTAATGTCTTAAACATTTTATCCTCCTCCCTCAAGCAGCCTTTAAAAGCATTCAAAAATTATGCAAACAATCTAAGCTAAAAATCACTTCCTACCGTTTGAAACTCCCCGGCAATGGTGCCAAAATGTTGTGATGCTTATATGTTTAGTATAATGCACTAATTAATTATCAATCTGGGATTCATAATCAATAGAGTTACAAGACACCAGTAAGAAAGGTAATTCTAATGTCATGAGTATAGAGGAAGCCTCAGCCATCAACATCATTGATCCACAGAAGTAAAGAATGCAGTCTGAAGTTTTGAAAAATTTTGGGTTTGTTTTCAGTTGCATGAGGACATGCAATGGTTTTGGCATGGGGGAATGTTGAGCCTCTAAATTGACATCCCCAATAACCTATTATACTCCTCATCTATACATTTTTGGCTTACCTAAGCTTGGATAAATGACAAAGAACACTACCATTAGCCATTGATAAGGTCATAAGGTAAAGTATAATTAATTCATGCATTTTTGTGGTTTATTGAGCTAGGAGATTAAATGTTTCATGTACTAATGCTTCAATTTTCCATGTATAACCTTTGACCTCTAGATAATTCCATCCTTCCTATACCATCTTAGCTATCCGGTACTTATGCGCCAGATTGCCACTGTCTGAATCCAGTACCAAGCGCACCTTCTATTCAGATCCGGTACCGAATCTCACCTGTCGCGATCTGGTACCAATGGTTGTAGACTATCGTGATCCGGTACCAACCATTTGTGCATTGTTTGGATCCAGTACCATCTACCTGTCACGATCTGGTACCAATACAGGAAGCTGAATGTACTAAGTTTAGCTCCAGATCGTGCCCAAGAAAATTGTTGGAAGTTTATTGAATCATAAATGTTTTAGCAAGGATATGTTAGGATAGATTGTTATTGCTTCATCTTCATTCACTTCATGTCATGAGGATGAAGCTTAAAATATGTAACCGAATAATTAAATTTGACAATTGACTGATTTGCAAAAGATTTCACCTCCTTGTGTTTCAAAACTAAGACTGTTTAAATAGTCATGGCAAGGATGGTGGAGGTAGTAGAGAGTTAGCATAACACAGCATGTGAAGCAGTGTTACATATTGTAGAACATATTATGGGTGAAGATTCGTCATTTATCTCCATGTCTTGATCGTCTATGATTGAATGTGAGTTGAGTTGTTAGCATAGTTTGATTCTATGTTTTGAAGTTTGAGTAAGAGTAATGTGTGGGTTGAAAGCAAGCTTATTGTAGACTCCAGTCATTGACCTGTTGAAGAGGCAAGGGCCCACCGCCCAACAAAGGTCAGCATATTCGTAGATTAGTATTAGAATTTGATTTCAATAGTGTAAATGTTAGATTAGCTTAATCTTTAATTCTTTCAGATGATAGCAGTATAGTTTATACTAGGAGTTCGATTATATGATTGCTCAGAGATATTTACTCACTCTGTTTTGCATATGCTCTGTTTATGTTTTTATGAATTTGATTTTGTTTCATAGACATGAATGTTGGTAGCAGTAGTCAGACATATTTGAAGGAGAACTGGTGAAGTTCACAACAACACATTGTGAACCACAACATATTTAGTATATTGACTGTTGAACTACCCATGATATGTCTTGATGATTGATGTGTGATTTCCATTTCAGAAGTGTGATTGCATAGTTCGTTTTATGGGTCAAATAGCAGAGTTGATCTATCAAAATAACTCCATCTCATACTTGCATGTGCCATAATGGAGTAGATAGCCTCTCTGTGAAAGACAACCAAAGTGTGTTTCAGTTTGCTAGTTTGCTTTGTTTCCAACATACATAATCTAGAATAGTTCCATACTCATGACATTAGAATTACCTTTCTTACTGGTATCTTGTAACTCTGTTGAATACTAATCCTAGATTGATAATTAATGAGTGCATTATACTAAACATATAAGCAGCACAAAAAACATACCAACCATGTTTATTCTTCTTAGCTTGTAGATCGAGTGTGCATTCTTCATTGCTATATTTATTATGCTTTATTATCCATGTTCTCTTCTGAGGTTCTTGTCTATGATTGTTGTTGTTTTGTTGTGGTTCTCTAGGAGGAACTGTCATTCTGCAATCTTTGGCCATATGTCCAAAGTTGTTACACTTGTATCATTCCACTTGAGTGTTCAATGATTCAAACTTGTTGTAACTTCTTCTCTGTGTTTCACTAGGCCTTCTTGGATAACTCTTTTGTGTATGAATTTCAAAGTTTTTTATGTTCCTGTTGTTAGATCTGCAATTCAGAGATTTATGTCCAAAATTATTACATGCATAACATAAACCAAAAAAGATAGTTCGATACCTAGGAGTTGAAGATCTTATGAAAAGAGTTTATCTTTTGAATCCTTCTTCTTCCTGAGGCCTATCTGTCGGTTGTTGATTCTGAACTCTAAATCTTCTCGGTGGAGGAGTGTCCCTGTAATCCTCCTTTTAGATCTTCCTATCCCCTTTGAGTGTTTTTGCATAGATGCTTGGATATGTTTCTTGTTCTGTTGTTTTGGAGTTTGATCCCTTTTCTGCCTAATTTTATCCAAGTCTGGACTTGTCATGATGAGGTTTTTGACTATTGATAATGTCATCCAAAACTTTTGAGTTGTTCTGCATATTTTTCTTTTGAATATCCTTTCTTAATGTGACAATATCTGCTTCCAAATTTCCAATGATCATATCTCTTTCTTCTAGTTTTTATTTCAGCGCTTCTTCAATTCTTTTATCTTCTTCTATTTGAACCTTCAAATTTGTGATCATTTGTTCTAATTCTTGAGTGTCTTATTTCTTGTCTAGTTTTGCTTGTATCTTCTTGGTTTTCTTCTTCTCCCTTCTTATAGCTTCTATGGCACACAACAATTATTCTCGGTAGTCAACTTTTGCCTTTTCATATTCTTGTCTGGCCTCTTCATATTCTTCTTTGGTGTCTTCTTTGTCAGAGTCTTCTACTACCATGAATAGAACTCTTTATGTCTCATTGTCACTGACTTCATCTTCATCTGATGAGGAGATGTCTTCTTTGGTGCATAATCTTTTCTTGAAAGCTTTCTTTGTGTTTCTTTTGCCTTTGTATGTTTGTTTTCTATTTGAGTAATCTTCAGCATTCCTCTTATTTTTCTTATGAGGACATTTGTTAGCAAAATGACCAATACCATAACAATTAAAACAAATCAATGGAAACTTACCTTTATATTTGTTGTTGGCTCCCTTATTCAATCTTCTGGCAAAGTTGGTCATTTCTTCATCATCTTCTGAGATGTCATTGTTGTTGCTATGTTCTTTTTCTTTTTTCTTTCCCTTTTTCTTTGGCCTTTTGGATGCTTTGAAAGTTGCTTCTTTTGTATCTGGATTTTCCTGTTCAGTTCTCATTTCATATGTTGTGAATATTCCATGTATTTCGTTCATGCTTATTGAGTCTAGATCTGCTCTTTCTTCTAGTGTCGATATCTTAGGATCAAATATCATAGGAAGAGACCTTAGTACCTTATGAACAATTACATATTCTTTAATTTCTTCTCCCAATCCTATGATTGCATTTATTGTTTCATCGACTCATAAGAATTAAGCTACAATATTCTCATCTTCCTTCATCTTTAGTTGTTCGAACTAACCTCTGTAATTTTGAAGCTTTGCTGCTTTGACTTTTGAATCTCCTTCATAAATATTTTGGAGCTTGACCCAAATCTCTTTAGCAGATTTACAATGTATAACTTTGGTGTATATTGATTCACAAAGACCATTCAGAAGTGAATTTGTGGATTTGGAATTATTTTGCCTGATTTTCATTGCTCTTTCATTTGTTGGCGGAATTGTTGGTTCTTTGTATCCATCTACAACTGATTGTCAAATTTCAAATCCCTATGCATGTATATATGTTTTCATCCTTCTGCTCCAAAATGCATATTTTTTCCATCAAATTGTGGTATTCCATTTTTATACATGTTGTTTCTCTCCATGATCTACCTTTCAGTGGTTAAACTGATTTCTAAAGGAACCTGCTCTGATACCAATTGTTGGATTACTGAGAGGGGGGGTGAATTAGTAATAGAGAAATTTAAACCTTTGCAACCATATAATGCAAGTGTTATATCAGTGTAGCATTATCATCCAATAATTGCAGAGTAAATAAACAATGAACAAATCAACAATCATACACATACACATTACACCAGTGTTTTTACATGGAAACCCAAAGTGGGAGAAAACCACAGAATGTTTTTTCTTATATGTCTTGAAGAATTACATTCATTGGAAGCACCAACTTTTTTTGTTTTCCAACTACAACTAGAAGGAGGCTCCAACCCCCTAGTTTCCTAGGCTACAACCTGAGGGAATCTCCAACTCCCCAATTCTCTGGCTATGACCAGAAGGAGGTAAAACTCCCTATGTTCTCCGGCTACAACTGGAAGTTGGCTACAACCACCTATCCTTGCCCTGTCCAACCGCCCTGACATAGAAGTAGAATGATGGAACAACTGTCACACTATCACTATGAGATATATTGTTGTAGACATATACCAATCAACCTGTAATCAACCTGTGCCAACATGTACCATACATAAACCTATACCTAAAATTATACCATAAAAAAATTCATCAACCATGCACTTAACCTGTACAAATATCCTATCACAATAACCTGTCCAAACAACCTGTAATCAACCTATACCATAGACAAGTGCATCAACCATGCACCAACCTATACCTCAACCTGTACCATCAATGAGTGCATCAACCATTCACCCAATATGTACCAATCATGCATCAAATAAACATCAACTATGACTCATCAAGATGTACCAACATCATCAAGTATGCACCTCATGCATGTGCCAACTCATCAACTACTTGTCTCAACCATGTACCTCAACCATACACCAATTAGATATATCAATATAACCATCAAAATTTCTTTAGAAATACATCACACTATCCATAATCAAATACCATAAAATCTTACATCAAACCATGTGCCACAACCTCACTGTTATGTAGCCTCAAACTAAACCAACAATTTCAACAACACATCATTACAAAAAGACCAATACCCATATGCCAAATACCAACAACAAAATACCAATTGTATCCCTCAACAAATCTGATATATGCAGCAATACTAAACATCCAATACCATCTCAAGATATAAACCCTAGCTCACAAAACATACCTCAAACAAGATGTGCCATATCTCTCATAAATAGACCCCAACTATGATGTTGTCGTGATTTTTCTGCCGCACTTTTTCTACCGCGATTTTTTTGCCGTGATTTTTCTACCGCAATTTTGTTGCCACGATTTTTCTGCCGCACTTTTTCTGTTGCACTTTTTGTGCTGCACTTTTTGTGCCGCACTTTCTCTGCCACGATTTTGTTGTCACACTTTTTCTACCGCAGTTTTCCTGCCACACTTTTTTCTGCCGCACTTTTTCTGCTGCAACTTTTATCTATCAATAATACCTTCCCAAATAACCTTTCACAAAAATTGATATTTAATGATATTCAAGTGTGATTAAATGAGAGAGCCTTGCATATTATTTATACTTTCATGTAGCATCCCGGTTTCCTTATTTTAGGGAGTTATCCATTAACTTTATTATTTAAATAATTTATTTTGCAAACACTTTGACTTTTTGGGGCTTCTAGATGACTCATGAGGTTTCTCCAACTTCACATGGCCATAACTCTCTAACCGTGAGGATATCATAACTTAGGAATATCATAACTTAGGAATATGATATTTAAACTTGGGTAATGGACGAGTAGCAGGAGATAGATTCAAGGGAGAAGATATGTGCCATGGGGTGGTAGTAGCATCTTCCTCAAATTGGAAAAGCATGTACTTCTTTATAACTTTAGTAGGGTTGGTAGTTGATTGTACTGGAACTTGATGACTATATATATTACCAATTACCGATGAGGCTGAAGGTTAGGATGATGAAGCACCTCCAACACCACTAGCACCACCCACGGATGCCATTTTGAAAGTGATGGGTAAGGGTGAAAAGGGTGAGCAAGTAGAATCAGAAAAAGTCCTCCTTATAGTGCTTTATTGGGTCAACAAAATGGTTTTCCTCCTTCCTATTTCAATGATAGGAGTAGCTTCAAGGGACAATCATATTATTCTTCTAGAAGTGTGAGGATTTGAGGACATGAAAATGAAAACCAGGGACTAAGGAAAAGGAAGTTATTGTTGGTTTCTAAGCTTCCTTTGTCTAGCTTCCCAATGTTCACAGATACTTATATCTTATTCAACTACTTCTCAAGAGCGTTCAAGATCGGCCCGGGTACTAGGAGTTTCTAGGATAGTATTGAATAAATTCAAGGCAATGATAGTCTGGTCTTTAAGACTAGGTTCAATATTAGGCTGCCTTGTAGAAGGTACTTTCATGATAAAATCAGTCAAAGAGTATCAAAATAAAGCAGAAAGATTCAAAGATAATCATAAATACAATCAACCAGAAAGATATGGAAGATCTCCCCAATATGGTCGCCAAATAAATGTTGAGGAAAAGGTATGGAACACCATAATCAATCATTTTAATACCTTGCTTGGCTAGGACAAGATAATTGGGAATGTCACCTGGGGTTTATAGCCTCAAAATATGCACTCAATCCGCAAGTATTAATTACAAGGATTAAGGTTGATTTTATGATTTGTAATTGTTGCTATGTAAAAATAAAATTTATACAAAGCTATTGTTGGACTAACCGTAGCACCTCTCTTGGACTAGGGTGTTGGACTAACCGCCGCACCTCTCTTGGACTAGGGTGTTGGACTAACCGCCGCACCTCTCTTGGACTAGGGTGTTGGACTAACTATCACACCTCTCGTGGACTAACTGCCGCACCTCTCGTGGATTAACCGCCATGCTGGGAACATGGGACTAACTGCCCACTCAAGGTGATGTTGTTGATTTGGAAGTTTACTAACATCTGCGGGTTTTGGTGTAATGGCAAATATTAACATGGTATCATATCCTTGGTCAAGGTTTAATTCCCTCGAGTTACGTCGGAGGGGGGGTGTTGGAATAACCGTCGCACCTCTCGTCAACTAGGGGTGTTGGACTAACCTCCACACCTCTCGTGGACTAACCGCCACACTGGGAACATGGGACTAACCGCCCACTCAAGGTGATGTTGTTGATTTGGAGTTTACTAACACCTGCGGGTTTTGGTGTAATGGAAAATCTTAACAGCTATAAGAATCTATATAGCTTTTACAATAAAGTAAACATGGAGACAAAAAGTGGAAAAAGGAACCAAGTCATGAAAACACATGTATGAGACAGAACAATAATGTGATTTTATTTCATTCTGAGATACCAAAAGTATATTTCTCTTTACAAACCCCTGTGAGGGTATGGACCAAAGTCAGATTTAGAGATCTTCGATGGGCACCATACAAAAAGAATCTGACAGTAAAATAAAACTGAAATTAATTATCTGGATCGGCTTGCCACAAAAATGTTTCCATTTGACATTGCAAGATATCCTTTATCAACCATGAAAATTAATTCACAAACAGACAAGAATACACAGACTATCAAGGATGAATCAACACATCTAAAACAAGCGGTTGAAAAGTATGATTCATTTTTTAACCTTGTTGTCTTCAATAAGACCATGTTGTCAATAAGAGGATTAGGCTTTCAAGTAAACTCAGAAATGACTGAAAATTGAAATTATCTCATATAACTAAAGAGAAAACCTTAGTTTTGTCTTTCTCCTTCCATTCTCCCTTTGTCTCTTCTTCTCATTGAACCTTTATTATTTCTCAATAATTTGAGGTAGTTCAACTACTTTCTTTTGTTAATTCAAATCAACTTAACTAATTATTTTAGGGAGAAATAATTAATAATAAAATATAAATAAGCGTCTAATTAATAATTACTAAATAGGTGGGGACCCTTGTGACTCCCATCATTTTCTTGGCCAATTATCAAATATAAAATGTAAACTAATCATTTGGATCATATAACACCCTTGTAGCTTCCATGGATATCATTTAAGCTGAATATTTAGCAAAATTTGAAACCATATCCAAAAACAAATAATATTTCCATCTTATCCACAAAAATATCCAAAATAAAGCTTATTGTCCAAAATATGTTGAAAATTATTAAACATTGTCTTCATCACTGAAAATCATAAAAAAACATTTAGAATCCATATTTGCTTCTTTGCGAGGCATATTTCCTCTTCTCACTACTGTCCCCAACTGACTTTTCTTGAGTGGCCCTTGGTTGGTTAGACCCTTTAGGTTGTATTTCGATGATCACATGGGAGTAGTCATCTTTAAGGTGGAGGGGTGAAGACACAAACTTAGAAGACTTTGTGGATGGACTGGAGGGGGAAACTGTTTCTTTTCCTTTGTCTTGCACAGGTTGCAGGATATTAGTTTTTAACCTTTTTCTAGTGTGTGAGGACTGTACTAGTGAAACAGTGGGATCAATTTGAACATTGGGATTAATTGGTGGTGGTAAAGGTAAGGACATAGGGGTCCATCCATGGTGGTGGGAGACAGGTTGGTGGACAATTTCTAGCCAACCGTCATTAGCGGGGACTTCAAGCTACAAAGACACATGTGGAGGAACGGGAATTCCAGAAATATTTTTAGGAGGCTGAAAAGAGGGTATGTCAGGTCGGGGATGCAAGATACCATGGCCAACCAAATTAAAAAACACAGCTTGAAACAGTTGGTTCAAATATTTTGGATCAGCATCGAAATGAATAGAAAATCGAGACCTTTTATGGCCTTGCTTTCAGTTACCTCTGCCTCTATTATTTCAGCCATTGTTGCCTCTACTGAAAAATTCATCCTATAGCAATAATTAGCCAGTCATAAAATTCTTAATAACCCATACATGAGACTTTGCTTACATAAATCAAAATTTGTCTCTAGAATTTTCTTATAAGACACATGCAATTCATCCATAACATGTCATTTATTAATTGGCATGTGAACAAGGAATTGATAGGGTTAATGGCAAATATGGAGGGCTTGTATTTAGAAAAAAATCATATCATGGAGGGGAAGGAATATATGAATATTGTTACAACAATCAATTGTGTATCTAAACATATCCATAACATTAGTCCTCAAACCATGCCATGTCAACTTCCCTTCATTTCCACACAAACTCTTCTTCAAAACACATATCACGGAACATGGAATGAATAAGTGAAATTGGGATCGTGAAGGGGGTGTATTTAGCGAAAAATGATATCATGGAGGGGGAACTCTTACGGATATTGTTCAAATGATATATCAAACATACCATCTTTGATGTAAAATTTCAATCAAAATATCTTACTATTTAAGAATTTAAAGTTTAAACCATACTAGGTTTCCAAAACAACAACCCAAAACTGGTGCTTTCTTCAGAAAACTACTCACTTGCCTTAGAAATTGTATTACACAGTTACCAATTTAATATGCCCAAGATTTTAAAAAATAAAAATAATGCATGTATATAACAAAGTTGAAAATAAACAGCATCATAATCGCCACAGGAAATTCAACAACAATCTTGAAGTGGACAGGCTACAACCATAATATCAACATTAGCAAAGTTCTTAAAACCCACAGGGTCCCGTGAAGTTCCCCAAAATAAATCTATGTATATAACCATAATTCAATTGAACCACAATTTACCAAACTTCCCCATCCTATTTCATTCTAGTTCATATACATTATTCGAGCATCATACAACTTATACACAGGTGCTTTTCGTAATTACAATAAAACATGGCAAGTTTATATTTTAACAATAATTCACAACATTGTTATTGACCTCATGAGCTTCACATGGACAAACTATAACTTCAAGCAAAATAAGTGAACCCAACACTTCCTCCATACTTTCATAGCAAGTATCCAATCAAAACATGTGCCCAAAAAAAAGAGAACGAACAATGATTTCATCAAATTATGAGTAAGCAAGGCCTTCACAATAATTCATAGGGTTTAATATGCAACAATGACAATAAGTGGTCGAAGATAGAGAGCTAACAACCTGAGATTTTGGCCAGAACAAAGCACAAAAGGTTTATTTCAACACAGTGTTCCACATTAATATTCACGAAGTCGGGTTATGGCACGAGCGTATTAGCCACGAAGACCAACGGTATTAACATACAGGTGGGGTGTTCACAAAAACCCACAAGTAAGAGGCGGAGAGAACCCATTCTAGAACAAGGAAGAAAACCCAAAACAAAGAACCAAAGGCAAGGCAGGCCCGAGAGTTTCCCCAACTATAATATTTTTCATATCAAAGTTGTGAATAGCTACACATAGTAAAAGCCACCCAAGACTCTTTCAATGTCAATGGTCTCAAAACAACCAACACAGGAAACCCAAAATTTGCAAATAACCAATACACAGTCTGAATCCATCATAACAGCTTTGGAAATGCATAGACCATGATAAAACAAGATCCAACTATTGATTTAAAGAGTAGAGTGAATGGTCATGGATGGAAAATCAAGAAAACCCCATACTTGTGTAAAATATTTCTTAAGGAGAAATGACCAGGTTGTATACCTCCTCCACGACCAAGCAAAGTGAAGTAGCAGCAACCAACAAATAAAAATGAAAGAATGACTAGGGTGGTGGGCTCGAGGTGAGTTTGAGTGACGTGCATTTACTACATGTTGCTTCTCCCTTCACATTTTCATTCACGGCTAGTACGAGTAGGCCCACTATTCAACTCATCAACCATTAATATTCAAAATAACTTAATGCATTTTGATTATACCATAGTTTTCAATATTCCAACTTTGCAAATGCGCCAACCCTTACCACTATCCCCATTTCACATATGAAAACTTGCTAGTAATACAACCAATCCTTCAATTAAACCAATGTGCACGAAAATTATAGCAAGGGTCGAGGTGATCACCCATATAAACCATATACAATATCAAAATTAAAAATGGAGTGTAAATCCTTTACCCATTTAAAAGCAACATAATCATACTTTGCGAGAGATAATCAAGACAACATCATTCCTTGTTTTAATAACTTTTCCCACAACATCTTATCATAAGCATTTTAACCACGATTTGAAGAAATGAGTTGTAGAGATTGTGTCGCAACCAAGGCATAGGAAAACGAGATATAAGTGTCACTTCTTCATCATAGTCACATAAGTCACACAAGGGGTCCCACCTATTAGTATATTATTATATATAATTAAATAATAAGGTGTTTGCAATCATTTGCAAGTAGGTACCCTATGTTTCACTTTTGAGCATCAACACACCGATGTTGTCATGCTCAACTGTATCATTCCTAGTGCCTTTATGTTAAGAACCTCCCATTCTTCGTCCTTCATGGCAGTCAACTTCTTTTTTACTGCACCCAATGGTAAGAATAGATCCTTCTTATATAAATAATATTCCATTTGCATCTTCCATAACTAGTATTTTTGGTTGTTAAATTTCTCGACCCTAATCTTTCCATATTCCGCCATTTCTCCCACTCAAACCAAGAACCCTCTTTCCTGTGAGTTACCTTTCATTATGATACTAGTTGTTATAAAAACAGGATCACATAGCAATAAATTAAAAAAAAAAATGCGGAAATC
Source organism: Picea engelmannii (assembly GCA_009831015.1). Lineage (NCBI taxonomy): Eukaryota > Viridiplantae > Streptophyta > Pinopsida > Pinales > Pinaceae > Picea > Picea engelmannii. Next base: position 284,643 of record ML783549.1, on the reverse strand, counting down.
AAACACAGAAGATACAAAATACAATAGAGACACAGATATACGTGGTTCACCCAGTGTGGGCTACATCCACCAGAGAAATTTACAAGTCCTTCCTTTTTATTATCCAACAAATGAAGGGATACAAACTGCAACACACTCGTTGTAACATACTCATATTTCTCTCGCAGTCTCCTCTCTCATAATACAATATTCGCAATGATACAAAGCTGCAATACAATTCCCTCATAAAAGAGGGTTGCCTTCTAGGGAAAAAAACCATAATATAACTTCTACCGTCAGATTTGCGACCTTATAATGAACAATACAGATTTACTATGAAATTACAGTAAATACTTACAAGGAAAAATTTCCTTCGGGGGCTTCACCCTCGAACCCCTGCATGGAGGGGTGTACAGTCTTCCAAGGTGTATAGTCTTCATGGGGTATAAACACAGCTGAAAAAAAATACCTATGAATCAGGAAGATAATCAGGCTCCACAACTAACATGAGAGACAGATAGATCTAGTCAAGCTTCTAGGTTACCTTTTTGTTTGTGTGCACGTGCGCATTCTCGACATTGTGTGTATGTGTGTGTGTGTGTGTGTGTGTGTGTGTGTGTGTGTGTGTGTGTGTGTGCACGCGCGCGTGCATGTGCACACACACACACTCAAGGTTGTGCGCATGTGTGTGTGTGTGCACTCGTGCGCATACATGTACACGTGCACATGTGCTTTTGTGTGCTCGCGCGTGTGTGTGTGTGTGTGTGTGTGTGTGCACATGTGTGAGTGTGTGTGTATGTGTGTGCATGCATGCACGAGTGTGTGTGTGTGTGTGTGTGTGTGTGTGTGTGTGTGAGAGAGAGAGAGAGAGAGAGAGATACTCAAACTATGCATATGGGATTACATATTCAAATCAACAAAGGATCAATAAAGGTTTACAATGTGAGGGCCACGATTCTAGGGAAATGCAACTTCAACTAACTTTGGGTGGCATTCTAATTCAATCCTATTCAAGAATGCAACCGGACAATGGCACTATGGATCAATATGTCATGTTTTCCCATTAAGTTTTTGGGGCCTCCAATCTTCAATATCATCGTCTAAAACTTGGGGACCTACCTCAAAACATTTTAAAAACGACAAAGTGAAAAAATACTCCAATAGTTGTTATTTTTGTGAAGATGAACATTTCACTAGGTTTACCATATGTTATCAAGATCAAGGTGAGAGAAAATCATTTTATGCAAACCCTAGACTATAGGAATGTGTCATATCAATGCATCCACTATCACTCGCATGGCCACCTAAAGATCACATACCAACATTAAGACTAATCAGGGTGAGGGAACACATCTAGTAATGAACCCATACAATTTTTTAGGGAAATGCTCAGTTCTCAATGTGGTAAAGGTAAGAAAAAACTAAGAGTAGAGGTAGCAAACCCTAAAGGATAAAGAATATCACAAGCCCAAATAAATGCAAACAAAAAAACCCATTAACCGATATCTAAACTAGAGAGTAGAATCACAGATTCCATAAGTATGATTTTGAGACCAACACCTTCTACAAATGCATCACGGTATCAAAATGTTGTTTTGGAATCAAATTTGGAGGAAACACAAGGACCCTTCCACCACATAAAATCACAGTGGAAGCCTATCATCAAGGTGGAGGCTCAAACTACATCCCTAGGATGACATGCACAAGTGTCTCCCTTGAAATTCAATTCAATACTAAAAATTATTTAACAATATCCCAATCCCAAGAGGCTACATATTAATCGAGAATCTTGGATTTTGTGGCTGCAAACAACCCATTGGAATCAAGGGGAAAAACAACCCATATATCACATGATAAACAAGATGCAGAGTATGAAGTAATCTTCTGTTGTTAATGCACTATCCTTGGTTCCCTTAGCAAAATATCACCAAAACGAGTTATGTAATTATCATTATATCAAACAATACAAATAGTATTAGGATGGCCTTGAAGCAACATGATCCTTCAAAAGGTTAATTTATAAAAATGGGCCTAGTATTTTCTTGCTTCAATAGACTATGTGCTCTATACTTAAATCAAAGAAGCACTTGAAAAATGTCTCCCAAACTGGTCTTTCACAGTAGTAAATTCGACAAGTAAATCAAGAGGGCTAGTTTTTGGATGGAGCTCTACACTGGAAAAAAAAAAATCATTAATCTCCTCTCACTATATACCAATGAATTTGTTCTCTCATGCCCTAAATATGGAAGTTATGTACTCAATATATATGCACCAAAACACAACAGGAAGGAATTATGGTTTAGCCTAGAGGTCTAGAGTATATTGAGCATGTCTTATCTTGGGGGGTGATTTAAATTCACAATATGCCATTCAAAAATATGTGGTAACCAATTGTTTAGCGAATTATTTTTTGAATTATATGGAACAATATATGTTAGTGGATGAAAATTTCATTGTGTTGGAATTTACTTGATCAAAAAATAGATTGGGGATACATGGTATCTCTAAGAAAAAAATAGTTTCTAATCAAGGAACCCCTTATCATGAAGATCAATGTCTACAGTGATTTTATTCTAAAGGGGGCAATGTCTATTCATAACCCAATAAATTTGGAATTTTCTATGTGGGGGGGGAATCCTCCCTCCCCTTTCAAATTCAACCCACATTGGTTGACTTATGAGGATTAGACTACACTTGTGAGGGAGAACTAGAGGACATAATTTTCATCCCAAGAGAATCCCATCATGATTTTATTTCAAATAAATCTTATAAATGTCAAATCACTTTAACCATGGAATGGGAAAAAAATATTTTTTGACAAGATGAACGAGATCTGCTTATAGTGGAAGGGAAGATAACAACATTACAAGAACAATTTACAAGGGAAAGATTCATGGTAGAAACTTTTTAGGAATTAGACACACTGGAAAAGGAAAAGACGGGCATATTAGCTTGGAAAGAAGCCAAATAGTAGATGAAAATCAATCACTTGGCTAACATAGGGAGATGGAAACACAAAGTTCTTCCATAGGAAAATGATGGCCCAAAAAACAAGCAATACAATTTAGAAAATAGTCTTATAAATTCCAAATCACTTTAACCATGGAATGGGAAAAAATAATTTTTGACAAAATGAACAAGATCTACTTGTAGTGGAAGGGAAGATAAAAACATTACAAGAATAATTTATAAGGGAAAGATTCATGGCAGAAACTTTGTAGGAATAACACACACTGTAAATGGAAAAGGTAGGGATATTAGCTTGGCAAGAATTCAAATGGCACATTAAAAAAAATCACTTGGCTAACAAAGGGATATGGCAACACAAAGTTCTTCCATAGGAAAGTGATGGCCCAAAAACAAGCAATACAATTTAGAAAATCATAGAGAACTCATTTTCTAAATGTGTAGATTTTGATTCAATTCAAGAGTAGCAGTGACACACTACAAAATGGTGTACACAAAACCTCCCAAGTAAAATATCAAATGCATCATGGCCAAAGCCACACTTTTGTATGGTTGACTGACTGAGATAAAAAATGACTCTATTATGAGTTTGGTCTAGAAGGAGGAGAAAAACAAAACCTTGCATTCCTTTCAAATGGGGAAAGCCCTGGGACTTGATGACTAAATAGTGGATATCTACTTGGGCTTCTAGGACCTTATTGTTGAATACCTACTAACAATAGTGGAATAATCCAAAATATCAGATAAAATACATGCTCCTTTCAACACCACTTTTATTGCCAACATCCCAAAGGATGGGAACCCAATTTTGATTGAACATTATCATCCCATTCACTTTGTAATAGTATTTAGAATACCTTATCCAAGGTTATAGTTGCTTGACGCAAGAACATATTATCTTAACATATCTATTGTAAACAATCCAACTTCTTAGACATATGGCACATTCATGATGCTAATGTTACTACTAAGGAATCTTTACACACCTTAAAATCCAAGGCTTGTTCTGCCAAGTTGTTAAATATTTATCTCACAAAAGGATTTTACCAAGAAAATCGACTCTATCTCAAACTCATTCTTGCTCATGTGAAATTCACACTGCCTTTTATAAATTGGATAGAGGATATATTTCAATTTATCTCATATGATATTCTAATAAATGGCTCGGACTTTTCCTTTTTCCATCCCAACCATAGACTTCATCAAGGATTCCCACTCTCCCCCTCCTCCTTTTTATCATTGGTGAAGCCCTTAGTTTTCATATTTCACATGAATGCATCTCTAGACATCTAAAATGAATTAAGATAGAAGTATATCTCCACATATCCCACATTATTGTTGTGGATGAAATTATAATTGTAGGGAATGGTGCCACACAAGAAGAAAAATGCCTAGATAAATACTAAAACCAATCTCATCCTCCATTGACATGGAAATAAATACAAAAAATTACTCTATCTATTTCTACTATATTTTCTAAGCCACTAGAGATATGATACACAAACATTCCTCCCTTTCTCCATCTCCCACATTCATGAATGTATCAAAAACCTAGGCTTTTATCTAAAGGAAAAAGACTATCATTTTACAAACAAGATGTGGTTGTTTGACAAATTGAAAAAAGGCATTTCCCTTTGGTGCAATCATTGGATCTATATGGTAAGCATATTAATTCTTATAAAAAATGTGTGCAGCCAATTCCCATTTATTCATTATCTCTATCTATTATCCCAACCTAAAAATTAGGAAGCCATGGCTACATCTTGCATGGTTTAGTAACAAAGCAAGCAAGAGTATCCCACTTATCAAATCGGATATCATCTCACAACCAAAATCAACTTGTGGTTGGGGATTTAAGGACCTAGATTTATTTTCCAAGGCCCTAGGTGCCTAGAACTAAATATCAAAATCATCTCTTTGGAAAATATTTTTTAAAAATATATCCAAACCCTATCCATACTAGATTTTATTAGGAGATTGTTGGGCCCGTGATATGATTGATTTAATGATGTTAATTAGATCCTTTTTGGCCGAATATGCATATGTGTTTTCCTGTTTTGAAGAGCTTTTGTGTCAAATCGCTATGATGCATACCAGGCATGCATGATTCATGTTTTATAATGGTTTTGAGTGTAATTCGGCATGTTTTTATGATTCCAAGAAACCAATTCATGTTTTGTGTGTCACAGGGAAAAATCGCAACTCGTTTTTTCATTCGGCACTCTATTTGGTACTCCATCCAATACTCAATCTGGTACTCCATCTGGCACTCCGTCCTACACAAAAACCATGGGTGATTTGGTGGTTATCATATCGGTGGCCAGCGATGGGCGAATCAGAGACATGGGTTTTTCTTGTGCGCGTGGCCTCTAGCTACTAAGCCTCTGACAACTCAATTTGGGTTGTTATGTTGGGTGATTATTGGCTCGCCTTATTTCTAGAAGCCACCGGTAGTTAGGGTGCATTAAAAGGGATTTGTTGGTTTTATAGAAGGTCGAACCTTCCAGTGGTCGACCTCTCAGCTTGTAAACCTATAAATACCACCTCAGTGGTCAGACAAATAGTGTTAGAGAGAAAAAAATAGTTCATCTTTGTTTTTTCTATTTTCATATACATTTTTCTAAAACTGTGTAAAGACTGCATTTTTTATTTTAATGTTGAATTCATGTTGTTGAGCTCGTGGTTCGCCTTTGAAGAGTAGCCACGACTTGTTGGGGGGACCACCAGCGGTCTGGGTGAATATCCAATTAGTTTTCTTGTGCATTGAATAGTGTAGTTGTCATTGTATTCATTTCCTGTACATGAGTTTTTCATTATGCTTCTTTATTGTATAAATTGTTGTTTATAACTTAATTGTTTTAGTTTCTTTTGCAGGTTATTATGAAGGATCGTGTTAACATGCAATGACTTTTTAATTAGCAGGAACTACCTTGCAATATTAGATGCTAACACTATGTATAATTAGATGATAGATAGGTTTTCTTTATGCTGAAATAGAGTATAAAAACAGAGTTTTTAGTTTATGATTTCCTTGACAAGGTTTTGGTGGATGAATAGTTATTAGTTTTTATCTTTCAATTCTAGTTTGGCTATCTAGATGCTACTTAGTTTTGCCTATTTAAATTGTCATTTAGTTTGCTCATTCAATTTCTTGTCATATGCTGAAATAGTATTTAATTTATGTTTATGAGTGTTTCCTCTTTTGCAATTTGAATTGTTAAAATAGGATTAGTTTAGTTTAGTTTATGCAATTTCATTTTCTAGATCTAGGTTGCAATTTTAATTCGAAGTTGATTATTAAGTTTAGTTTTCAGTTATGAATCTAAGTAGTATGAATTTGCTTATATTAGTGTAGAATGCATTTGAATTTAATAGAATGATGTTTTTATATTGTTGATGACTAGTGCATAAATTGAAGAATCACACGGATATGCAGGATAGTTGATGTTGCTTATATAATGGCTAAGTTCTCATTGGATTGTCTAATTCACACTTTTCACTTTGCTATCGAAATCAATATTGAGTTTATCCCTCTTGAGTTATCATTAATTGTTAAATGCCATCGTGATATCATAAGACATCGGACACATAACCATCAACATTATATTTGAGTTTCCTTGCTTTTATAGATTAGAGGATAGTTTCCTTGCTTTTTAGAGAATAGTCTTCTTGCTTTGGTAGATTAAAGAATAGTTTCCTTATCGAAAAATATAGAGTAGTTGTTGATGCTTTGAATTTAGTAGACTAAGATTTCCCTTTATAAATTAGAAGTTATTGTGAAATTTAATTTCATAATAGAGTTCACTTGCTTATTAGTTTGATTAGTTGCTTATTGAGTAATCTTGATTAGTTTACTTGTTGTAGAAGTTTTCATAGGTTATTTAGTTGATTGCTTCCTTGTTTACTTGCTTTAATAAGGTAGTTTCTTGCTTGTCTATTTTCTTTAATAGGGTAGTTGCTTGCTTGCCTATTTTTGCTTTGATAGGGTAGTTGCTTGTCTATTTACTTGCTTTCGTAGGATAGTTGCTTATTGAATTTGAATAGGTTAATTAAAATAGTTTGTTGTTGCTATTGCTTATTAGGTAGATAGTTTGATTTGCTTATTGTCATGATTAAGTTAATTTTCTTTAAGTAGGGTTTTCATTTGCTTTCTTAGGAATATCCATCGATCCTTTGTTCAAAAGTTACTTAGGATAAATAGTTTAAGTTTCTTAGTAGGGTTTGATCATTAATCGTCTTTGCTTAAGTAGATTGCCCCTTAGATAGCCCATTTCCTTAGTTAGACTATACTACCTCCATCCTTTCTGCATTGGCACATATAGTGCTACAACTCTAAGTTTACTTACCCTGGGTTGACAATTTAATTGAGGGTTTTTAGCGTTTTTTTAGTGCATATAGAACACCCATAATTTTTGGCGTCGTTGTCGGGGAGTTGTCTCAAGGTAGGAAATAGTTAGGAATTAGATCATTTCTAAACCTTAGCATTACCTTGGTGGCGGGGGAAATTTAAGAAGAGAGGTAAGAACTTGCGCATCTTCTATAGCAGGTTCCCCCAAACCCAATGGTAGTTTTTCTTTTTGTTTTTGTTTACTTTCATTAATATACCTAGAGACCCAAAAGGTAGATACATTAAATATAAATCAGATCTTTCAACCAAGGTTCCTTCCGACCTTTTTGGGGGAAGGAACGTTCCACTCATAAATCATGCAGACTAATACCGAAAAATAGGAGCTATCTCAACCCAAAGAGCTAAAGTAGTCTCTGAAGAGACTAAGACAAAAAGCACTATAGAATGGAAAATTGAAGCATCAATAATAGTGGAACAAGAGGAATTACCACTCGAGCCTTCTGCAGAACCAAACAATACAACCTTTGCTTTTACACCACCACCAAGAGATCCTAACTTTGAAGACATCATAGACCTTGAACAGGTGAATATTTTGTTTGGTAGTTCAGCCAACGTAATTATCTCTCAAATTTACACAGAAACTTTGGCACCAATAATCTCAACCGGCTCGAGTAGAGTCCCAGACATCCATACAATAGGAAGACCTTTCCATCAGAGGGAAACCTTGTTTTCGTCAAAGATAAAACCACCTAGTTACTCTCTTTTTGGAAACCAAACCAGTATGGATGATCACGGGGATCACAACAATGTAAGACATGGGGAGGAAGAAGAGGCTGGAAACCAAACCGAAACTACCTTTGGGTTTCCAATTTTGGACACCACCCCAAATGTCAATATGAAAAATATTCCTCTCTCAGCAGTGCCCACCTTTTATGGTAAAAGTAGTGAAGATCCAAATACCTTCCTATTTGAGTTAGACATCTTGTGTAGGAGCTACAACTACTTACAAGATGCCTAGAAATTAAAACTCTTTCCTGCCACTGTTACACAACAACATTACTCACTTTGATAAGTATCACAAGTGTCGCATGTTGCTCACAAGTGTCGCAAGTGTCAAGCAAAGCATACTGCCATGATGCCTATGTCATACTTATGATGACATTAAGAATACACTTAAAATGCCTCAAACACTTGATTTGAAGGAAGAGGGATGGTTATTTGAAGTTAAGTACCTCTTGCCACCTGAAAGAATCATTGAATCTAGGTTTTTAGAAGAGAGCGCTCCTTTATATCTCCCTTAGAAACGTTGGCACTCCCCTATAAACTTCTAGGGAGCGTTATAACACTAAACAGCCCTTCAGGAGGAGCATTATTGATTGTAAGAGTGTTGGCACCCCCCTAAAGCCTACTAGGGAGTGCTATAGCGCTCTGATGGCCCTTTTGAGGGAGCGTTGCCTATTCTGGGCAAGAGTTGGTCTATTGAGGAGAATAAGGGGAAGATCTTTTCAATCTTGGAAAGCAGTTGAATTCAAATTCCTGGTCCAGCCATGATCTTAGGGAATATCCCTGACTCAAGGAGGAAAATCCTCAACTTACCCTAAAGATACCTCAAGAGGTTAGGCCTCTCTAAACCTATATAAGCAGGCTCTATCATGGTGGAAAAGAGGAATAATTAGAAGCATGAAACCTATGATCTCATAGGAAACACACAGTGAAATGGAGGAGAGTAATCAATGAAGTTGTTGTCATCTGGATCGTGGATATTTTGAGCAAGGGTTAGACAAAGGGGACTTGACAAAGATGTTGCATTCACATCTACGGTTGTAAGTTACTTCCGTCATTGTTCTCATCAATATGACACGCTTGGCTTGTTTCTTTCTAGTTTGTGTTTAATCTCACATGAACTTGTCTCTGATAGATAGGTCTATTTCAAGCTAATATTAGTAGAGTAGGAAGTGGTTGTACCATTGTTTGTCTACAGGGCTTATCGAGGAGCGAAATATCGGAGCTCAACTCGGAGTGTGCAGGGACAAACGTCGGTAAAAGGTACTTATTTTCTCCTTCCTCCTCATACATCAGTTTATATAGATCTAAAAGTAAGTTAGTGTCCATGATAAGCGTCTTATGTCTTAAGAGTTAGGAGTCTAGCTCTCAAGAGGAGATATACCTGTCTGCAGGGAGATTTTCCTTCAACAGACACCCTCAAGGACCCTGCACTAAGATGGTTCATGGGGTTGGGAGAATCCATTTTTAGGTCTTGGGAAGCCATGAAAGATATATTTCTCAAGAAGTACCAAGACTACTGCAAGACCAACAAGTCTCGTAATGACATCTTCAAAATCCAACAATTAGAAGATGAGAATCTCGAGGATTATATGGAACAGTTTGCATACATCTCCCAAAAATTGAAATACCATGACCTCCCAGAGGATGCAGTTAGGGATCTTTTCCTTAAGATAATTTCCAAAGAATACCTAGAGATGCTTAACCTAATGGCATCAGGTGACATCTCTCATAAACTATTTTCTGGGATATGTGAAATGTGTAAGAATTACTCAAGGAGTAGAGTTAAAACAGGAAATAATGTTTGGAACCCTTATAATAGGAACTTAAAACCAGTTAGTTCAGGTGGTATCACAAGAGTAGAGATAGGGAATCTTTTAGGGAACTTCAAGACAGATATATTAAGCACAATAGGTTCCCAGTTGGACACCCTAAAGATTAAAAAGAAACAGGAGGAGGAAAATGCAGCAATGAGCATATATTGCCCAAGATGCAGGAGGAAGAATTCCTCAAGGAAATGCCCATTAGATAACATTTCAGTTTGTGGCTTCTGCACAGACGACCATTCAACTGAAAAATGTCCATCATTGCCCAGTTTTTTATCCATCTATAAGAGCGGGGATCCTAGAGAATCCTCTTATGCACCTAGGAGGCCATGGAAACCTAGGAACCAACCCACATACCCAGATCTACAATCTCAAGTTCCACCCTATTATCAACAACAACAATGGAACTCACCAAGTTGGAAAAACTGGTCTACACAATACCAACATCCTTGGCCTCAAGGATGGAGAGGAGGGAATAACCAAGGGAACCCTCAAGCTCAATTTGTCCCTATGTCCAACCATCCTTATCCTTAGTTTCTATCAAACACTCTGCAACTTCTGTTAGGTTTTGTTCCACCACCTTTACCTCCTATTCCACAACAACAACCGCTACAATATCATAATCCAAGCTCCATGAGACCAACATTATTACCAGCAAAACTAGTGCCCAATCCCAATAATAGGCCCATTCAACCTCTTCATAATGTTGATATGCAGGCCTTCCCGACATATGTTATTATTCTTGTTCCATTACAGGAGATTCAACTGAGGTCGGGAAAATTTATGGACAGGCAAAGTCCTTCAGTAGTCATCCAGGAAGAAGAGGAAGAAGAAGAAGAAGAAACCACCAAACAACCCACGGATGACACGAGGTGGGAAGATGTTATTATTCCTAAGGACCAAGAACCCAATCTTCCACAAAATGAACCTTCACAAGTTACGAAATCCCCTCCTTATCCACAAAGATTAGTAATCGGGAAACCTACTACCCGACCAGAATTTGACATCTTGAATGAATTGAAGAATATTTGTGTCAAAATTCCCTTGCTACAAGACATTAAGGATATTCCAATCTATAATAAGGTAGTCAAAGAATTGTGTATTAAGAAGCCAGGAAGGAAGCAAAAGGACCCTCCTACAGTACATTTGATAGGAGAACTTTATGAATAGATATCAGAGCAGTCGAAGCTAGAAAAATATGGGAACCCAGGAAACCCCATAGTGACCATAACCATTAATGATGTCTCCATTGGAAACACTCTCATAGACCTAGGGGCATCCATCAATGTTATGATTGCTACTACCTTGGAGAATTTATAGTTAAAACCTCTTCTTAGACTTACCCCAACCATTTTGGAATTAGTAGATAAAACTAGGGTTATACCTGAAGGAACTTTGGATGATATCATAGTTACTTTAGCCTCATGGGAGTACCCAGTACACTTCCTTGTCATCCACTCAAAGAATCCTACCAAAGGCCATCCCGTTATTTTGGGAATACTTTGGTTAGCCACGGCCAATGCATTTATTGGCTGTAGAGAGGGAGAAACGACCATCTCAAATGGAATTTCTATTCAGAAACTCACCATATACCCTCCAGCCCAACCCATCATGGAGAATATATGGTGGTTTTAATGTCCATATGAGAACAAGGACTGAGAAGAACCCGTATTTTCAAGTGACCATGCATGGGAACTTCAAGAGCACACAACGGAAAATGTGCTAAACCAGTTCATTTCTGCTATCACATGTGTTTATATTCCACAATCTTTTCCTTAATTTGAATACATGTTTGGGGAAGAATTTCAGGAACAATTGGACCCATACATTTTTTCTTCAACATTTTTTTCTTCGAGATAGATGAGTCTTCCATGTCTTATACCATGTCATACGAGATTAGCCCAGGAAAATTTCTACATATAAACTCCACACTAGATGCAGACCAACAAAAAGAGTTAGTAAGTATCCTTAAAGAACAATCAGGAGCATTCACCTGGGAATACACTGACATGAAGGGTATACACCCTGACACATGCATCCATCACATATATACCCAAGGGGAAGTAACACCTGTTAGGAAATGCCAGAGAAGGATGAACCCAGCACTCAAAGATATATTAAAAGAGGAGATCCAAAAGTTATTAAATGTCGGATTTATTTATCCCATCTTCGATAGTAAGTGGGTGTCCCCGCTTGAAGTGGTTCCAAAGAAAGTGACCAGGAAATGGAGAATTTGTGTTGATTTTCGGGAACTCAAAAAGTCACTCTGAAGGATTACTTTCCTCTTCCTTTCATCAACCAAGTTTTGGATACCCTGTCTGGAAAGAAGTGTTTCTCCTTTTTAGATGGATATAGAGGGTACAATCAAATTCTCATAGCAACCAAGGATCAGGACAAGACAACCTTTAATTTTCCTTGGGGCACCTATGCCTATAGGGTTTTACCATTTTGATTGTGTAATGCTCCTGCTACATTTCAACGAGAAGTACTAGGGATATTCACTAATTTTATTCATGATTGTGTGGAGGTCTACATGGATGACTTCACAGTTTATGAAAACACTTACCAAGAAGCCTTAGATAACTTAGAAAAAGTCCTTATTAAATGCCAAGAAATGAACTTGTCTCTAAGTCATGAAAAATGTAAAATGTTGTTGACTGAATGAATGGTTCTAGGACATCATGTTTCATCTGAAGGGATAAAAGTTGATCCTGCAAAGATTGAGGTCATCATTAGACTTCCACCCCCCAAGACTCATAAATAGGTGAGAATATTTCTTGGACATGTCGAATGTTACCGGTGGTTTATTGAAAATTTTACAAAGATTGTTGCACCCATGTTTGGATTGTTAATAAAAGATGTTGATTTTTCTTGGACTGAGCAGTGTCAAACTGCCTTTGAGACCTTGAAATCTAAGTTATCTGTGGCACCAATCCTTAGAGGGCCCAATTGGACTCTCCCATTTCACATATCCATTGATTCCTTTGACACCGAAATAGGAGGAGTATTAGGGCAGAAAGAAGACCAGCAGTCCTATGCCATTTATTTTGTGAGCAATAACTTGTCCCCTGTCGAGTTAAACTACACAATTACCGAGAAGGAGTTCTTGGTATTTGTTCATGCTATTAACAAGTTTTTCCACTACATTACAAGTTATGAATTATTTGTACATACAAATCATTCCACCATTAGATTTCTCATGAATAAACCCATAAATAATGGCCGAGTGACTAGGTGGCTCCTGCTATTACAAGAGATTAACATCATCGTTCTTGATCGACCTGGAAAGGATAATTTGGTAGTTTATTTTCTTTCACAAATAAAAAATGAGGATGATGATATTCCCATAGATGATATTTTCCTAGACGAGCACCTTTTTTCCCTCTCTGTAAATAACCGGTGGTTTGCGGATATGGAAAACTATCTAGCTACTAGGAAGTTACCATCTCATTTGTCACCTCATGAAAAGCATAAAATTATTACACAAAGTGATAATTACTCTTGGGTTGGCCATAACCTTTTTCGCACAGGTCCTGATTTGATTATTCGTAGATGTGTCCGAGAAGACGAGGTACCAGAAATACTACAAAGTTGTCATGATGGACCATGTGGTGGCCATTTTTCTGACAAACGTACATCATATAAGTTGTTACATTCAGGTTACTATTGGCCTGGCATTTTCAAACATGTTTCCAAGTATGTGAGGAGTTGTGATAGTTGCCAAAGGATAGGAAGACCTACGTCAGCTGATGAAATTCCCTTCCATGCCCAAGTTATGATAGCACCTTTTGAAAAATGGGCCCTTGAATTTGTAAGACCAATTTCACCCATGTCCCATAAGAAGAACTATATTTTGGTTTGTACAAATTATGTCACCAAGTGAGTAGAGGAAAAATCCCTATTTAGGACTATAGAAAAATCTATTTTCGAATTTATCTATGAATATATATTTACCCGCTTCGGTGTCCCTCGTGAAATTGTAACAGACCAAGGCACTCAATTCACTTCCAAGATGATGAGAGAGCTAACAGATAAATATGGGATTAAATAATGTAAATATTCTCCATACCACCCACAAGATAATGGTCACATAGAATCTACAAACAAAATTCTGGAAGCTATCTTAACCAAGACCGTTCAATTACATCACTAGGATTGGGTTGATAGGCTTCCAGAGGCTTTGTGGGCTTACCGGACCACCTGGAGAAACACCATTGGGCATACCCCTTATGAGCTAGTGTACGGGAAACAAGTACTTCTACCAATAGAATTCCAAGTAAGGACCTTCCGTATTGCCGCAAAATTGGGATTAAACTTGGATGAGGCTCAAAAACAACGAGCCCTACAATTGAATGAGTTGGATGAGATCAGGCAAGATGCCATCCAATGAACAATATTAGTCCAAAACCAGAGGAGCAAGTGGCATGACAAGTTTATTAAGAAGAAACACTTCCAACCTGTTGATTGGGCTCTGTTGTTTGATTCCCAATTTAAAACCTTCAAAGGAAAAATCACCACCCGGTGGTTGGGTCCTTACGAAGTAGTCACTATATATGAAAATGGAGTTACGAAAATCAAAACAATTGATGATGGGCAAGTCTCCTTTGTAGTAAATGGACACTGACTCATATTTTATAATAAGCCCATTTCCAAAGAGGGTTTTCTATAGGTCATGTCAACTGACAAGGCATTGCCCTTAATAGATGGGGAATTCCCCCCTTATTCTTGAATGTTTTCTGAATTTTCTACTGTACATATGTAAATAATTTTGAATTTTGTTGATAAGCAATTCTAGAGATTTTTGTAGGTATTTATTTCACGAGGAGTAGACAGTTTCAAGGAAATATAAAAGAAGGATTTTTCTTCAAAACATTGTTACACTTGAACCTTGTTGTCTGCTAGGCATCAAATGAATATTGACTTGTTGTAATTAGCCATATTTTTGCAAAGATGTTCATCTTCTCTTTTCTTAAGGCATTTTAAAAAGCAGTTGCTCTTGAAAATATTTACCACTATATAAGGAAGTGATATTGTAACCATCAAGCTTAGAGGTATCTCGTACAGTTTTCCCAAGAAACCTAAGTAAGTGAGTAAAGTATCTTTATTTAAAAGTAACAAGGAGGTATGATAAGCGGTTAGTCATGGAAACATCACAATAACTACAAAAGAAGAAAGTGAGTTGAGCCTAGAGATACCTTTATGTTCTTTATCAATGGTACCATCCACTACACACTAAATAGATTGATTATATCATATCTTTAGATAGGCCACATCCGCTTAAGTACCCCTTACATCAAGACAATCACTAAGGAATATAATGTAAAGTCATCCTCTAACAAAAATACCATCCCAATTGAAAAAAAAAAAATGTTTTTGGAGTTGTCCCCCCGTCTTCTTGCATAAAGAAATCCTATACTACAATCTCAAAATATGGAGGGCCAGTCTCTGAGGGTGTAAGAGGCTAACCCGTCGAGATACTGAACATGTATGTTGGCATCGAGTACTGGCCTATGGTATGACTAGGTAAACCCGCCGGAGTTTTGAACAGGCTTGTTGGCAGCGGGGCATTCTACCTAGCGAGGATGGTAATCTGACAAAAAATAAATAATAAATTTAAACTTGTTCTGGTGTACGGCATTACTTGTAAAAAAATATGGCATGAAGTATGTATGGTTAATCTAAGGTTAATGAACTCCATAAACTTTCCATTGGGAACTAACTTTGAGACTATCTTGAAACTCTCTCACCTATCTCTTCTTATCTATATGTAGTATGTTCTATCATATAGGTGGGGCCATCTTCTAACCATCTCGTCAGACCAATCTGTGAAATTTATCTCTACACTTAACAAACTGTAAATCTTTGGCTTTTGGGAGAATTGATTGGTTTCCTATATTTTTTATTGTAAGGTGTCACAATACTTAGGTGTGGGGGAGGGGTTCATGAGTTGACAAATGATCATTGCCTAGAGAAGTAAATCTTTGTAAAAATTCATGTATTGTTTTCATGGCATAGTTTATTACATCAGTAGTCATTTTATTTTTGAAATGCTAATCTCCTGTGTGCTATAAATTGATGTACATATCCTTAACAGGCCACTTTATTGGTTTATTTTTGTTACAGGTTGTTCATTGTAGGATTGAAATTACATGCCTTATGCGAGTGGATTGAGTAAGCATGGTGGAAAAATCAATAATAATAGAACACTCTGCCTCTGCTCTTAATCACTATGACTGTCAAAACCATTCCAAGATTGCAGGCTATCCATTAAAGGAGGTAAAAATGCATTTAGCACAGAGGTACCATATGGAGTGTTATATGAAGTGTCGTATGAGGTGTTGTATGAAGTGTCGTATGAGGTGTCGAACGAAGTGCCATATGAAAATATACACCAGTAATTGTCCACAATTTTAGGTAACCAGGAATTAATGACATTTAATTGAATTAGTTTATGGAAAATCAAGATTGAAGATGAAAACCTTAGACATTTTCCTGATCAAATGTCCAAGTCAAAAGACTTGTACATTGATCTAACTTCGTATGATTAATATTTCCCCCAAAAACGAGCCTTCAAATTCGAATTTTCTCACACATGGCAACTTGTGCATGCATGTATGCAACCAATTCCACCCTAGGTACATTCAAAAACGGAATTGGGTTATCCCATTATTCAAATTCACCTATGCCATTTGCATTCGCCCCTGTTTTAAAACGTGCTCAGCCTCTATTTGATTGTTCCTCTGTTCAAATTGCGCTTGGCCTCTGTTCAAAACATGTCATTCCTTGGCCCAATCACACCCTTTCTTGGTAAATTTCACCTTCTGACCATTCATTCACATCATCATGATGCCCAAAAGGTATGATCCCTCTTCCTATGCAGACCTTTTCGCCATCCCTGAGTTTGCACAGTGCAGGGAGGTATTTTTGTGCACGGGCTGGGGGTCATTTTTATCAGACTTGTATGGCCACGATAATGGCATCTCAATGCAATTTTCCCTCGTTTTTGATGGGAAGACAGTGCGCATGGGGTCTCTCACCTTTGTGGTCTCATAAGAATCCACATTTGCAGCCACGAATCTTCCAAGAGTGGAAGATAGATGGTTTAAAAACCACTAGTTGTTGTGATCAAGCTATAACATGGTTTTTAAACCAGAATTTCAGAACATCTCTGGAGCTAAAGGATACTCCAAGGAGTGGATAAAAGAGGAGATAATCAACCTTCTCATAGTCATCACCAATTTGATCACATGTGAAGGTAGATATTCCACCTTTAAAACCTGACACTTTCGATTGTTAGCTCACTTTCAGTTCAATAAACCATTGAATTTCCCCTTCTACTTTTTAAAGAGCTTGGAGAATATGTCCTCTAAAGTGAGGAAGAATGTAACCAACCCCCACAATAGCCTCTTTAACCATGGCCTGATAAAAATCCTTGTTTTAAACGAATTAGAAAAACAGGGGAAAACTTGGGATGCATTCATTTATCAATTTGCAAACCCTCACTTGACAATCAAGACTAGCAAAAAGACATTGGATCGAAGGACTATTTATCTATCCAAACCCCACTCTCCAAAGACTCCAAACCCTCATGCACAATCCCTTTCTTTACCGGAACAAAAATTCAAGAAGCTTGTTGAAACTCCTACATCCTCATCAGGCAAGCAGACTAAGAATCCTATTGGTAACCCCCTGATGCCTTCAATATCTCTTGATCCTACACCCAAAAATCTCCAAGAAGTAATTCAACAAGAATTTCCTACAGTTCCCACAAATAGGAGAGGATTTAATCGATTTAATAGAGGACCCTTTCGAAAGAGTACCCGGAGCACAAGAGGAAAACCTTATGTAAAACCCCTGACTACTTCGGACTCTATCCAAGTATCCTTCGATCTCAAAATCCCTCACAAAAGACTTAGGGAAGTGTCTGTTGATGAGTTGGAGCCTCATAGGAAGACAAAATACAAACCTACTTCTCCTAATCAACCCCCTATTACTCCTACCTCACAGATGCCTACCCCAGATCCTAAGAATGACAAACACTCTACATATTTCAAAGGATCTAAGCCTTCCTCTGAGATAATTGATCCTACTCCAGCCATTGAGAAGATACAAAAAGATAATTCTTATCTGTTGCAACAGTTGGAAGATAGGAAGACTATGGACACACATATTCACCACAATAATGTTGTCCTCCAAGAAAAGTCGAATTCCCTTCAAAGGTTGGTTGATGATATTACTAAAGCCAACCGCAACCTCAGGGCACAATTAAAGAAACACAAGAGGCACAAGACCAAATCTTCACAGCAAGAAGGAGAAGCTTCTAAAGTTGATCCTCCTCAGAAAGCTTAGTCATGAGGGGCAATTTCTTTTTGTTTGCAGTAGGACCTACAAAATATTAGGTGTGGGGGTAATGTTGGGCCTATGATATGATTGATTTAATGACATTACTTAGATCCTTTTTGGCCGAATATGTATATGCGTTTTCCTATTTTGAAGAGTTTTGAATAGATTTTGTGTCAAATCTCTATGATTCATACCAGGTATACATGATTCATGTTTTATGATGTTTTTGAGTGTAATTCAGCATGTTTTTATGATTCCAGGAAACTATTTCGTGTTTTGTGTATCACAAGGCAAAATCCCAGCTCATTTTTGCATCTAGTACTCCATCTGGTACTCAATCTGGTACTCCATCCTGCACTCTGTCCTGCACAAAAACCATGGGCGATTTGGCAGTTGTCATATCGGCGGCCAGCGATGGGAGAATCAAAGACATGGGTTTTCCTTGTGCTCGTGGCCTCTAGCTATTGAGCCTCTAACAACTCAATTTGGGTTGTTATGTTGGGAAATTATTGGCTCGCCTTATTTCTAGAAGCCACCGGCAGTTAGGGTGCATTAAAAGAGATTTGTTGTTTTTAGAAAAGGTCGACCCTTCCAGTGGTCGACCTCTCAGCTTGTAAGCCTATAAATACCACCTCAGTGGTCAGACAAATAGTGTTAGAGAGAAAAAAACAGTTCAGCTCTGTTTTTTCTATTTTCATATACATTTTGCTAAAACTATGTAAAGACTGTGTTTTTTTATTTTAATGTTGAATTCATGTTATTGAGCTCGTGGTTCACCTTTGAAGAGTAGCCACGACTTGCTGGGGGGGGCACCAGTAGTATGGGTGAATATCCAATTAGTTTGCTTGTGCATTAAATAGTGTAGTTGTCATTTTATTCATTTCCTGTACATGAGTTTTTCATTATGCTTCTTTACTGTATAAATTGTTGTTTATAACTTAATTGTTTTAGTTTCTTTTGCAGGTTATTATGAGGGATCGTGTTAATATGCAATGACTTTTTAATTAGTAGGAACTAGCTTTCAAGCTTAGATGTTAAGCCTATGTATAATTAGATGATAGCTAGGTTTTCTTTATGCTGAAATAGAGTATAAAAACATAGTTTGAAACGGAGTTTTTAGTTTATGATTTCCTTGACAAGGTTTCGGTGGATGGATAGTTATTAGTTTTTAGCTTTCAATTCTAGTTTGGCTATCTAGCTGCTACTTAGTTTTGCCTATTTAAATTGTCATTTAGTTTGCTCATTCAATTTCTTTTCATATGTTGAAATAGTATTTAATTTTTATTTTATGATTATTTCCTCTTTGCAATTTGAATTGTTAAAATAGGATTAGTTTAGTTTACTTTATGCAATTTCCTTTTCTAGATCTAGGTTGCAATTTTAATTCGAAGTTGATTATTAAGTTTAGTTTTTAGTTATGAATCTAAGTAGTATGAATTTGCTTATATTAGTGTAGAATGCATTTGAATTTAATAGAATAGTGTTTTTATATTGTTGTTGACTAGTGCATAAATTGAAGAATCATATGGATATGCAAGATAGTTTGCAAGATACCAGATATATAAAATATGCAGAACAGAAACGAAATGCTAGAAATAACAGAATAACAGTGAAATATCCAGCATAATCTTCACAATACACAGAAATGATATACGAAATAGCAACAGAAATAGCACTTGAACA
>ML783549.1:239444-259194 GCA_009831015.1 Picea engelmannii | reverse complement strand
ATCCTTCTAGAAGCGGAAGCTTCTATTAGGTCTTCTTACATCCGCCTTATTCTATTTTATTGAAAGGTCTTATTAATATTGACCTTTATTACATCCGAATACATTAATCTACCTATGTGCGGGTTAGGACCTTAACATAGTTGATGTTGCTTCTATAATGGCTAAGTTCTCATTGGATTGTCTAATTCACACTTTTCACTTTGCTATCAAAGTCAATATTGAGTTTATCCCTCTTGAGTTATCGTTAATTGTTAAATTCCATCGTGATAGCATAAGACACTGAAGACATAACCATCAACATTATATTTGACTTTCCTTGCTTTTATAGATTAGAGGATAGTTTCCTTGCTTTTTAGAGAATAGTCTTCTTGCTTTGGTAGATTAAAGAATAGTTTCCTTATCGTAAAATATAGAGTAGTTGTTGATGCTTTGAATTTAGTAAATTAAGATTTCCTTTTATAAATCAGAAGTTATTGTGAAATTTAATTTAAGAATAGAGTTCACTTGCTTATTAGTTTGATTAGTTTCTTATTGAGTAATCTTGATTAGTTTACTTGTTGTAGAAGTTATCATAGGTTGGTTAGTTGATTTCTTGCTTGTTTACTTTCTTTAATAAGGTATTTTCTTTCTTGTCTATTTGCTTTAATAGGGTAGTTGTTTGCTTGTCTATTTTTTCTTTGATAGGGTAGTTGCTTGCCTATTTACTTGCTTTCATAAGATAGTTGCTTATTGAATTTGAATAGGTTAATTAAATACTTAGTTTGTTGTTATTATTTCTTATTAGGTAGATATTTTTCTTTTTCTTATTGTCATGATTAAGTTAATTTTCTTTAAGTAGGGTTTTCATTTTATTTCTTAGGACTATCCATCGATCCTTTGTTCAAAAGTTACTTAGGATAAATAGTTTAAGTTTCTTAGTAGGGTTTGATCATTAATCATCTTTGCTTAAGTAGATTATCCCTTAGATATCCCATTTCCATAGTTAGACTATACTTTCTCCAGCCTTTCTTCCTTGGCACATATAGTGCTACAACTCTAAATTTACTTACCCTGGGTTAACAATTTAATTGAGGTTTTTTATTGTTTTTTTAGTGCATATAGAACACCCATCAGACACATCTGAAAAAACACTCCAAAGGGTATCTATTTTGGAAATCCATTATTCAAAGCTTCAACATATTTGGAAATTACCTTGCTTTGGATCAAGGGGAAAATCACAAGTTCCTCATTAGGAGAGATGTAATTATTCGATTTGTTGAAGGAAACAAGTTTCCAAATAATTTGGTTGACAAATTGAGATACAATAATATCAATACTTTGTACATTGCTTATAACCCAATGCTTAAGGACAGATGGCACTCAAGATAGAAAAATGTGGAGGCACTAGAACTTGAAAACTAGACAAACGCATCTAGGAACAATGTAAATATTAGAGCCTTGTAACAAATGAAATTTCCCTCTTGAAAAAAAAGGAAAAAATATGTTGGGTAAAGAATGTAGAGGGAAGGAACTAAAAGTTAAACTTTGGCTACAAAGTTTCCATGACATGAGCAGTTCAAGGAAACAATCCTTGGTGGTGGATGGATCTATGGAGGTACCAAGGAGAAAACATTGATCCCATCTTGTTCTTCATAACTGAGTTTTAATATGGGACAATCTCCTTCAAAGGGGCAAGGAAGGCATAAACATATATGTTTTTTGGAGAGAAAGATATGAATATGTCTATCATCAATTTGTGTGATGTCATTTCACTAGGGAAGTTTGGAGGATGGTAAGGGAATTGGGGTAGTACCCTCCTTTGTATGGATATACTCTCAAAGACAAATGGAATGGTTGGTTATATGATAGATTAAAACCAAATACTTTGACTGCATTACCACTACACATTACATGGGGCACATGGACCACCAAAAATGATGTGATATTTATGGATAAAATTCCATCCCCCATCTCCACAGTGTACAAATTCAAATACTCATTGATACCTTTGGATAAAAAAAAAGAAAAAAAAAATATCTATGTGTGTGGACCCTCCTCTAGTGGTGGATCCTACACTCCCACATTATTTTTGTGATGGAGCATCATGTGGAAACACTAGTCAAAGTAAGGTAGGGGGAATATTACACTATAGGAACAAGTCAGTGTCTTTCAAGCATAGTAAATGTATACACTACTACAATATGGAGTTGCAATGTCATTGATTTGTGTTGGTATAGCCCATTCTCCTTTGGTCAATGATTTTTGCTACCGTGCATCAGGATTTTGAGATATGAATATGTATTGTTTTTGTGTCATAGATACGATGCTTAAAACATTCTAAAATTTATTTATTTATTTGCATCGATGTGCAATGTAAATGTAGCATTCATGCATCACTATAATCCATCATTCATTGAGATTCTTGTGTTTCCATCAAAATATAATATTTGTCATAAACATATAGTGATGTTATAGCATTGTAATATTGTATTTCATTAGAAAAGTATGTGTATGAAATTGTTGTCATATTTGCACACAAATTCGATGCCATTCTTTCAGGGAGTTCCAACTAATCATTGATAAGAGTGAAACCCACAAAAATTAATGCAAGGAATCATAAGGTCGCTATGAATGGAACAATAGAACCTTATGTGAAGAATCATCATAGACAAGATTATTTGATAAAATTGGTAGGATTCACTTGAAGATAGTTAAAAAAATACATCAACTAGAGGGTTTAAACATCACAACTATATTTCATTACAATATTTAGGTAACTTTTGATGGGATATCTTGGAATTTAGTTTACTTTTTAAAAGAAGGTGTATTAGAGTTCTTGTGTGAGAAAATGCATTTTTTATTTTTAAGTTTATCTCCTTATGTCAATTTAAAAACTCAATGCATATTTGAGAAACTAAATTAGTTTAAGAAGTTGTTAATAAAACATTGTGTTTGAAATATTTCTATAAAATTTTGAGTTACATGCCCTCTAATTTCATATTCCTCTCCTAGATTATTTGATTTTGGTGGGATTAATAAGATCTGTATATCCTCAAATCACAACCCTTTAGTTCCCTAAGGATTCAAGACTATATATAATACATACATGCTAATAGTACTCTAAGAGAGTTACATTATAGAGAAAACATTTAGTTTTTCATCATTAAATATTTGAAGAGGATGAATATCATACCCAATAACATATCTAGGAATACAAATGTTTTTTCTTGCCTTCACCCTTATTGTCTTCACCATCGTCTTTGGATCTGGCACTACCCTTCTTATTATCATCCCCTACTCTCTTTTTGTTTTCTCCATCATCCTTATTCTCCCCACCACCACCACCTTCCTTATTATAGACCCCCCTTATTTATTTCCCCCATCATTTTTATCCCCCTCCTAATTGTCTCCATCCTCCCTAACACTCATCTCTTCTCTTCAAAGTTCAAGCTAATACATTACATTGGATTTTTCAAGGAATATGTTTCAAGAATGAGAACAATTTCACAGATAGCATTGGGTTGTCAACTAACAATGTATTTCAATGAAATAAGCTCACATACTTTGATAAAATCCAAAACTAGTTAAATCTTCATTAAACCCATAAAAACCTCACAGCTCAAATAAAACTAAAACAAGCAAAATCATAGGCCTAGAAATCGAACACGTGATCCAATGAATATACTAAAATCCTAAAATAAACACTTACAAAAATGGTTAGGGAAAAATATAGTAAACTCACTTGCAAAATGGAGATTTCTACCATTAAAAGTATTTTTCATAGCATATCTCACCACCCATCCACTAACTTGACTTGTACAACAATCTGTATAGCAAGATCTATAACTTACATAGAAACTAAATTAAAATACTTCAATAATCGAACACAGATGAAAATAAATTACTATAATTCCTTAGTGCTAAACATACAAATCTCTACATTTAAAAATCTTGTTTAATCAATAGAACCATATCCAAGATTTTTAAGGACACCCATATAATCAAGATATACATATTATATGAACTTCATCCATTCATGGAGAATTTAATTATTAGTTAAACACCTCCTCTATAGTTTATTTCATGTTTAATATTGACAGTAAAATCCTCTAAGTGCCTATTCAATTCTTCATTGAACATGGCATCCTCATCCTCAAAAACAATTAAATTACCTAAAGAAAAAGAACAAGGATTATATTTGTCACTAGGAGTCTCGTTAGTTTTCTATGTTGAAAAAGACTCATGAGGAGGTGAATCAACAACATTGATGTAATAATATGTGGGTTTGTTTTTGTTCTTCTTGATGACTTTGGTGTAAAGATCAACAACCAAAGAGGAGTCATGTGTTGGGGATGAGAATCCCCACCATGGTTACAATAATGAAGATTATAAGATTGGACAATGAACAATAAGAAGCAGGGAATCATGGATCACAACATTATCTACTTAGAAACAACTTGAATTATGGTTGTTTTTCGTATTCAATGCAATGTATTAACATGAGATTTGAAGGGAAGAGATTGGCATGTTTACCTGCTCCAAGCTCGTAACTTCAACTCTGTTACAAGAAATTTTCAAACATTCTCAAAATATTGATTGGTGGGTAAAGGATGTCCTTAAGGAGGAATTGATGTTAAGGAGGAAGGATGTCCTTAAGGAGGAATTGATTTTAAGGATGAAGGATGTCCTTAAAGAGTAAGTTTATAATGTCTTTAATCTTATTTATTAGGCCTCACTCAGTGAGTTTTCCTCACTCACTGAGTATGGGTTAGTAGGGATAATTGATTATTAGATTGACAATATTCCTTATCTTATTATGCCCTCAAGTCATGTTCATGATATCCATTGAGGTTAAATCTCTCAACAAAATCTTGTCAATGCATAATCAGATTCAATCTTACCTTATTTGACTTCTTTCGAGATCTAATTTTTTAACCTTTAGGGGGAGCATCCCTAGCCATTTATTTTTAGAGTTTCAAAACCCTCCCATACCAACTCAAATTTCATCAAAATTTGGTACAATTTGCAAAACTTTAAACGTTGACCCCTTTCTCTAGTCACTAGGCAATCTCTACATGAGCTAGGTCTTGATCAAAATATGAAAGAAATTTTGTTGACATTTTTTAAAAAAATTAATGGTTGTACCTTGTAATGCTTAAAACAAGATTTCCAACTATCACTCACTTACCCAATTCTAGAGGTAAGTTATAGCCTAGAAAATATAACTTCCTATTAGGGTACCCTCCAACAACACTTTTTAAACCATGAACCTCTACCACCAAAACACTACCCTAAAACCAGTGTTAATCTTTCAAAAGTTCGTTCTCAACAATAGAGGCTTGAAACTAGACATGATATTCATTGGAAAGGTCCCAAATATCCCTACATCATCATCGGGCCAAATTTTCTCCAATTCTAGTTCAAAATAAAATATGATAAGTGAAGTCAAAACTCTAGAAGCCCCACAAGGGACACTCAACTTGTGCCCTTTATAGACTAGGTATACAAACTTAGAATTGGGCTTCAAAAATACACTTGGATCTTATGTAAAAACCATAAAGGTCATAAACCGAGCAAATACACCTTCAAGAATGACCACTTTCTTCGAGATTGCACCAAAAATGAGGTGAATAGAAAATACAAAGAATCAAAGAAAAAAGATGAGGGTTTTAAGAAAGTATAAGGAAAACATAAAACTAGAAGAAAGCATAATTGAATCCCATAGGTCGATAATTAGTAGAGAAAAAGCATCTTTAACACATTACAATCAAATTTATGCCTCCTCAAAAGGAGGGTTGTCTAGTAAATGTGCAGCCAACAACCATCGCAATAGTGAAGGAGGTCATTCCTACAGAACACGGGTAATTAGAGGACACAAAATCTAGCACTCCACCAGCAAAGCACCTAGAATCCAAAATAAGAACAGAGGCCATGCAAAAGAGTTCTAAGGGAGGAGGAAGAACCTGCAAAACAAACCAACTGCATGTACTAGGCATCAAACCAATCCCCCTCATATTAGGGGAAAATACTAGTAAAAATCAAGTGAAGGCAAGGAGGAATTCTAATAAATAGAAACTATAAGAAACACGATCCTTGTGGATCAAATCTAACCAAACTAAGGCTCTCTTAAATAAGTACATGTTCCACTTCCATATAGTTAAACATGAAAATCGTACCCTGGAATGTGAGAGGCCTCAATAGTAAAGGAAAGCTTTGCCTCTTGAAAAATGAAATCCTAAAAGAGAAACCAAATATTATGTTTTTGCAAGAAACCAAATGCAACTCTAATGCCATGAAAAATATAGTAAATGAGTGTTGGATAGGTAGTGATATTCTCGTTAGGATATCTAACAATATGGCATGAGGGATGGCCATGGTATGGAATGCAGCGTGCATCATCATGAAATACATGTCAATGGAAATGAACTTCATCTTGAGAACCTTATAGGAAATAGGATCCAAGGATAAAAATGCAATCATCAACGCCTATGGACCCCTAGTGACCCACCTTAAAGGAACCTTCCTTGATGTGATACAAGCATTGGGGGAAGCACTATGGAGGAAACAATGGATTATCAAATGCGATTTCAACCTCATAACATACTTTAGCAAGAAGATGAGAGGGATTAGGAAATTTGAAGAAGATAATTAGTGCTTCAACAAGTAATTGACTCTCTAATATTAGTAGGAATTCCCACCCTAAATGGTTCACACATTTGGAACAATGGAAGAGGAGGGACCCAAATAATAGCAATGAGGCAAGATCAATTCATCTCAAAATAATTATGGAAAGAAAAAGGTTGCAGTGTAGTAGCATAGTTACTACCCATTGCAAGATTGGATCATTGGTCGATATCTCAACAATGGGATGGAAAAATTACCCTTGAGATACCCAATTCAAGTTTGAATAGTTCAGGCCCACCCACCCATAATTCAAGAAAAACAAGGGGGGGTAATGTTGGAACTATCACAATATCTAAGGAACTAAAATGTGCAAACTCCAACAAAAACTAAAAAACCTCAAATACAAACTCAAGCAATGGAACAAAGAGGAGTTTGGAAACATCTTTCAAGAGAGATGGAAATTGGATAAATAAATGATTGTGATACAACAAGAAATAATGGTGACATGAATGAATAAAAACCTCAAGAAACAAGATATGGACTTAGGGAAGGTATTACGACCTACATTCAGTGGGAAGAATTTTTATAGAAGTAAAATTATAAATCTCATTAGCTCAAAGGTGACAAATACATGATATTCTTCCACCAAACCACCATGCAAAGGAGAAACCACAATAAAATACATTTCCTACACAATGCATAAGGCACCAAGTTGGAAGGCCATGAGGTGATACAATAGGATCTCACTACATGTTTTGTCAAACCTCTCTCATATTTTTTGGATGACAGAGGATAAGCAATAATACACATCCTTAGGAACATCCCCAAGATGGTCATGGAAAAGTAGAAAACCCTCTTCATGAAACAAATAATTTATGAGGATGTCACAAATGGATGGCCTCGGGTAAGGCCAAAGGACTGAATAGGTCTGTAATGGAATTCTTTCAAAACTATAAGGAGTACATTGAAAATAAACGTCACAAGCTGGTCAAAGCCTTCAGACATTCAAGATGATTTCTCAAAGCTTTCAATGACACATTCCTCGCTCTCAAGGAAGTTGAAGCTGAATCAATAGATAAATTATATCCCATCTCCCTTGTAACGTTCCTCAGGTTAACCAGGGAACATTACTATGTGGAAAATACACATAAAACTAAATATTCTTCCACTAACTAGATTCATGTAGATTACCATATATGACTTATTCACATTTATAACCAAATTCTAATACCCATAATTAAATGCAACTAGAAAATTCTAAACAATCATGAATGCAAATGATAAAACATCTATAACATCATATAAAATCATTCTCATTCACATAGTAAATCCACAGCCATGAACTCATAAATAACTCAGCAAAATAGATAAACATTTATCCTTAAAATAGAGTTTGTACAACCAGTTTCCTGGCAAGGACGTTCCACCCAACCATAGACCTATTTTTCTAAATATCAACAGCAAGTCACCCTTAAGATGGGGCCAAGAATCCATAAAATAAAGGTGCCTCTCACAATCCCCTCACATCTCAATATCACACAACCCACTGGTTTTCTCCTACAACTATCTTGAATTTCCTCTAGGTCTCTTCCTCTTGATTTGTCCAACGCAAAGAATGTACCCTTTCACTTCTCTCAATCCATCAAGTGTAATGTCTATTTATCAAGGTCTCTCTATCTCAGGTAACTAAGAATATATTTTTTAGGAACTCAAGGGAACTCATTGTTGTTATGGGACTTATCGATAAATGCGGACATAAACAGATCTCCCTAGATCCACCTAGATCTAGAACAAAAAAGAACAAAATATGATGCTTTTCCTAAGCTCTAATCATTGAGTTTACTATATAACAAGAGATGGGAAACATACAATTTAAATATCGCTTCCTCTTGTTGTCGTCGTCCTAGCTCCACTCTAGTGCTCCTGTGATATTGAATCTGCAAGGAAACACAAGCCAACCAAAGTGAAAGCAATAATATACTCAACGAGAACCTATGTATGTGATCAAGGAATCTTACAATAAAACGAGATAAGTTTTATGGGAAAGAAACATATCACTGTATCATATTTAAATGAAAGTGGAGATTACAACTAAAGCCTTTATGTTGCAAGGTCCCCTTCCGATGACCCTTTTTTCCAACACACACACTTGCTCCAATCTTGAATGAAGAAGATCCACAATGACTTGATGAACTGAAATGAAGCTCTCAAGAATGATCCAATGAAGAACTCTCCATACAATATTAGCCTATTCAACCTTTTTTGCTTGACCTTTTTCATGAGATATCCCTCTTTATATAGGGGAAAGAGAGATGGATAAAGAGATTAGGATGATCCTACCAAATCAGATAAGCGAGTAAGATCCCAACCATACAGACGCCACATCATATTCTAGAAGATCCCCTTCTATAACTTTCATGAAACTTCCCCTTTTCTTAGTCTTTTGACATTGTCGCACCCTAGTTGTAGAGCAGCTTGTGGAGACGTCACAACCCATGTTTAGTGCATGGGGCAACGATCAGGGATCGTCGCACCATGCATATGGTACAGCCTGTGACGACCTTCCTTAATATGGTTTTTGAGAAGAGAAAGCTAGTCACTTTCCTCATGAAGAAAGGATCTTTTTGGGAACATGAACACATGTTGTCAATGGGTCACTGGGGTGACCAAAATAATGTGTAACAACTGTAAGAAAAACCACCAATAAAAATAACAGCAAACATTGCTAATATAATGCAACTCACCCAGGAGTTCACTCTTCAGGCCTGACAACTTGGTTCTTCAATTTCCAGCTCCAAAATGCTCTAGAATTCACCCAGCCTTGTTGTTCCAGCTCCAAATCTCTTCTTCCTTGTTCTCTCTTGTTTTTCATGTCCCCACTCTATGTGTAAAATTGCATGTTACTAACCATACAAATTTCCTCTTTTTTCCCAAGACAAATGACTGCTCACTCTGCCCAATGTTGATTGTACTTCAGCCCCATGCTCTCCAATAAATATGGGATGTGACTCTAACACCCACCCTATGATGGGTATTTAATTATTGGGCTCTCATACACTCAACTAGAAATAGAAGTTATCCCCAAATGATAATAAAATTCAGAAATGTGGATATGAATTAATACCCATAAATTATTTCTCCTTGGACCCCTCTTGTATTAATCAGCCCCCATCTTTTCCCATATCTCAACAGCTAATATTTATTTACAATTAAGGAAATACATTTTTCATTTACATTCCTTGGACGTAGCCACTTTTATATCTACAGTATGCATTAATTAAACCAGGGATTATAGTGGGGATGTTACATCCCTCTGTAATTTCAGCTACAAGATAGTCACCAAATTTATAGTTAATCACATCAATCCAATTATGCATCAGATCATCTCATTGAATCAAGAAGGATACATAAAATATAGGAAAATCATGGATGGGATTATAGTATCCCAGGAAGACATACATACCCTTAGAAGTAGCAAGAAACGATGTATGTTAATAAAACTAGACATCTTAAAAACAATTGATAAACTAAATTAGAAGTTCTTAGAAAACATCTCAACGGCGTTTGACATATCAGATATTTGGACCAACTAGGGTTTAGACCTATTCTTTGATGCCTTCTTCTCATTTTTGGTTGATTGGGTTCCCTCGACCCCTTTTATCCCCTTCATAGGTATGAGTCAAGGGGATCCCCTTTCCTCTTTTTCCAAATAGAAAAAGGCCTAGGAAGGTCTCAAAAATCAATGATTAACGGAAATTTGATTCAAGGCCTCAAATTATATAATTAATAAGAAACCCTCTCACATCTATAATTTGTAGATGAACACCTCCTATGATGAAGGAGGAACCCTCTCACATATACAAATTTTAGATGACAACCTCCTTCTAGGAACCTCCACCTCTAAGGAAGCCAAATCCCTTGGAATATTCCTGGACACTTTTTCTTACCTCAAGGGACCAAATCAACAATGTAGAATATCAAATATTATTTTTCAACACCAAACCAACCATCCGATCCAATATCTAAATTCTAGGCTTCCAAAGAGGCACCCTTACATCCAAATACCTAGGCTTCCTCCTCCTCAAATCTACCCTCTACCACTCCTTATTGAAATAAATACTTCACAAAATGGAAGAGTGTCTAAGTAGTTGGACCTTTTATTACCTTTTCCTAGCTAGCAAAAGTCACCTCAAAAAAATACATCCTCCAGTCCCTATAATTACATCTCTTCTTCACCCTAGTATTCCCCAAAAAAATCATTAATGCAATCAAATCCATCGAAAGATATTTCCTTTGGAGAAAATTGGATAGAAAAAAAATTGGTCATGGTTGCTTGGGAATAAATATGCTTCACGAAACCACTAGGACGCCTTAAAACTATTGGAATACTGATAAGGGGGGTGAATCAGTATAAGCACTTTTTACTACTTTCAACCATGGTATATTTATAATTCAACTTTATAAGCAATATTCAATAGTTTATAACTTATTCATTTTGTATATCATTACATCATAAACAGTATAATTCATATGTTCATAATAAACAACCACAAACACACAGTACACCAGAATTTACGTGGAAACCCAAATGGGAGAAAACCACAGAATGATTTCGTATATATATCAAGAATACATTCATAGGAAGCACCAACTTCCAAATTCTCCAACACCAACTGGAAGGAGGCACCAACCCCCTGATTTATAGGCTCCAACCTGAAGGAAGATACAACTCCCTAAATTCTCCAGCAACAACTAGAAGGAGGCTACAACCCTTGGTTTATAGGCACTAACCTAAAGGAAGCTCCAACTCTTGTGTTCTTTGGCACTGATCGAAAGGAAACTACAACCCCCTGATTTACAAGCTCCAACCTGAAGGAAGTTCAAACTCCTTGAATTATCCAACACCAACCGAAAGGAGGCTACAACCCCCTTTCCTTGCCCTGTCCTGCCACCCTAAAATATAAGTGTAGACTCAAAATATCACTACCACTAATAAACATGTAACATCCACTATCATCACTATTCTTGTCACTATCACTGTCATTGTCACCGATATACCATCACTATCATCAACCAACATGTCATTGTCACTGTCTCATCAACCAATCATTGTCACTTTGTCACATCAACATGTACCTGATGATCAACCAATCATCCAAACTGTCATTGTCCCTATAACCATCACTATCATTTTCAGTGATATACCATCATCAACCAACTATAACCAGATCCACTCACATGGATACCTAAACCATCACCATACCAAGTACATCAACCATGTACATTAACTTGTATCAACCATGCACATCAACCTATATCAATCATGAATATCAACTTGTACCATACCATGTACATCAACCTGTACCATACCATGCATCAATCATGTACCTTACCAAGTACATCAACCAAGTACCATATCATGTACATCAACAATGTATCAAACCTGTACCATCTCATGCATCAACCATATACCATATAACTTATGATATGTATCAATCATGCCATACACCATCTACCATAAGATATCATCAATGAAGTGCCTCAATCATAACAAATATAGCCACAATACCAAGATACCAATATATCCAAGAAGTGATTTTAATCAATGTAACATAACACCACTAAGGTGTACCTCATCATGTACTAACATCACCACAACATCCTCAAACATGTACCATAACCTCATTGAGAAGTATCTCAAACATGTCCCATAACCTCGTCAAGAAGTAACTCAAACATGCATCAATATCACCAAGAAATGCACCTCATACATGTATCATGAATATGCCTCACACCATGCACCAAATATGTGCCTCAAGAATATACCAATTCCTAAACAATATACCAAAGGAATAACCATCACATCATCAACAAGTAACCAAGATGTACCTCAAACCATGTGCCTCAAGTATGTGCCAACATCCATAACAATGTACCAAGAGATACCATTAAACATGTGCCATATCACTCATGATATTCCTCAAGCATATACCATATAGAAAAACATATGCCAATTATCCAAGATGTGCCTCAAGACATATACCAAAACTTAGAAAAGCATGCCTCAAGCATGTTCCAACCTTCCAATATGCAAGCCTTAAAACACATAGAATAGCATACCTTTAGACCTATAGCTAACCTGATACATGAGATTTCAGACATGTAGCTATTCCTAAGTCTCGGCAACTCGGTACTAGCATCCTCCTTCAAATCTAGTTTAGCCTCACGGGACTAACCCATGCATCATGCAGGGCCTCGCGGGACAAGTGTCATACAACATGCGAGGGTGCATCGCAAAACACTAGTAGCCTGACCCATGGGGGTCATCTAAACTACGGTTTATCAGAAAAACCTTGCTCTCCTCTGCAATCCCAAAATTTCCGCCTTCGCTCTACCTCTAATTCATCGTTTCAGATTCATCAATAGATCACTTTCTCACTAGAATATATTCAATAAACTTATGTAATTGAATGTACAAATGAGAGGCTTGTTGTAGTGTATTTATACATTTGCTTAGTAACTTCTCTCCTTAACTTTAGGACTTCTTGTTACAACCACTTTACCCTTTAATTAACGACTTGTAACTGTTTAGGGGCTTCTTAACCCATCTTCGGGGATTCCAACTTCATAATCTCATAAATCCTCAATCGTGAGGAACTACGTGATGTACCACCTATCGTTGGAAACGGTATGATGAGGACTATCCATGTATAAGTGTGTTACATGCATTTACATTTTCCTTCATGTATTTATTCCTCAACAAAAATTGGGCTTCATGAACACACTTCTAGGTATTTTTGTAGACTTATTCAAAGCATCTTCTCATGAGGTCCATGCATAAAGCTATGCCATAAGGGGACCACTTTGGATACTTCTCCAAATACAATCATCACATAAATTGAAATCAATGAAAACCACTTCCATTGACATCAATGATAACCAACTATCCAACAACATCAATAACAACCAAGTATCCAATAATCTCCCCCTTTAGCATTGATGGAAACACTCATACTCCACGTGTGACCAATTCTCTTGATCTTTCTCCCCTCGTGTTTCTCTCCTCAATTTTATCTCCCCCTTCGACATCAATGGAAAAGGGTATCTCCTTTTGGGATGCTCCCTCTGTCTTCATGCTTCTAATCTTTCTCTTCTGATATTTCTCTTTCTCCCCCTTTGATATCATGGGTAAAAGGGTAACTCCCCCTATCGATATACCTTCTTTGAACAATCTCTCTCCGACTTCATGCACTCCCCCTGTCTTCATGCTTCTAATCTTTCTTTTCTGATCTTTTTCTCTGACAATTTCTCTCCCTTGACTTCTTTGCAAGATGTCGTGTAGATCAATGTGGGATTTCTATACATACTTCCTTTCCTCACTTCCCATGCTTCTTGTCCATTTTTTCTTCCTCTTGTAATTCACTAACATATATAAAAATAATTCAAAGTTACTTGACTTCAAATATTCATGGCTTGTCAAGTTCACATGAATTACCACATCATTCAACAATTTCCCTCTAACAATATAACTTATGTTGATGATTTCTCTTCCCATGTGTTTTTGTGCCTTTCATTGCTTTCCTTCCTGAGACTAACTGATTCCATATTTCAATATGCCTTCATCTACTGTCATATATATGTCTATACCTGTCAAATATCTCATGAAATCATTTCTATCTATATGTCATAAAATTTTCCATGACTCTACTACACAATGTTGACCCATTTGTTGCAACTGATCACAGCATATTCCTTGTTTCTCAATCTGTCTGTCCAATCTACAAATCATACTCTACATGTATGCAACAATATTTATTGAATATATCCTTGTATAAATGCATACCTTGAATCCTCAATACAATCATGAATCTCTACCTGAAAAGTGTTCCATTGATATTGTTTGTATCTGTCAATTGATACCTACATGGGAATGTGTTTTTAAAACTTCTTTTAAAATAATCAAACTGTCACAAGACATTCTGCCATTCTAAAATCAAACCATTATGAAATTTCCTTTCCATAATCTACAAATACTTCAGACTACTCGAAAGATAGTCCTCTAATCTGTAGAGTTGTTTCTTAGACTCCCCTCTTCAATATTCATATATATTGGGAGTCTCCAAGCCGAATGGATCAAAAGGGTGGAGCAATTCTCCCTAATGTGGATTAATCTTCCTCTTCATAATCTTCTTGAATTTTGACATATTCCTTTTTTTTTATAGATTCATCGTGATCTTGCGCTGCTACAAATCTTGTGAGTATGATCTCTAGGACCCGGTTTGCATTCACATGTTCTTCTTGTTTTTCATTTCTTCTCCAAACCTTCCTGTATCTAACATCATCCTTTTTTCCTATATATTTGTCAAGGTCTTGTAATACTACAAATATTGAGAGTATGGATTCTAGGTGTTCTTCATTCATTTGTTCTTCCTTTACTTGTTTTTGTTTTCTTTTCCAAATCTTCTTATATCTGATATCAGTGTTCTCTTTCATAGAAGTATCCATCATGCTTCTACAATCATGAGCTATGTGTCCATAGTTGTGGCATTTGTAACATTCAATATTGTGTGGGGCCACATACATTTTTCTTTCTTGACCATTTATAACATAAGCTTTTCAATTTACATCTTTATGTCCAAAGTTAGTACAAGTAAAACAATGACCATTAAAGAAAATTTCATACCTAGGTGTGAATGATCTTCTTTGTGATGTAGTCTTTCCGAACTCATGCCTTGGTTGATCAAGATCTTCTCTTTTGTTGTTTCCTTAACAATGGTTTAAGCTTCTTTGATACCTGAAAGTTGTGGGTATTCTTTGATATATGTCTCTTATGTAATCTTATTTTTTATTTTTCTTCATTTTTGGAATGTTCTTCTTTAAGGGATCACATTCTTCCTTCTTAATAAGTCCTTTTATGACTTTTGCATAACTCTTAGTCTTCTCTTCATTCTTTCTTTCTAGCAACCTATAGCATTTCTCTTCAACTTTCTCTATTGATGGTGTGGAGCTTCCTCTCTCTTCAACGTTCTTGTTGAGGTTGTTAACCTTGATTCTTAAGGTAACAAATTCTTCTTCAATCTTCTCTCAATCTTCTTCTTTCTTCATCATCTAGATATTCATTACTTCCTATGTTCTCTTTGCTTCTTCAATTTGGGTCTTCAAGGTGATCATTTCTTCTTCAAGTCTTCCTTCTTGTTGACTAAATTATGCTTCAAGATTGTGGATATTTCCTTAAGATGACTTGTCAAGATTTCTTCTCTCTTCTTTGCTTCCTTTATTTGTAATACTATTTCAGCTTCCAAACATTGTTTCTCTTTCAACTGATCCTTGACAATTTCTTAAATCATTTTGGATTCATCTAGTTGAGCTCTTAGATTCATGGAAACATATCTGATTTTTCTAGTACCTTCCTTTAGCGTGCTCAATTCTTCCTCGAGGAACTTGTTTTCCCTCCTTTCTTTTCTTATCTCACTCAAAGAACCGATTAGTTCAACCTCAAAATCCACTACACCTTTGCAATATTCTTCTTTTGAATCTTTCCTACATGATGAGCATGTCTTCTCATTCTGTCCCAGTATCTTCTTTAGCATGCTCTAGACCTGTGATAAGAGAAGATTCCTTAGAATAGAGATTATGTAGATTATCCCAAATTTCTTTGGTTGATGAACATTTGTAACATCCCCAACCACCCAAGGTGGGAAACGCCACTACAATTCTTCTTTGTTACCAAACTGTAACATACCCAGCCTCCCACACGATGGCATGCCACACCAAGAACGCACCTCTTGGATGATTTGGAGACTCTAATAACACTTAATTAATAAAGAAGCATGAAATACATACATGCAATGATAAATAATCATACCACAACATAAAATAAATGCACAATATATCATGCACAACATTAACTAGCAAGCATTCATATTATAGGTACGATCTCAGGTATAATAATTTGATACGCAATGGAAATAAACACATAAGAAAGGAAACCATAACAGAGAGCAGTTATATTTTATAAGAGAATACACCAACTAGATGTAGACCAAGGATGTTCCACCCAACCATAGACATTGTTGTTCCAAGTCTCAACAAAAATGTCACCCATGATCCAGGACTATGAATCCACAAGGATGGTTCCAGAATGTAACTTGGCTTCCCAAACCAGTCAGCACTAAATATCTCACAAGATTCTCCATCACTCACAGCAATCCAAGTACCTATCTCTCTTCTACCCAGCCTACACCACCCAAGAGAATAGACCTCCACCCTTCTCTGCCACGCGGTCCCTCAAGCAGTCCCTCTCCTTCCAGGGCTCCAGTGCAGCTAGTCCAAAATCTCCATGTTGGGACTCTTAGGACTCACAGTTGTGATCAAATTTGATCACAAGCTAAGAATATGAGACATGCAGACCTCAAATCATGGCTGGATTACACCAGCAATCTCTACAGCCAACAAAACCGTGGCTTCTCTTCAGTAGTTTGTCTTCCTTTCCAAGCCAAGATACCAAAAATGAGGAAAGATGAGTGAGTGAAGGAATGAATGGAGTGAAAATCCCATGATAGAGGATGAAAATAGAACAAAACGAGTGAACGAACACATGAGGTGACCAGCAACAGTACCCGAATGGGGACGAGAATGAGAGTAATTTCTATCGGGAGAACAAACCCCTTCCACAGACCAGGGATGGGTTTTTGTAATTCGTGGGGCTCAAGAACTTATTGGCCTTCCCCCAAGAGCTCACGTAATTGATCCCCCCCCATTACAAAAAATGGGTGATATAAAATAAATAAGCATGTATCCCCTCAAGCCCCCTCTCGTGTGGAATCATAGCCTCCTATAACTCTAGTCCTTGTATGTCTAGCATCCAATGATGTATTTATTATTAATAATGATCAAAAAATTACATTTCTTAGGCACACTAGCCTTTTGATAATTTTTTGGGCACTCTGGCCTCTCAGCAATGTAACAATGCATTATTTAATATGGGGGCTCAAAACCTGGGGTCTTACATCCCCTCCACCTTATTTTGGCATTGTCCTCGGTGCATATGCAAAACAGAGATAAAAATCTCAAAATTTATTCAAAAAGTTGCGGGTACTTTGCCTGCATGTTATATTCATGCTCCTAGGTAGCATCTTCAGTACCATAGCAAGTCCACTAACTTTCACCAGCTCTATAACTCGATTCCGGAGCATTTTGACCTTTTTGTCCAGTATTTGCATTGGTTGGACCTAAAAGTCACCCTCTATCTCTACCTGAATCAGATGCCAATCAACAACATGGTTAGGATCATGTACATATTTCTTTAGCAAGCAGACATGAAATGCATTATGCACTTTCATGGAAACAAGCAATGCAATCATGTATGCAGCTAGCCTTGTTATGTCCAATATCTCAAATGGACCGCAGTATATGGATTCCAACTTTGTACAACTGCTCAATTTCAAAGAGCTCTTCTTGGGATTTACTTTCAAGATCACTTTATCTCCTACTTTAAATTCTCTTGTTGTCATATTCTTGTCTGCATAAACCTTCTATCTATCCTTAGCTGCCTTTAAATTCTGCTTGTACAACTACTCAATTTCAAAGAGCTCTTCTTGGGATTTACTTTCAAGATCACTTTATATCCTACTTTAAATTCTCTTGTTGTCATATTCTTGTCGGCATAAACCTTTTGTCTATCATGAGCTGCCTTTAAATTATGCTTAATCATAACCATCTGGACTTCCATTTCCTTGAGCAACTCTGGCCCAAGTACCACTCTATTTGTTGGGTTGTCCCAGCTTACTGGAGTACTACACTTTCTACCATACAAGGCTTCAAATGGGATCATCTTCAATGAAGCTAGATACCCATTATTATAGGAAAAATCAACCAAGTGCAGGTAATCTTCCCAGTTAGATGGCTTATCCATCACATACATTATTAACATGTCTTCAATTACTCGGTTGACCCTCTTTGTCTTCCCATTTGACTATGGATGGTATGATGTGCTAAAGTTCGTATTTGTACCAAATCCTCTGAATAATCCTTTCCAAAAAATTGAATTAACTTAATGTCTTTGTCTGAGACAATTTTCCTAGGTATCCCATGCAACCTAGCAATTTCCTTCATGTAAATTTCTACAATGTTAGTTGGTGTATGAGTTTTTTTTATAGGAACAAAATGAGAAGTCTTTGCCAATTTATCAACCACTTCCATGATTGAATCATGTTTCCTTGTTGTCCTGGGAAATTTAGTTATAAATTCAATGGCTATCACTTCCCATTTCTTCTCTGGAATTTGTAATGGTTGTATCAAACTTGTTGGGTGTCTATGTTCATCCTTCACTCTCTGACATTCCATACATTTGGCGATGTAATCAGCAACATCATTTTTCATTCTCGGCCAAAATAATTGGCTTCTTACTGTTGTAATTGTTTTCTTGCAACCAGGATGTCCAGCATATGGAACATTATGCATTTCTTTTAATACCAAATTCCCAAGTTCTCTGAAACTAGGAACATAAATTATATTTTTATGCATAAGTAGTCCATCTTCCTTTATCTCATACTCTTTCACTTTATATTGTACATCTCCTTCTTGTAATCTTTCCTTTCCCTGTAGGTAATGTTGATCTGTAATAACAGTATCTAAAATTTGTCTCTTCAAGTCTAATTGATGCATACTGACAGTTGTAGCGTGCATGAGATGCACTCTTCTACTAAGTGCATTGCCAACTTTATTTTCTTTTCCTTTGATATGCTTGATATCAAAGTCGCATTCACTTAAGAATTAAATCCATCTTGTTTGCATGGCATTCAAACTTGGTTGGTCAAAAAGATACTTCAGACCACTGTGGTATGTTCTTAATTAAAATCTATTTCCCATGAGATAATGCCTCCACATCTTCAATGCATGAACAATGGCAGCAAGCTCCAAGTCATGTGTGGAATAGTTCCTCCCATGCTCCTTAATATTTCTAGACTCATAACAAATGACATGTCCATTTTGAGTGAGCACTCCATTGAGTCCTTCCTTGCACGCATTTGTGCATACCACAAAATTCTCATTTGGGTTAGCAAACTTCAAAATAGGTGCACTAGTAAGTAATTCCTTTAACGAATAAAAATTTTCTTCACACTCAGGTGTGTTGGACAATTGAGAG
>ML783549.1:169717-204561 GCA_009831015.1 Picea engelmannii | reverse complement strand
TACCACCTACCCCTCAGAAATACCACCTTTCTCCCCAAAAATCCATTTTTCGCAAGGTTTTGATCAGTCGTCTTTTTAGGTGGATTCTGGGAAAACCAGGGTTCATTTTGAAAACCCGAAAGAGGTTTTTCTCTTAAATAGGTTTTTCTCCAAAACGGGCTGACCTACAATAACCTCTCTCAGATTTTGCAAAGGTTCCATGGTTTGGGAGAATCGAGAGTATCTTTGAGCCCTACTTTTCGGGATTCTGAATTTTCCGTTCTACACATGTTTTTCAAACCCATATCCCGGATAGTTTGAGATGAATTTCAAAAAACTGAGAGAGGTTTTTGCTCAGAACAAGCTAATATACAAAAAACTCCCCCAGATTTTACACAGATATCTCATATTGGGAGAATCGGAGACTTCCTTGGACCCTATGTTTTCAAAATTTTAAGAGGCAAATAAATCAAAAGAGACAGATGGCAGAGGGATCAAATTGACAAGGCAAATAACATTCAATGGCACGAAACACCTAGCAACGGAGGATCAACAAGAAATCAATCAAATCCAATATATTCGGGTAGTTCTACAGCAATCAAAAGACAAGTGGCAAAACATTAGTTAAACAGACAATTTCCATATTCAAAGGCAAAGTTTTGAGGCATTAAATCATCAATTCCAGATCTTTGGGAAGAGGATTCCACTGTAGCTTCAACATTTGAGGCATATTGCAACTATTTTTCTGAATATTCG
Organism: Picea engelmannii; assembly: GCA_009831015.1. NCBI lineage: Eukaryota > Viridiplantae > Streptophyta > Pinopsida > Pinales > Pinaceae > Picea > Picea engelmannii. Next base: position 203,826 of record ML783549.1, on the reverse strand, counting down.
ATTTTATTTAAAATTGTTCATTTATGGTGTTTCATATGAACTAGGGGCAGTTTTTAAATTGCAATTTTATTTAAACTATTGATTTCAATGATGAAAGGGTTGGAACCTGTTGAAGAAAAAGTGCTCATTATTGTAATCAGCTCACAAAGCCACAGTTTATCAAATACAGTAATACAATTACAACAGTTGCAGGATTCTTGTGTCACTCATGTTGGTGAAGTGTTTCTTACTGTAATATGTTTTCTTTGTTTTCATATGTGTTTCTCTTCTCTATTGTTTTAAAGAGAATCAAGTTTAGGATTTGTTTTAAAACATCTTGTTCCAGTTTAAAGAAATATCAATGTTTTCTACTTGAAGGTTAATTCCAGGATTCTTAATTGCCCTATTATAACTTGATCCACTCATTAATTCTTCCCAATCATTCATCAAACCTTAAAGGATCCAACAAAGGTGCCTACCTTTCCCTGTAAGGTTGTCTGTAGAACATGTCCTTGACTGAACTCCAGCTTGTGACTCCATTTCCCAATGGCTTTTCTTCCTGTTTCGACCAACTCCAATTAAAAACCCAATTTTGAACTAGATAACTATCATAATATTCTAATACAAACAAAGCTAAATCATATAGAGAGATCCCTCTCTGAGTCTTGGAGGGCTAGATCCTTGACTCCAAAGTGGTTTTCTAGTTACCTCTACCCATTTCTTCTTCATCCTGAGAGATTATAAAGTGCTAACAAATCTTACCTTCCACCTCGATCATGTTGGATTGGTATTCTGCTTGTCAATCATCTAAGGCTGCATAAATCATTCCCATGTCTTCGACTATTGTAGATTCTTGGATGTTGTGCACAATATTCAATCTGTCCTTTATGTGTGGGAAATCCTTGTACAAGTTATCTTCTTTGCATCCCCAACACTGGAGTGGTGGTCTTCCCCTTTTTCCCAAGAAGTCTATTTTCTTAGCATCATCCTTAGCATATTGATCTTGATGATTTGTATTAGACTCATTTCTATTGAAAGGAGGTTTGAACCCCTTCCTCCTCTGATCTTACTTCTCCTTCTTCTTGTCCTTCCAATATTTTTGCATGAACTATCTGCCCTAGCCTTGCTCATACAACTATTTATCCTTCCCGATAGCCTCAATAAAGGTCTTGGGCTCATCATACCAAATCTTTTCTTTATAAAATCCTATCAATCCACTCAAAAACCTTTGTATCTTTATCTTTTCATCGTTTATAAACCCAACATATTTTAACAATCCCGAGAAATTTTTCTCATACTCTGACATAGTCATGCTTCCCAACCTGAGTTCAAAGAACTCCAACATTTTCTTGTCATAAAAACGCTCTGAGAGGCTAGAAATAATTCTTGAATTTCTTCCAAGTGATCTTATTCTCATTAATATGTTCAAATTGCTTCAGTTGATCCCACCACATTGCATCTTTCCCATGTAAGTTGTTGGTGGCAATTTTGGCTTCTAGATTTGATAAATAGTTGTGAAATTATAAATATCTCATGAGTCCAAGCAACCATGTTTTGGCATCATCTTCCCTTTCTCTTTCACCATCAAAGGATGTTGGGTTGACCTTCCTCATCTCTGTTGACGATGATTTTTTTCAACAGTACTTAGTCAGCAAAGTGTTTCCATGCTTCCCCTCATTTTGCGTAAAATCTTGCAAAAAAATTGTACTCGCTCCCACTGAACTGTTTCTACAAGGAAGATGTCTTTGGATATCATATCAGGCAAGAACATTTTTATGATTCTGGAAAGGTATTGGCGATGATCATTGGTTGATATACAAGTTAAAGTTATATTCGAATAAGGATGGTTTTCATGGCATTCAAACAAAAATGTTGTGATTCTCGATCTATGTTTGAAAGGCTTGTTATCTCATTTCCCACAATCTTGGCCTTGTCATAATCACCTCCTAACTTTAAGTCCTTTCTCATGCCTCTCTTTTATATCATTTGGTGGCATTATTACCATAATTCAAATTATGTTTTTGGGCACTTCTTGATGACATATCAAAGGATAATTGCTTTATTGTATGGGCCATATTGTTCCACTTTATTTAAACCATGTGTTTACCCTAGCTTTATTAACCACCCCATTCCATATCCTATTTTTAACTTTTCAGAAAAAAGAAATCTCTTACCATGCCCTTTTGTTATGACTTTAACCATATTTTATGATTTACCCAAACTTGACCCAATTTCCAAGATTTTTCTTATGTCTCTCTTAAAATACTAAAATACTAAGAGAATTCAAGACTATCAAACTTTTCAATTTATCTTTTTTGGCATTATCCTTATACCATTGCACACTATGGAAGGTATTATGCAATGCCATGGCAAGGCATAGAGTTCGTTTATATATATGTAATGACAAGGCATGATATGAAGGTTTGAAATATTTCGACTTTATTCAAGATCAAAAGATCGGGCTTGGTGCATCACTTGCATGTAACTCATTTTGGTGATGAGTTGCATCATTCTAGTTGGAATGCATGTAGCTCTTGCCATGGAATGCTTCTTCTCAAAGGCTTTATCTCATCATTACCTTCATTAGTATCAGGTTGTATTTATGTTATTGATACTGCCAGGGATCCACGATATCCTCACGTTGCTCGTTACCTTCCATCTGGTAATATTTTAACTGCTTAAACAAAGATGGAAACGCGGAGGGAAATGGATTCCTCCTTCTAGACTCAAATTTAAATGTAAAATAAGGTGGGAAAAACTAGGTGACAGTCCTAAGTTTGTCTATGTTTTTTTGGTACTAACCATGACAGAAGACAATGTTCGGTTCATCCTGGGAGGCACCTGCGGCTTTACAAAAGGCTTCAATCCTCGACATGTTTTAGATGGCTTATATGGAAATCAATTATTTGTGTGTAGATGGCATGACGGTACATTAAATCAAAGTTATAGTTGAATAAGGAAATGAACAGCAATGGCAGTCTGATGTTCCAGATGTTCAAGGTAAACGGTTGAGAAAGCTAGATCATGCCCAGTCTCGGGTTCAGTCCACTTTAAACGAGAATTGATTCCATTGTGGAGAGGAGAAATTGCATAGATGGTGCTAAACAAGCCTTGAATCTGAGGATTATGAGCATGTTGCCAAGTATATAGAGACATTCTTGCAGCTTGATGCAAAGTATAGTGACTCCATTGGCACAAGTTCGGAGGGGGGTAGAGAGGCTGCAACAGAGCAGAGAAATCATCTTCTTAAATCGAACCAAAAGCTCGAAGGTGTAATCGGGACAAGCTCTCCAATGCAATTGAACAGGGAGATAGCGTTCTGAGATTTATCAAGTTTTCCCTCCTTTGGGTTTTGAGGAAAGAGGCCTTCACTTTGGAAACGAGGAAAGAATCATCTGAGGAGGAAAGCAGGTTGTCATTAGTTCGTTGGAGCGAAGACATTAACAAAGATAATGAAGATAAGTGCATTGACAACTGCAATGAAGAAACATTTGGAATTGTTACCAAAGATGTGTCGTCTTTTTCAATTGACACCAAAAGAAGCACATCCTTTGTGAGTGAACCTAATGACAAATCCAGTCAAACAATCCAATCATTGGTTGATTCTCCAGTGGGATTTGAATGAATTGAACTTATATGAAAATGAAAGAGTATCACACAACTAAAAAACCAATCTAATTGCTAGACTTCATTTTCTGAGTGCACTACATACAAATCTGAAGAAACAGTAGCTCGCCCATCAGATGTATCGAGTGTTGGTCGTACGTTACCTTCACCGGCCACTCTTGTGGGTGCTTTAAGTGCAATGTCATGTGAGCCAGCTGATGTTGTCGAATCATCAAGGGCTTCCTCCTCCAGCAAAGGTCCATTGATTGCTCAGCATGTTTCCTTGCAAGAACAATTAACATTGACAAGTAAGACAGGAAAGTCGGGCTCCCTAGATTCTGAGTTTCCAACTCTCTCTTCTATATCATCTTCTGCATTAGTGCCATCAGTATTTATCTTCCCTATTTTTTTTTTATATAACCTCGGGATTAATTTCGATTATCGGTATTAGATTTAATTGTATCCGCATCGTGCTATATATAAAACATCCTATGGAAAATAACTATAACACTATTGAGGAAAACACAAACAAATGTCACGGGACTAATAAAAACAAATTAGTTTTGTTAAGTAATGTGTTATGGAAAGTTTAAAGTTATGTTATGAAACTACCAACCGAAGGAACGATCTACTAAAGGAGATAAAAGAAGAAGCGCCAAACAAGTATGAGGGAGGAGTTTTTTCCTGAACAAAAACTTTTTGAAGGAGAAAAATTAGAGAAGTAAATTTCTAAGAGAAAACTTTGGCAAAAATTTTCAAAGAGAGGTATGCTTGGAGCGTTGTAAGGATTGTTTCATTCCATTTTTATTTTACATCTTAAGCATAGATCATCGGTAGCAAGTGGTTTTGTGAAACTGCGATAAGGATAAAGCGAGGATGAGTTTGTTGGCTTTCATAAGGTAAACGTTTACTTGTTAGTTTGTTGTACTAAAGCTCTATTTTATTCGGTGCTAATCAGTTTATATATGCAGGTTTTTTCCTTGTGATTCGCCACCATTTCTCTATTCCTTCTTGGCTCGGCTTTATTTTTCTTTTTTACACTTGATCTTTCTATTGTACATCATGTCTAGAGGGGCTAAAGACCATATACCTGGCCCTAGTCTACACAGAGACTTGCAAATTTTGAAGATTTATGAAATTGTATGGGAAGCCTTCTTAATGGAAATCATTTCTTTCTCACTCTGAACTATCTCTTTGATTTTTTCTTTAAAGTCCTCAGTTTCCTCATCTTTATTAATTTAACACTTTGATTTCAGAGTATAAAAAAATTATATAATTTCAAAATCAAATAATACACCATGGATAATGTATGTGTATATATTTCCTTTAAGGTGTAGCTTTTGTTATTTTTAATTTTGTAATTAATTTTGTTATTTCTCATATCCTAACTTCTAAAGAAAATAAAAAAAAGAAACATCAAATTATTAAAAGTATGACTCTGTTATATTCTTCAAGTTAATGTTTATTTAATGAACTTTCTTTTAATTAGATCATTTTTTATTTATTTATTTATTTGAATTTTTCTAGTTTTTATTAACTTTGTTACTTTTTGCTAAAATAAAAACAAAACAATTCCCTTTTCATTTTGTTAATTGTATTTTCTTTATTAAATTGGATTTCTTACTCCAAATGTATAAAATCTCACATAGATGTAATTGAATTGTAAAATAGAATAAAAATCATAAAAGCGCATAAAAATTAAATATTGTTAAAAAGTAAAATTATAAGCCAAAGGAATTTGTGCTTGGACTGTAGGTTAGGGGAAAATTGGCCTAAAATTCAATGCGCAATCTTGTCTGTGGCTTTAAGCCTAGGGTGATATTCCCGCTTCTTCTCGCCTAGCCCCGTGGGAGGTTGAAAATTTTGATGTTGGAGACTATCTAGTCTTTCGACGTCAACATATTTTTTGGCCACCATACTGGGGAGAACTGTTCAATGGTTCTTTCCTATTTTTTTTTAATTCTTTCAATTTTATTTCTATATTTCCTATACCTCAATCTCTCAACCGATTGGAAGCTTGTTTGGTGGTTGTAACCCTATGGTTTCAGCTACTAACCCTGGGAAAGTCGTTCGCAAGTATGGTATGTTTGAGTTTGAAGAATACCTAAACAACTCTCCTTGGTTTGTGCCCATTCCCTTGAATTTCGCTCACCCGGTTAATCCTTTACCTCACAAATTCAAGAATCATTTTCCTCTCTTTAAGGGCAATGGAACTATTACGGTTATTGAACATCTTTGTGCATTTTCGAATTCTTCTGCCATTCTTGGAGTAAATAATAATGATAGTTGCATGTTTTTGTTTATGAATTCCATTCAGGGTGATGTCACCTCCTTAGTTTCCAGCCTTCTTGATGGATGCATCTCTACTTGGTTTGAACTTTCTCATTGGTTTACTTCGACCTTTAGGCATTTAGATAGTCCTTACGAACATCTTAAGAGTTTTAACCAATTATGAATGAAGGATAATGAGAGCATTCTTACTTTTAATCTTCAGTTTATCAAGTTATACAATTTAATTCCTACTACCATTCGCCCTACCGACTTGGCTACCCTATTGCATTACTATGAACTTATCCCTCCTCTTTATCGATGGCGGTTGGAAGAAAAACATGTTCAAAACCTAGAGCTAGCCCTATCCACTTGCCTTGACTTTGAAGAGGATCAAATCCGTAGAACGGGTTACTCCTTTGGAAATTATGATTCACACAAGGATTTGTCTTCTTTAATCCCCATCATTAGTATTTTTCAAGTTCGCATGTTTTTTCTTGAGTCCCAATCTTCAAATCATGCTAGGAGTATATCTTGGGAACCTTCTCCTTCAGGGCCTAATTATAATGAATCTACTACTTGTGGTCAAGAGATTGGATGTGAATATGATTATGACTATATCATGAAGCTTAAAGATCAATCCATCTCTCACATCCAAGACATCACCCTTCATAAACCTTATGGAAAATCTCAACCCCAAAATCATCCTTCATCTCGAGCTTCTTATCAACATGCATACGATGGAAATTTTGATTATGAAAATGAAGAAATCAATTCTAACTATGTCAAACTAATTTATGACACATTTGTATTCGATGATAATACTAATGAGTGGTCAAATTATGTAGACCCACGTGACTTTAATGTTACATATGAGGAGTCCTATTTTGAAGATGATTATAAGTTCAATCAAGATCTTAACTTGTATAAAATTGTTGCTAATCCTTTGTTTCAATCAAGAGAGGTTAAAGAACTTGACACCATCAAGCATGTTCCCCCTCGGTGCACTTGTTATGATAGTGAATTTTGTAGTGACATTCCTATGTTTTCTAATCCATGTTATGAATCTTCCTTGCATCCTGACGACCATGTTCCTGATATAAAGGTATACACAGGTGATATTAAATTGTTTGATGAATTCATTAACCATCCCTTTAAGGTACAAACCCTAAAACCTAAATCTAATTCAGTCAATAACTTTATCATTACTGGAAAATAATATGTTGGTTGGCATGTCTTGCAGGTTGGTGTTCGTTTCTTTTGGGTATTGATCAATCATATATATGCACCGCACACATCTGTTGGTTGCCATTTTGGTAGTCCCTCCACGCACAAATTTGTCAAACTCATAAAACCCGCATGCAAAACAGGTGACGCATTGCTTTATGCTAAATTTCATCCTACCTGATTCCAAGCTAATGGTTTCTTTTCCTTTGTACATAAATAAACAAAATAAAATAAAAATAAAATAAAACGTTAAAATTTTTGCGAAGGGCTAGATTAGTTTTGGGTTGATTTCACATTTACTCAGTTATTTTCTCGCTTTTATTTCTTTCTCTTTGTTGGCACCAGGCCGAAGTGGAAAGGAGGATGATCATGGGAAAGAAAGCGTGCAGAAACGGAAGTAACAGCTGGAAGGTAACACAGCACGTGCACATGCAAGAAAGCGTGCACAAGGAAAATGACAGTTGGAGGAAGAACAACATGTGTGCATGGGAGGAATACCTAACAACAGTAGGGTTAGGGTTTTGGTAATAAATTGAAAAATGGCTAAAGAGCCTGATATATATAAATAGAGATACACAAGTATCATAAAGAGGTTGATTCGCCTTTATATTAGTTCAGTTTTTGTGTAATGATCTATCGTAGCTATGTATGAGTTGATGCATTATGTAATATGGTTATGGACCAATTTTGTAAGTTGTTGAGCTAGAACAGAGGAGAGGAGGGAGATCTAAGGATTAGATCGCAGGCTATGGAGCCTGGTGTGATCTAGTTCGCCTCATACAAATCTTACCCATCAGAGGTAATTGTAAGCGCGCGGTGTTGGAGATGCATAACTACCATAATAAAAGAGCCAAGACCCAAATCTTTGTGGACGTAGCCTAGGAGGGGGTGAACCACAGTAATATCTATGTAATGTGATGAATGCATGTATATCTTTATTTGCTTTTAGTAGTTAATTGTTATGATTAATGAATGAGTTAATGCATTGTTATGGAATATGATTGTGTTGTTCGAGGAACTAAACCATGAAGGGTAGATGCAACCCCGTGAGTACTAGTAGAATGCAGTCATAATTCATTGTAGATGGCTCGTATTAATAATCCCCTATCCCATACTCAATCCTAGGTTGTAAACACCTTAGTCTTACAGCCACCCATTTAAAGCTATCTCGGGTGAGACTGCATAGTGCACTTTGTACACTGTGTTGCCTTTTGGTTTACCAGGAGGGCCGATAGTTTTAGAGTCTTTGTTGGAAACCCAAAAGACATGAACCCTGGGTCAATAAATCAGACAGTAAAAGGAAGCAATTTAAGCCCGACAAATGGTTCTATTGTCGTGTTAGAAGGAACAAGAGAGGGTTGAGTACATGAGATAGATTGAATGAGAAAAGAATGAGTGAAACAAGAAGACCAATGAGCCATTAGAAAGGAATTTTGAGACCTTGGAACCCCACTAAAGTAGAAATCGAAGGTTGGTTGAGAACCAAAGAGCTAGAGTTTTCCCAGAAAGACAATAGAAACCCTAGACTCACACCTCGCAAATATCTGGATAAATACGTATTTATTGATTTGCATGAAGTCTTTTTCTGTGATTTTCCGCATCTAATACAGGAGTGGATACTAAGGTTGAAGGATAAAAATGCGACGAACCGGATCCGACAGCTATATTCGACCTAGGTACAGATTGAGCAGTTACAGCAGGTGAACAACAAATTCACCCACACAGTAGACTTTTGTCTTGACAATATTGTGGCAAGTTTTATCACCGAATTTGCATTTGACACAGCAAAGTCATACAACGCAGCAGAGAAAGAATTTCTACGTGGACCTCAATGAAGGCACATTCAATCCATGTATACTTCTATTAAGGTATTGCTATGTAACAAAGGTTTAATGACAATGGAACCAGACAGCTAAATTTCCATGTGTGCATGGGGGAAGGGGGGAAACACTGACAGAGAGAGGATAAATGGAAGGAGGTGAGGATAAAGGTAATAAGGAGGAGGAATCCTTGGACATGATCATGATGTATGACGACTATATCGAGTGGATATTGGCGTCATCAGGAATGACGCGTAGCGGAGTACCCTACCAATATGAATACCAAGAAGAGATTCGGAGCCGTGAGGGAAGGCTTGGTGAGCAATGAGGAAGAGGTAGAGGATCTCCAACCTGTGGAGTATGTTAGTATCCTATAATGATAGGAAACCTGATCGTTCAGATATGATTGGTGGGTATCATAATGAAGTTCATGGTTTTCTGGTCTTGTTGTCTATTTGACATAAAACTTTCCAAGTTATTTTCATTAGGTAATAAGATGGATCACTAGATGGATGATTTTTGAGTTAGAGGTCTTTAAGAAGAGCTTTGGATTTTCCTTTTCAAATAAGTGATGAGTCTGTACTTTTATTAGAAAAACTCTAAAATTCCACTTTTGGCAGCTAAGGGCGTTTTTCTCAAAGTATTCTAAGTTGTCGAAAATTGTCGCTTTCGGTAGCTAAAATGGTATGTGTGAAGCGTTTTGAGCTGTCGAAAAGCACAGAGTCGATTAATGGTTAGACTATCCCATCGGATTCTTTAACCGCGATCGGTACACAGCATCATCATCTCAAGTGCTGCCGAAATCAACTGGAATCAAATCATAATACGATTTGGGCAAGTGATTGTTTGTCTGTTATGATTATTTAATGATATTTGTTTAATCCTAATCTAGTGGATCTGATCACCATAAGCTCACGTCATTTGTTTTTTACCTGATCCAACACATGGTTTTTTCTGTCTTGATCGAATGATACAATCATCACTGTGACTGGATCTTCATTCTTTATCAAGGGTTTTCATTCAAACCTTTTTTCCCCTCATACCACGCATTTTCCTTCACCCGAACTTCAATTCATCCCTATCAGCACCATTGTATCTCCCCACGTCCGATTTTGTTGTAGTGTAGGTCTTGACAACAACCGTTATTGTAGATGAAGAAGGGAGGAAATTTTCTCAAGAAGGAGCTCAGTGACATAACTTATCTGGAATCTCACCCTGAGATTTGCCAGATGTTCAGATACATTGGTTGTTACATATTCTGTGAAAAACTCCAAGGATTTCATCAAGGTGTGGTTAAATCATTTGCATTGACCTTTGATGGAGCCAAAGCCAAAGTGGGAACAATTGAGGTACAGGTTGATGAATCAATTGTTGCAGTAGTGACAGAAATGCCAAGGACTGGTGAAAGATGGTTCAAGTCAACCACTATCAAAGACATTGAGTTCAGGTCTTATCTCAAACCCGAACACAAGTGTATCACTTTGAAAAAGGATATCCCTAGATCCTACTTGGAAGAGAAGTGGCAACATCTACTCAAAGCCATCCAGGTATACATAACGTGTGAAGGCAGATATAGCAGAGTAATGTTCTACCACTTCAAGCTCATGAATCATTTCATAGGGAGATGTCCTTTGAATCTTCCCTTCTACCTTCACAAAAGTTTGACAAAGATGGCACACCAGGTCCAGGCCATACCTAGCAAGGTGCAGGGTAGACTTTCCCATCACAGTTTTATCAAACTCATAGTGCTTCAAGAATTGCAGAAGAGGGATAGGAGTTGGGAGTATCTTCTTTTCTAGGGTGAATTTGAATCAGAACCTCAGCCCAAGAACCAGAAAAAGACTTCACTCACTAAGTTTTCAACACCATAGAGCAGTAAAAGGAAAAGGAGAGTCATTTCCCCAGTAACTATAGAAGACCCATCTTCTTCTTCCAAGTCCAAGAAAGCCAAGAAGATGCTTGTTTTTAGTCAAGATACAGAAGGGAAAACAAATGCCTCTAGTAAAAATGTTTTGAATCTGCCTTATACAGATTCAGACGAGGATTTAGAGCCAGGGGAAAGAGAGGTTCATGAACAGGTTGTCTTCAAAGAAGCACCTTTTTCATCAGAGTTCCCAGACTTGGAGATCCCTGAAACATCAACCAGTAGGCACAGCAAGGTCAAAAAACCATCGAAGATTGAAAAACTCCAAGAATAAATATTAGAGATGAATATGCTTGAGAGGGTCATCAAATCCCAAAACTAGACTATAAGCAATTCCTTAGATGAGGTAAGAGATTGTTTTGAAAGATTAGCTAAAATGCATGTAAAAGAATAGAAAAGGAACAAGAAATTGCTCAAGGAAAATCGCAAATTGCTTAAAATGATTAAAGGTTTGAGGATCAAACTAAGGCTAAAAAATCCTAAGCCAAGAGCACATCCTGATTTAAGAGCTCTAGCTGAAGTTGTTGAGAACCTAAATGAAGACCCTAAAGAGTAGGCAGGTCGAAGAAAATCTCTTTTTGCAGTTTTGAACAGGGGTGGAAAACTCAAATTTTTCGGCAGCTTATTTGTTTTCCTAAAGGCGTTATTAGCTGTCGAAAGTTACGCTTTCAATAGCTAACCCTTTCCTGTTTTACACCTGTAAGCTACCGAAAGCATAAGGGATGATAGAATGTTTGTATTTTTCACAGAACGAAGTTTTTGATGTCTAGATTTTGTGAAAGGGGTTCCAAATGAAAGATAAAGATCAAAGGGATACAGATCATCACCCTTTTCAATTTTTTGAGGCAGGTATTAAGGCGAAAAGGTTAAGTGGATTTTAAAATTCGTGGTAAAGATTGTCCATTTGTCAAAGTAGGATTTCAAAGTGCCTTGTCATCTTCTGACATTTATTGAAGATATCATGAAGACCAGTAAAAGGAATGTTATTTCTCCACCTGTCAATGCGATGTCTACCTTTCGAATGGAAAAAGGACTCTACTAAAACAACACTTTGGAAATCAGGAGAAATTTTTGCACATGTATTTTATGTTATAATCGACCCTTATGTTTAGGAGACCATCTGTCACATGTGTCAATCATTGTAAGTGTTTTCTACTTTTAGAAAGTAGGGGTAGGATTCGAATTTTTGGGGACTGATAGCATCTTTACCTTTATATACATATGTAAAATACATAAGGGGGGTTCAACCTGGAGGTACCAAAGATGGGTAGATAATATAGAAACATAGTTTTCTATTTTGTCAAGATGATCAGCAGTTTGTAAATGACTTTATGAATGAATACAAAGATATTTTTTCCAAATTCCTGTGTTGTGTTTAAGTGGTGAAGTTTTTCCCTCATGTAACTCGTGACTTTCCTATTTCATATACTTTTCTTTCTGTATTGTCTATGAGAAGGTAATGTACAGGATTTGTTCTTGACACCCTGTGTTGGCTCAATGCAATATTTATGTTTTCTTCCAAGTTTGAAGTGTAGAATTCAATTGTACTATGCTCTACATTTGAAATGAATTCCAATATTTTCTTCCTTTCCCATTCTATAAGCTCAAAGAATCCACTTGCATGATTATCTTGCCTGGTTACATCTTGTTTTAGTTATTCATTCATCTATCATCTTTATCATTGACTCCATGTTTCCCAATGGTCCTTTATGCCTTAGCCAAGCCAACTTTAAATCCATAAACAAACCCATGTTCTACATAGCTAGCCTAATATTATCTTCAAACAAAGCTATATCAGACAGAGATATCCCTCTCTGAGTCTTGGAGGGATAGATCCCTGACTCGAAGCGGTTTTGATGTTGCCTTTGTGACTACCTCCATGGCCTTGGGAAAATTACAGAGCGCTAACAGAGTAGATTAAGGAAATCCTACGTGCAATGTATGAGAGGAAGACGAGAGGCCCAAGAATAGGAGGAGAAGGTAGCCATCCTATTTATATTAATGTTAGTGTGGAACCCATAAACCCATGTGCAACTAATACACCAAAGAGAACACCATCGTTTAGACAACCGAAGTTCGACGGCAATAAGTACATCTACACTAGGAGCAACAACTGGAGGATCCAGTTCAGGAAACACTAGTCAAGTATCTACACCGCGCGGAGGAGGAAGTAGTTCAGTATTCAGAATGGAAGGACATGATCCCACTATCATATTACCATAATTTCAAGGAGAAACAGCAGAAGACCCGGAGAAGCATTTGTTCATTTGTGCAAAGATCTAGCAGGAAAAATAGATCACTGATGAAGATACCAAACTCACGCAGCTAGCGATTATGCTAAGAGACCACGCACTAGATTGGTACATGAGTCTAGACACAAACAATGCCCCTAGGATGACAAGGACACTGGAAGACATTAAGAAGATACTGATTAATGAGTTCTAGAAGCTGATCTTAGAGGATCATTACATGAACGAGATGATTGAAATAAGACAGAAACCACGAGAGTCTGTATGGGAGATTGACCAAAGGTTCAAGCGAGTAAAAGGAAAACTAAAATACCTTATGACTGAGATCCAGCATCGGCACCTGTTTTTCAACTCACTACTCCCACACTTAAAATATCCCCTACGATAATAGAAATTCCAAACGCAAACAGCCTTGCAACTGGAAGAGAACCAGTACCAGCATACGGACCCAGCTATTGAGGAATTGGAGGATTTGAAGAATCTAACATTTCAGCTGAACCAGAATAAGAATAAGGACAAACGAGAAGTCATTTGGTGCACCGCATGTAGGATGGAAGGACACCACAAGAACGAATTCCAAACATTTGTGCAGTATACGGAAACAGGTATGCCAAATCCGCTACCACAGGGAGGATTATGGTGTGAAATATGAAAGAAACTAGGTCATGACTCTTATCATTGCACAATGATGCAGAAATACCAGACAGTTTCGAAGAATTTATATTGCACCTTTTGTAAGTTAGTAGGCCACAACGACAAATATTGCAGAACTATGGAGTTGATGCGGGAAAGAACATCATATGGATACAGGGTGCAGGCCGAAATGATGACTGGGAAATCAGCGCCACATTTGAATCAAACCCCAGCTCCATATAATACTACGCAGCAGCAGTACAACACTGTGCAGTAGCAGTACAATACTGTGTAGCAACCATACAACAACGTCCAACCATAATATAACCCGGCACAGCCCCAGTACAACATCGTGCATTATAATCAGGCACCACAGTATAACGCGTCAAGAGGTGACCGAGTAGGCTATCGAGGAGGAGGATGATCCAGAGGAGGTTTTGGACGTGGTAGAGTACCTGTCACATGTCACAATTGTTAGCAACCAAGAAATTATGCACGAGAGTGTCCACTTCCACTAGCAACTTGTATTCATTGTCGCACATCAGACCATGATATAAAGGAATGTCTGACACTACTAGTAAATATTCAGAAAAAGAGGAACCAGAACAATCAGAATGTCCAGTGGATTTCAGCCGAAGCTAGGGATGATAGACGAAACATCAATATAGTCACTCGTGGAGGAATGAAAACAGGAAATGACGTAGTTCGACAGGAACCAGCACAGAACCAATGGGTAAAGAAGAACACTGAACCAAGAAAGCATCTCGACGCACCAAAAGAAAAGGAGACTTTTAAGGAAGCCAGACAAGAATTTCATAAGGAGGACATAGCGTCGACTTCAACTGCGCAACCATTCAAGGAAGCCCTGGAATATGAGATGCCTCCCTCATTGGATCATACCAATGGAATGCAGCCCAAGGGACAAGTAAGTACAATCAAAGGATTTTTGCAATCATGCATGAGAGTATTAAGTGATCCTTCATCTATGAAAATATTGCAAAACATACTAGAGAAATGTAGCAGTGAGACGGAAGAAAAACTAGAACCAAAAACTGTCAATCACCTACACACTGGAAGAAGAACAAGTAGGGAATTTAGACCAAATTCTAACAATTGAGATTTCAACATGAGAGACATTATACTAGACCTGGGATCTGAAGTGAATGTGCTACCCAAGAATACTTGGCAATGTATGGGTGATCCAACATTGGGATATTCAAATGTCTAGTTAAAACTAGCAAACCAGCATAGATTCCTACCAATAGGTAGACTGAAAGGAGTGACAGTAGATCTCGATGGAGTGTGCACTAAAGCAAACTTTGAAGTCATTGAAATAATGGACGACACAACACCTTACCCAGCACTTCTTGGTCTGGATTGGGTGTTTGACACCCAGACCATAATCAATTTGAAAACCAAGAAAATGACATTTGAATCTGGATAATACAGGGTCATAGCACCACTGGATCCATCGGAATGGGAGAGGTTCATAGAACCCACTTTCATGGACTTAGAGGAAATCAGCCAGCTATACAGAAAAACTGTGCGCAATGAGGATTACGTAATCCCAACTATAGATGGAGTACTCAGTTGGCGGAGCATTACTTCGTGTGCAACAGACTCAGACACCGGGTTAGAAAACTGGGAGCAGAGACTACACGAAGTATCCATGCAAATATATGCAAGAATAGACCATGCAGTAAGATGGGTAGGCACAAAAATCAGAGAACCACACCCAGTTTCCACGGTTTAAATGATTTGGAAACATTCTTGACACAATACGAAGACGAAGTCTTAGAAAACCAGTGACTTTTAGCGCTTGACTTAGCACTCAAGTCCACACCCGCAAGATGGTGGGGCACGCATAAAGAGATCATTATATAATGGTATCAATGTAAGCGACTACTGTGCATACGGTTCAACACAGAACAAGAATACAACAAATAGAAGAAATACCAAGGACAAGAGGCACCAGCGGAACACTTGGTGAAGTGCAAAACGCTGTGGAAAATGACACCACTAGAGGAATGACCTCATCACTTCATACATACTTTAGAGGGAATACCAACAAACTGGTACACAGACCAGGAATTGTGCAAAGGAACTACAACATGAAGGACATTACAACAGAACTTCACAATCACTTTCTCAATCGAGCATGAGAACCCCAACATAGACACAGCTCTGAAACAAATCAAAGGAGTAATATTCATTGAAGAACCAGAAATAGAATTTATCACAAAGGAGCAACAGTGGAATAAACAGACAGTCAAGGAGCTACTGTCATGTTATCATGTACAGGAGGAAGCACCAGATGAAGATGACCCACGCAACATTCAAATCGAAGAAGTAGAAAGCGAAAGAGATGTGGACAGACCACCCATAGAATCAGAATTCATTGTCGCGCCAATCAAGGTAAATAAAGTTAACATTAGGACAGATGAACAACCCAAAATGGCCAACATTGGAGACTACTGGGATGAGAAAACAGTAGAAAGCATAACAGAATTGTTGCGTGAATATAGCTACCTTTTTCCCAAAACATTTACACAGATGAAAGGTATAGAAAGAGAACTGGGAGAAATGAAGATACCACTCAGACCTGAAGTGAGACCTATAATACAGCAACCCTATAGGCTGAACACCATATATAAACAGAAAGTGAAATATGAGATCGATCGGATGCTCGAATCCGGCATCATCAAACCAGTTGAGGAATCAAAATGGATAAGCCCGATGGTAGTACAGGACAAGAAACAAAGAAGAGGGATTAGGATATGCGTCAACTTGAGGAAATTGAATGATGCATGCCTACACAACCCATTCCCTACACCATTCACGAATGAAGTGTTAGAGAATGTGGGGGGACATGAAGCTTACTCATTCACTAACGGATTCACAGGCTACCATCAGATTAAGATAGCACGGGAGGACAGACACAAGACCAAGTTCGCGACGGAATGGGGATCTTATCAGTACACAATCATGTCGTTTGGACTCAAGAATGCACTCGCAATATTCTCCAGAGTAGTCATCGCAGCATTTAAGGAATTCATCCATCAGTTTCTCGAAGTATACCTAGATGACTAGATAGTTTACAATCTACTAAAAAACCATGTGGAAGTACTACGAATAATGCTAGAAAGATGTAGACAATGCCAGATATCACTGAACATCAAGAAATGCATATTTGGAACACCGTTTGGGATACTATTGGGCCATATAGTATGCAAACAAGGCTTGTTAGTGGATCCGTCCAAGATCGTCGTCATTGTTAACTTACCAGCACCAAAAATAGTCCAACAACTAAGAGAAACCTTAGGGCACACGGGATACTACAGGAAGTTCATCAAAGGATATGCGCAGATCATAATGCCAATGGAAAAATTGTTAAGGAAGGATACAAAGTATTAATGGAATGACGTGTCTCAACACGGTTTGGATACCCTGAAGGAAAGGATGGTTTCTGCACCGATACTAGTATTTCCAGACTGGCAAAAGACACTCCACGTGCATGCAGATGCATCAGCGATAGCACTGGGAGCTATCTTAGTGTATCCAGGAGTAGGAGACTTGGATCATTTGGTAGCATTCGCAAGTAGAAAGTTATCTGACTCGGAACAGAATTATAGCACGATGGAAAGAGAAGGCCTAGCTATGGTCTATGCACTACAGAAGTTCAGACATTACCTATTGGGAAAAAACTTTAAGATGTTTATAGATCACTCAGCCCTAAAATACCTATTCAACGAGCCATTGTTGGGGGGGAGAATCTGTCGATGGTTACTGCTATTTCAAGAATTTGATTTTGAAGTAATAGTTAAACCAGGGAAATTGAATGTAGGACCTAACCACC
Organism: Picea engelmannii; assembly: GCA_009831015.1. Lineage (NCBI taxonomy): Eukaryota > Viridiplantae > Streptophyta > Pinopsida > Pinales > Pinaceae > Picea > Picea engelmannii. Next base: position 186,264 of record ML783549.1, on the reverse strand, counting down.
TATCCAGGGTCACAAATGGAGAAGAACCTACGAATCTAGAAGACACCTTTCTGGATGCACAGTTATTCTCAGTACAGATTGTTGATGACTACTTTGCAGAGATCATCCATTACTTAATCACAGGTACTACGCCGCAAGAATATACCACCGCATAGAAGAAGAACCTGGTAGTCCACGCAACTGACTATCAACTGATTGCAGGACACCTATACAATATAGGCGTAGAAATCATCTTACAAAGGTACGTATTAGAGCACGAACGACCAAGAATCTTAGCATAATCCCACGAGGGAATCGTAGGAGGCCATTATGTAGGAAAATCTATTGTGCAGAAGGTACTACGCATAGGATTGTGGTGGCCAATGATTCACAGGGACTCGAAAGAATACTTTCACAGATGCGATGTCTGTCAAAGGGTAGGCAAACCCAACAGAAGGGACAAGATGCCACTACGACCAAAAGTAACATTACAGTCATTTGACAAATGGGAAATCGACCTTGTGGGACCAATTAACCCACTAGCCAAAAGAACAAGGGCAAGATACATTATCACCATGACAGAATACCTAACAAGATGGGTGAAAGTTGCACCAGTAAAAGATTGTAGCGCAGAGACAGTTGCACACTTCTCGTTTGAACAAGTCATCACTAGATTTGGGTGCCCAAAATTTTTGATGAGCGACCAAGGCACACACTTCATAAACAACACCATCCACACACTGACTGAAGAGTTTGAAGTTCATCACCAGAAGAGCACACCATATCACCCACAGGCAAATGGCATAATAGAAGCCTTCAACAAAATTCTGGAGAACCCACTAAAAAAGATCTATAACATCAACAGAGATGACTGGGACCTCAAAGTACCATCAATATTATGGGTGTATAGGACCACATGCAAAAATTTGACAGGGCACGCACCATTAAATCTAGTCTATGGCCAATAAGCAATAGTGCCATTAGAATTTTTAGTACCTAGCTTACGCGTAGCAGCTATCACACAAATGACAGAACGAGGCGCAGTACATGAAAGATTGAATCAATTATTACCAATTGAGGAAGACTGAATCTTGGCAGGATTCCATCAACAAGTGCAAAAAGAAAGAGACAAAGCTTGGCACGATCGACACATCAAGAAGAAAACGTTTAAGGAAGGAGATCTAGTATTGCTCTATGACAGCAAGTCGTTTCAGCACCCGGGGAAGCTCAGAATGCATTGGTTAGGACCATACAAGGTAAAATCTGTCATAGATGAAGGAGTTGTACAGTTAAGATATTTAGCAAGCGTAGACCTCGAAGGATTGATCAATGGGAGCTGGTTGAAGTTGTACAAGGACGGTCGACCACCCACCGTGCAGTAAAAAATAAAAATAAATAAAAAAAGCAAAGAAAAAAAATTTAAATCAAAAAGAGAACAAAAAGGAAACAAGACTAAAAAGCGCGGAGCATGCCAGAGAGAGAAAGGCCACATAACGTTCGAAACACAAATTTGGCAAAGGCACGGACAATGGTTACATACAAATAAAAAACAAGCAAGAAATGGAAAGTTGGAAAAAGCAGTATGACAGGACAACACTAAGAAGAATTAAAGGATGGTAAGGACCGATGGGATATCACATTAAACACGCCAACAGGAGATGACAAACCAAACATAATGGAAAGTATGAAACCATCACAGATGCATTGAACCCATAGTTATGAAGCATTAAACACATAATGGAGGAATCATCCTCGACAAGATTTGTGACTACCCCATACAACACATGAGCATGGGAACGACTGGTCTATTCGCGAAAGGAAAACTGAGCGAGGACAATAGCAGCCAGAATGACCAGAGCAAGACCACAGAACTCCCAGAAATTATTCAAACTTAGAAAACATTCTACAGTCACCACTATGGCACCACCGAAGCCCACAGAAGCAATTCAGACAGCCAGACCAACCAGGGTACAAACTAGGTCACGAGGACCATTGGAAGAGTACGAACAACAACAACCGAAGCTCTTCGACATCGACGAAATCCAATCCCCCCAGAGGACACCGGTGAACTCTACACTGATACTAGAATAAATTCAATAGCCACAAACAAAGGCCATGAAAGTGGATACACCAGCAGCGGCGCAAGCGCCTCAGAACGAGGAAGTGGAAAACCCACAGGAAGGGCAGCCAAAAAGCACTAAAGCAACCCTGGAGGTTAACGAAATGACACAAAATTTGGAAGCACTAGCGCAACCAGCCGAGTCGCAAACGACCATCTCAGGCCAACCAGCAGAGGAAATCATTGTCAATGCCTCGGCTTGGCTAGAATGGTTGATGGGAGAACAACCGGAAGTTGTTGGAACTTCGAACCAGCCACCGCAGCAGGAAGACAGAATTCAGATACCGAGATCACCCCGTAAGAAACCTGCAGCAAACATTATTCTACCACACATACCAGCTGGAGTACAGGTAGAACCGGAGCTACTAGGTCATGTCGGGAAGCTCAAGTATTTCGACCATAATGTATCTGACGAAACCAAGTTCTCGAAACTTGCACAAAGGGTATTTATGTAGACCATAACCGTAAACCAACTTGGAGAAACGATTAGCTAGCTACACCAATGGGCAGCTAGGCTGGACAGAACAGGAATCTTAGGTTTGTTGAAGCTACCACATTTTGGCAGAGTTCAGTATGCGACAGCATGTGTCAAATAGTTGTTATCAGTCACACATGGAGGGGACATATGGCTGGACAAACCCGTCCCCATAATTGTTGAGCTTATCGCACAAATCACGGGGTTACCAACCTGAGGTATGGATCCCATGTTAATTATGGATGACAAATCCAAGGAGAAATAATTGGTAGAAGAGATGAAGAAAAAATATGGCACTGCCAGAGGAATGAGGGGCATCATAATCAAACAAATCAAAAATGCAGCTACACAATTGGGCACAAATATCTTAGCTTTCAAATTGCTCAAAAAATGCCGCAAAGAGGAAGTACAAGTAGGATTCATTGTAGTTGTAGCTTAGTGCGCAAAAGGCCCTCTGTGAGCTGGGTGCCATATCTATTGAACTTGTTTCAGAAGGACTGCAAGGATGTGCAAGACCTAGGCACAAAGTTTCATTACTTGTGGTTGATTACCCTAATAGCCTTCATGGGATGGCGAGAACCAGGGTATGTGGTCTTTTGTACCAGACCACAGCCAACGAGAGCGAGATACCTCTTCCTGAGATCTGGGCCACAAGCCAGGCATAAGAGGGAGAACGGGGTCATATTCAAATCATACCTACGGGACATACAGGAAGCTATCAAACAATCATGGAGAATAACACCAGAGGCTATTGCACAATATGCGGACATCACCAATTTTTGGGCCACAAGAAAGAAAATTTGGATACAACCCCAGATAAACAGTGGCTACAAATGTGCTACTACATCACAGAGGGTGATATCAACATGTCATCAGCAAATGGCGTGATGAATGGAGGATCCCAACCATTACCTGAAAAGTACCGGAAACAACAACAGAAGGAGAGGCAGAACAGGCGGAAACATAGCCTCCAAAAATCCAAGTGCCCAAGAAACCATGAATGGGCCAAGGCAAGCCGACTCAGGTAGATGAAGGGCCCAAGTAGACAAGGATCCAGAAGGGGAGGAAAGAAACTACACAGTCGACCAACGGACAACCGAAACAAGCTAAGGTAGCGAGGGAGACCGCCCCAAACCCCATCACACAGGAACCAGGGGGAAATAAGAGACCAGTCGTGCAGGAAGGAGGTGCGTGCAAGAAATCAAAGGCGCAACGAGCATCGCCAGATTATACGATCACGGAGGATGATGGGGAAATGATCGCCAGAATGGTCCAGGATTTCTTAGCAGAATATTTCAATCATGCAGTGTATCACATGAATAAACTGCAAAAAGAGCTGGCAGAAATGGGACAGTTCCTCAAGAAATTTGGGGAAGCACAGACAGCAAGTAGCAGCAGAGTCAAACAGCCACCGACAATACAGGCCAAAGAAAGACTTGAGGTAGAAGAACGAGACCCATTCCACCCCATGCCACATGCAAACGCAACAATTTACATCAAACCTAACATGTTGTGCATGGATGAAATCATGGGGCAGACACCCCTGAAGGATTTGGACCACATCCAGTTAGTCTTGACACGAATGCCATCAAGGGCACTACACAAATTGCAGGTTAGTGTCAACCAAGAGTGACAGTCTCGTGCACATAAAAACTTAGTCGATCTACAACAAGAAACAAAGAAGTGCAAGGCGTTGGAAAAAGTCTGTGAGCAGGCCAAGCTTGAAACTTAGGAGGAAAAAGAACACATGAATGAACTGGAACGAAGAGTGGGAGGAGTTTTTGAGAAACTCCCAAGCACCGTGCAAGGGAATGAACTCACGGTAGCAGGAAAGATTGACCAGATTATGCAGGAAATTGATCAATATCAGAAGGAGATCGAGAATCTCCGCAAACAGCTCACACCAACCACTCCACTGGCAGTGAAGAAGAAAAGGAAGTAGGAAGCAACAGTGCAGCTACATGATATGGAACAGCAGGTTAGCACAGCAGCTGAATTGATCGATAAAGCAGCGCAACTTTGGACAAGGTTGAAGGAGGATCCATAGGTCCAACGTTGGGACAAGGAAGAGTAAAGTATCAACGCGACAATCCAAGAACTCAAATAGAGGAAGAACACCATACCAATCCCAGAACGAGTCAAAGGGATGCAGGAGATAAAGAAGATACAAGCAGAACTTATCACTGCGCAAACACAAAAACAAGAGCGCCAGGCTCAAATAGAGCCACTACAGGAACGGGTAGTAGAAATACTCGCACAGGCAGAAGGAGCTAAAACACAGATAGCACAGACCCAGGCCGAATGTGTAGGATTTTTGAGTGATGAAGTGGCAGTTCAAGTAGTAGACACAATCAAGGAAAAGACCGCGCAGGCACTGACAAAAGCAGTAGAGCTCAAGGAAATGTTCTAGATGATCACCAAGAAGATCAAAGAAGCTCAGAAGTATTAGGGGACTTGGGATGAGTCACATGTCAGTGTTGGGGGCCTATTGACACTAGGTCGAAGTGGAAAGGAGGATGATCGTGGGAAAGAAAGCGTGCAGAAATGGAAGTAACAGCTGGAAGGTAACACAGCACGCGCACATGCAAGAAAGCATGCACAAGGAAAACAACAGCTGGAGGAAGAACAACACACGTGCATGGGAGGAAGACCTAATGACGGTAGGGTTAGGGTTTTGGTAATACATTGTAAAATGGTTGAATATCCCGATATATATAAATAGAGATACACAAGTATCATAGAGAGGTTGATTCGCCTTTGTATTAGTTCAGTTTTTGTGTAATGATCTATCGTAGCTATGTACGAGTTGATGTGTTATGTAATATGATTATGGACCAATTTTGTAAGATGTTGAGCTAGAACAAATGAGAGGAGGAAGATCTAAGGATTAGATCACAGGCTATGGAACCTGGTGCGATCTAGTTCGCCTCATACAAATCTTACCCATCAGAGGGAATTGTAAGCGCGCGGCACTAGAGATGCAGAACTACCATAATAAAAGAGCCAAGAGCCAAATCTTTGTGGGCGTAGCCCGGGAGGGGGTGAACCATGGTAATATCTATGTAATGTGATGAATGCATGTATATCTTTATTTTCTTTCAGCAATTAATTGTTATGATTAATGAATGAGTTAATGCATTGTTATGGAATACGATTGTGTTTTTTGAGGAACTAAACCATGAAGGGTAGATGCAACCCCATGAGTGTTGGTAGATTGCAGTCATAATTCGTAGAAGATGGCTCGTATTAACAATCCCCTATCCCATACTCAATCCTAGGCTGTAAACACCTGAGTCTTATAGCCACCCATTTAAAGCTATCTCGGGTGAGACTATGCAGTGCACTCTGTACATTGTGTTGCCTTCTGGTTTACCATGAGGGTTGATAGTTTTAGAGGCTTTGTTGGAAACCCAAAAAACATGAACCCTGGGTCAATCACTCAGACAGTAAAAGGAATCATTTTAATCCCAACACACTTTCTTTTCTTTTTTACTCTTTTTGATGGTCAGAAGTGATGGAGCAATGATTGGTGATATTAAAAGGAAGGTTATCTATATATTTTTAACTGATTGACCAAATGTGTTTGGTGGGCACTAGACTTTCAAGTGAACTAAGTTGTCTTCTTTTGTCATAATCCCTCGCTTGTCTACCATGTGCTTGCTACGCGACACATCCTTGCTCGTCATGTTCGTTAGCCCTATCCACATCTTCCTTATTTCCCTTTCTTTGTTCCCTTCATTTTGAGATGCCTCCATCATACGTGTTGTGGATTCTCAGTGTTAAACTTGGGTCTTTCCCTCAACACACATCCATGACATTTTTCGAGCCTTGAAATCATTTTGTCAAGATCTAAAGAGTCGTCCCTTCGGGTTATACAATAGGAACAAACCCCCTCATGCTTACCACTTTCCATGAGTTATTCCACGAAGTCCTGATCCATGAATCCCTTGACCTCCATCGTGTCTCCCCATGTTGTATAACCTATCCCACCTAACCCTATCAGCCTTTCCTTGTCCCACATCGAGTCACCCTCAGTCCTACCATTACCCTTTCCTTCCCCTCTCCCTGCAGAAAACCAAGAGTCATAAGTTATTGTTTAAAGCTTGCACACCACTGTAAGTGACATGCATATGTTGGTTGGAAATTGTTGACAATGATTTGTTTCAACAGTACTTAGCTAGCAAAGCATTGCCAAGATTCCCCTCATTTTGCATAAAATCTTGTGAAAAAATTGTGCTCGCTCCCATTGAACTGTTGCTACAAGGAAGATGTCTTTGGATATCATGCAAGAACATTTTTATGATTTTGGAAAGGTATTGGCGATAATCATTGGTTGATATAAAGATTACAATTATATTCAAACAAGGATGGTTTTCATGGCGTTCGAACAAAAATGTTGTGATTCTTCATCTATGTTTCAAAGCTTGTTATCTCATTTCCCACACTCTTTTCCTTGTCATAATCGCCTCGTAATTTCAAATCCTTTCTCATGCCTCTCTTTTATAACATTTGATGGCATTATTACCATAATTCAAATTATGTTTTTGGGCACTTCTCCATGACATATCAAAAGATAATTGCTTTATTTTATGGGCCATGTTGTTCCACTTTATTTAAACCATGTGTTTACTTTGGCTTTATTAACCACCCTATTCCATATCCTATTTTTTACTTTTCAGAAAAAGAAATATCTTACCATGCCCTTTTGTTATGACTTTAACCAGATTTTATGCTTTACCCAAACTTGTCCCATTTTCCAAGATTTTTCTTATGTCTCTCTTAAAATACTAAAATACTAAGAGAATTCAAGACTATCACACTTTTCAATTTATTTTTTTGGCATTATCCTTATACCATTGCACACTATGGGATCTATTATCCAATGCCATGGAAAGGCATAAAGTTTGTTTATATATGTAATGACAAGGCATGAGATGAAGGTTTGAAAGATTTCAAATTTATTCAAGATCAAAAGATCGGGCTTGGTGCATTGCTTGCCTGTAACTCATTTTGGTGATGAGTTGCATCAAACTGGTTGGAATGCATGTAGCTCTTGCCATGGAATGCTTCTGCTCAAAGGCGTTATCTCATCATTGCCTTCATTGGTATCAGATCGCATTCATGTTATTGATACTACCAGGGATCCATGATATCCTCACGTTGTTGGTTACTTTGCATATGGTAATATTTTAAACGCTTAGAAAAAGATGGCAACGCGGAGGGTAATGGATTTCTACTTCTGGACTCAGATTTAAATGTAAAAGAAGGTGGGAAAAATCGGGTGATAGTCCTAAGTTTGGCTATGTTTTTTTGGTACTAACCATGACAGAAGACAGTGATCAGTTCATCCTGGGAGGCACCTGCGGCTTTACAAAAGGCTTCAATCCTCAACATGTTTTAGATGGATTATATGGCAATCAATTATTTTTGTATAGCTCGCCTGACGGTACATTAAAGAAAAGTTATAGTTGAAGGAAATGAATAGCAATGGCAGTCTGATGTTCCAGATGTTCAAGGTAAGAGGTTGAGGAAGATAGATCGTGCCCAGTCTCGGGTTCAGTCCACTTTAAACGAGAACTGATGCCATTTTGGAGGGGAGAAATTGCATAGATGGTGCTAAACAAGCCTTGAATCTGAGGATTACGAGTCTGCTGCCAAGTATATAGAGACATTCTTGCAGCCTGATGTAAAGTATAGTGACTCCATTGACACAAGTTCGGAGGGGGGTAGAGAGACTGCAACAGAGCAGAGAAATCACCTTCTTCAATCGAAGCAAAAGCTCGAGGGTGTAATCGGGACAAGCTCTCCAATGCAATTGAACAGCGGGATAGCGTTCTGAGATTTATCAAGTTTTCCCTCCTTTGGGTTTCGAGGAAAGAGGCCTTCACTTTGGAAACAAGGAAAGAATCATCTGAGGAGGAAAGCAGGTTGTCATCAATTCGTCGGAGCGAAGACATTAACAAAGATAACGAAGAAAAGTGCATTGACAGCTGCAATGAAGAAACATTTGGAATTGTTACCAAAGATGTGCCGTCTTTTTCAATTGACACCAAAAGAAGCACATCCTTTGCAAGTGAACTTGATGACAAATCCAATCAAACAATACAATCATTGGTTGATTCTCAGTGGGATTTGAATGAATTGAACTTATATGAAAATGCAAGAGTAGCACACAACTGAAAAACCAAGCTAATTGCCAGACTTCATTTGTTGAGTGTATTACATACAAATCTAAATAAACAGAAGCTCGCACATCAGATGTATCAAGTGTTGGTCGTACGTTACCTCCACCCGCCACTCCTGTGGGTGATTTAAGTGCAATGTCATGTGAGCAAGATGATGTTGTCGAATTATCAAGGGCTGCCTCCTCCAGCAAATTTCCATTGACTGGTCAACCTGTTTCCCTGCAAGAACAATTAACATTGACAAGTAAGACAAGAAAGTCGGGCTCCCTATATTCTGAGTTTCCAACTCCCTCTTCTGCATTAGTGCCATCAATCTTTATCTTCTCCAGTTTTTTTTTATATAACCTCAGGATTAATTGTGATTATTGGTATTAGAGTTAATTGTATCTGCTTCGGGCTATATATAAAACATCCTATGGAAAATAACTATAACACTATTGAGGAAAACACAAACAAATGTCACGGGACTAATAAAAAAAAATAGTTTTGTTAAGTAATGTGTTATGGAAAGTTTAAAGTTCGGTTATGAAACTACCAACCGAAGGAACGGTCTACCAAAGGAAATAAAAGAAGCAGCGCCCAGCAAGTATGAGGGAGGAGTTTTTCCCTCAACAGAAACTTTCTGAAGGAGAAAAATTAGAGAAGTAAATTTCTGAGAAAGAACTTTGGCTGAAATTTTTAGAGAGAGGTATGCTTGGAGCGTTGTGAGGATTGTTTCATTCCATTCTTCTTTTACATCTTCAGTAGAGATTGACGAAATCGTCGGTAGTAGGGGGTCTTGCGAAGTTGCGATAAGGATAAATCGAGGATGAGCTTGCTGGCCTTCATAAGGTAAACGTTTACTTGTTAGTTTGTTGTACTAAAGCTCAATTTTATTCGGCGCTAATCAGTTTCTATATGTAGGTTTTCTCCTTGTGATTCGCACACTTTGTTCTATTCCGTCTTGGATCAGCTTTCTTTTTCTTTTTCATGCTTGGTCTTTCTATTGTGCATCGTGTCTAACGGGGCTAAAAACCATATACCTGGCCCTAGTCTACGCAGAGACTTGCATATTTTGAAGATTTATGAAATTGTATGGGAAGCCTTCTTAATGGAAATCATTTCTTTCTCACTTTAAATATCTCTTTGATTTTTTCTTTAAAGTCCTCAGTTTTCCTCATCTTTATTAATTTAACACTTTGAATTCAGAATATAAAAAAATTATATAATTTCAAAATCAAATAATACACTATGGATAATGTATGTATATATATATCCTTCTTTTAGTTGTTTTAAGGTGTAGCTTTTGTTATTTTTAATTTTGTAATTAATTTTGTTATTTCTCATATCCTAACTTCTAAAGAAAATAAAAAATAAAAACCTCAAATCATTAAAAATATGACTTTGTTATATTCTTCAAGTTAATGTTTATTTAATGAACTTTCTTTTAATTAGAACATTTTTCATTTATTTGAACTTTTCTAGTTTTTATTAACTTTGTTACTTTTTGCTAAAGTAAAAACAAAACAATTCTCTTTTCATTTTGTTATTTTCATTTTGTTAATTGTATTTTCTTTATTAAACTTGATTTCTTACTCGAAATGTATAAAATTCCACTTAGAAGTAATTGAATTGTAAAATAGCATAAAAATCATAAAATCACATAAAAAATAAATATTGTTGAAAAATAAAATTATAAGCCAAAGGAATTCATGCTTGGACTATAGGTTAGGGGAAAATTGGCCTGAAGTTCAATGTGCATTCTTGTATGGGGCTTTAATCCTAGGGTGATGTTCCTTCTTCTTCTTGCCTAGCCCTACCGGAGGTTGAAAATGTTGATGTTGGAGACTATCTAGTCTTTCGACGTCAACAAGCTCTCCTTGCAAACTGTCAACCTCATGTCTCCTTCTTTGGTGACTGACAGGAGACACCTCTGGACTGCTTAAGGAATATTCAAATGCATAAAACGTTCTTGCTAAGTAGGGAGGTGAGTGGTGTCTATGAACTCTGCTAGCACTTCTGGAATAACCTGCTCTTCCACGATCATTTATTCTTTTATGACGTCTACCTTCTTCCTCTTGCTTTGAGCCCTTATTAGCTTGAATTTTCAACTGATTTAAGCTATGTAGCACTCGATCATTTATCTAAATTTTCTCTCTCATCAGTCTCTCGTTGTCTGCCTTATATCTTTGCACTTATATTTTCAAGCTCTTCATAGTTTCTAGCAATGTTTCTTGCTCCCCTCGGCCCTTGTGTCCATTGGATTCTGTCTCTGCATTGCCAATTATGGTATTCTGTCCTTCGGCCTCTTTATCATGGTTGGAGGCTCCCTCGCCTTCTTCCATTTCTTCAATACACCTTCTGAGCTTATGTGTGTAAATCCATTAATTCATGTTATCCTTGGGTTGATACAGAAATCAATTGTGCACAGGTGCTTCCTTCAAATCACTTTCCCAAGTGACCACGGCTCGAAACCGGGGACCAAATCCTTCCTTGTGCTTTTTTGTGCTAGAATTACTATATCGGAGATCATGTGGTTGAAAATAGATTAAGGGTTGAGATCGACGATCAACAGGAGCTCTGGGACTCTAGCTTCGGGAGTTCCAGACTGTCCACACTCTCAACTCTTTTGGAGTGCCAAGTGTCTGAACTGCAGGCTCTGTTGCCATGTATCCTATCCCAACCAATGGTTAGGATTTCCTTCGCAGCTCTGGGCTTCGGGTCTTCCCAAGCACCTCTCCACAGATCTCCCAGAGTGATGAAATAGTGGAGGTCCTCTCCTTCCTCCACGTATCACCTCCCGATCAATGGTAGAGATTAACTCTGGCCCTCGGGAGTTCTTGACCCAAGCAACTTGCAACTCAAAATATCGAGAGTACCAAATCTATGGACCTAGGGATCTTGCGCCACGTGTCTACTGTAATCAATGGTGGAGATGGACTCTAGCCTTTGATCCTTCGAGAGTCCTCGACCCCAGCTGCTTATGCCTTGAATCCTCTAGAGTGCCAAGTCTCCGAACAAAGGGATATGCTGCCATGTGGAAGAAAATAAGGCATGGACACATGGCCCTATCTGACGCGTGACATGTGTCATATAATAACTGGCATGAAGGGTCTTTGAAAAAAACAAAAAAAAGTGACATGTGTCAAGCTTCAAGTGTGTCCATGTCACCCTAGGTGACCTCAACAGACCACATCACCCCAGTGCTTCACGACTTCGGGGCTTCGAAACTTCAGGAGACTTCTCCCCACTATACCACAAATCCCCCAAACGTTGAACTCCTGAATTAGTTGATCTGTAAACACGTCTCCTCAAAATGAACGATCTAGATTTACTTCAGGGGTTCGGGACTTCGGAGGTTTTTCGTTCATGAACACCACCACACCCCCGGACTATCAAATGTCGAATTTATGAACCCTTGCTAATATTCAGACATGTGTACCCGAATATGAAGGGTCCAGATTTACTTCGAAGTTCAGGACTTCAGAGGTTTTCTGTCAATCCCCGACCATCGATCTTTAGCGATCGGAGATTTTATTTGGTCGATCTTCAACCCTTCACCCAATTCGTCGACCCCCGACCATCGATTGTCGGAGATTTTTGTTGGAGAACTTCCACGCTTAGAATTTTTGACAAAATCAAAGGTGAATTTGAGTCATTGATCTTGTTAGCACCTGAAGTCACTTCTGGATTGTAGCAGGAGTAAGCCTGATACCCATCAGTTTATATGTCACAGGTTGTTTATAAAGGGTGACCGAATGAGAGTAAACTCAGAACAATATTGTTTTAACTCAGAAAATTGGGTTGGAAATACAGAGCTAGGTGAGGTCTTGATCTAACTTAGGCCAGTAAGTTTGCATAGTGGTGAGGTGGTGAGCAGGTGGAGGAAAAACAAGAGAGGAATAAAAGTCTGCTCAGGACATTCGGTCTTCCAGCAGGCTTTGGAGAAAAAGTCTCAGATATGAGATCCTCTCAAACTCGAAAATTTTAATAAACTTAAAATGCTACAATAACTGATTAATCAAACCTACATTATATAGTCATTACAACACCCGACTATATCATCCATGCCCAGGCTTTAAGAGTCAGAAGAAAAGAGTAAGGAAGAGGTTGGTTGCCATTAAACAAGAAGTCTCAAATATCAGTCTATAACCAGAGAACTAGAGGCCTCGCTAAAACTTTACAATTGGGAGCTTAGCTCTACCATCGATGATCATCACAAAATGGAAAAAATGCCTACATATACATAGAACTGGCTTCATTGCCTGAAATGAGATCATGTCATGCATTCAAGGCTTTACGTTGATGAGCTTCTCTGGCAGGCTGCACATGTAGACGTTGGCCAGACTGCCCATGCAGTCTTCTCATAGGACGTGATCTCTGTCAGTCCGAACTGACAGCCTACACCTGTGCTTTGTCCTTCTCTAGCCTTCTATTTAAGGGAGGAAATGATGTCTCATCCACCTTCCTTATTTGCATTAACTAATTCATCGGGAACTGAGAGAACAGAGTCAACCCCCACGCTTGGAGACATGGATGTCTTTATTTTTCTTTCTTCACCTCGTTGGATGCATATGGGGAAGAACGGGTGAGGCGAATGGTACAACTCTAGTAGGATACGACACATGTTCAGTGGCCTGGAAGAAATACATGGCAGGGATGCGGCAGGGACAGATGGTGTGGTGGTGAAGGGAGAGTGGGGACAACCATATAGGTGGAGATGACATGGGAGGCAGATGGCGGGAGGTGAGAGGCGGAGGTGGAAAGAGGGATGTGACATGAGACGAGAGTGGGGTACAGATGGCAGGTGGGGATAAGTGAGGAGGGGCGCTAACACAATGGCGGGGAAAGGACAGGTGAGTGGAAGACAAGTGTCAGCGGGAGGTGAGGGCGGTAAGCGAAAGCGGTAAGCAATATATCGGAGGGGGGGGGTCTGACATCACGAGTAGGCACCACGATAGTTGGGGGGGCTCCATTCAAAACCACCATATCAGACCCCCCCCATTAAAGGTAGAAAGTCGGGGGGGTCCGGAATTGAACCTGCGTCATAGATCTGAGCGGGCAGATTTTGGCCGCCCAAATCTACGCGCTCCTTAGTAAAACATGTCTGATCACAAAAACTTAGGGAAAGTGGGTTTTTAGCCCACTTCTTGTCATTCTTTTTCCATGGTTCCCATTCTGAAGGAACACCACCCCCTTTACCAAAATATGTGATAACATTAGGCTCCATGGGAGATGGTTTGCTCCCTGTGAGATGCCAAGAACTCTTCTACAGTTTCAGTGCCTTACTATTGGGCTATGGAGTCATTTATGAAATAAAAACAGAAACAAAACAAAAACAATATTTATAAATACATGAGAGCCATGTGTGGCTAGAGTAAAACATTTCTTCAGGAAATTCCCATTCACAGGGCCACCAAAAATTTTAGCACCCTCCAAATTCTGCAACCTGTAGGTATTATTTGGAATTGACTCGAAAACTTTGAAGGGCCTAATCCACAAGGTGTCGAATTTGTTGTGCTTTCCTTTGTCCTCTCTGGGTGCATCCCATTTAAGCACTAGATCTCCCAGCTGGAAACCTTCTTTTCTTGTCTTTCTGTCAAAGGTTTGCTTGATCCTTTGCTGACGGTCATGAGCTCTGTCCAACACCTGATCTCTATTCTGTTGGACTTCCACTAGCTGATGAGTTATTTTGATCATATTATCAGGCTCTCCTTGATAATCCTGAAAGAATTTTGCTACAGGTAGAGCCAGATGAGAGGGAAAAATAGCTTTTCTCCCATAAACAAGTTGGAAAGGGGAGATAGCCATGGATATTTTTGTTGTCACTCGATCAGCCCACAGAGCGAATTTGAGCTTTGAATCTCATGCCTTCTTATTTTCTTCTGACAGCCTTTTAATAAGCTTGATCAAACTTTTGTTAGAGGACTCTGCCAGTCCATTGCCTTGCGGATAATAAGGAGTGGAGTGAATTAATGAAATCTCAAACTACTCACAGAACTTGATCAAAGGCTCAAACTTGAAAGATGAAGCAATATCAATGATAATTCTACTAGGACAGCCAAACCTTGCTATGATATCCTCTAGGAAATTGATGATTACTTTGTGTGAATCACTCCTGGTGGGGATGGCTTCTATCCATTTGGTGAAATAGTCTGTTGCAGTTAAGATCCACCTATGTTGACCACTTGAAGCAGGATGAATCTCCCCAATGAAGTCCAATCCCCATTGTTGAAAGGGTGTTGAAGCTACCACAGGCTTAAGTGGCAAGGATTTGAGTTGTTGCTTTCCTGAGAAGTTTTTACATTTGATGCAGGCTCTGATCTCTCTGCAGACATCAGTGAATAAAGTGGGCAAATAGTACCCATCCCTGAGAATTTTGTAGGCTGTGGTCTTCCAGAAATGATGTCCCCCACATAGGGTGCTATGAAAATCAAACATAATCATTTGGGCCTCTTGTGGGTTTAGACATCTCAGAAGCACTCCTAGAGGGTCTTTCCAATACAAGACCTGGTCAATAAGGCAATACCTGATTTCTTTGAGCTTTAAATATCTTTCCTTTCTCTTCCCCATTCCATCAGGGGGATTTAATTTTTGCAGAAAATATAATATGTCTCCATACTAGGTGCATTTTGCTAATGGTAATCTATCCTGAGAGCTTTTGTTAGACAACTCTGCCTGCTAATTTTATGAACAAGCATTGATGAATTTAACCCCCAAGGATTCACAATTGGATTTAGCCAACAACTTGGCTAAACCCTGAGCTTTAACTAGCTTGGTAGGTTTTATTTCTAGATCAAACTCAAGGATTATGGAAATCCATTTGCTCCTCCTCCCATCCATGTCCAGCTGAATTAGAATGTCCTTCACAAAAGCTGAAGGCACATATGAAATAACCCTTGAATGCAGAACATAAACTCTGAAATGTTTAAGGGCTTTCACCAATGCATAGGCTTTCTTCTCCATGATGTCATATATGATCTCTGCATCCCTCAATGCCCTACTAAAAAAGGAAATAGGTTGTTCCAATCCCTCGGTATTCTTTTGTAGTAAAACAGTTGTCACTGTATCAAATGAAGCAAAAGAGAAAATTATAAAATGTTTAGAGTAATCGGGACTGATAAGCACAGACGCTTCATTCAATGCTTTCTTAATCTGGCTGAAGGATTCAGTGGGTTCAGCAGTCCATTTTATTTCATTCCCCTTCCTAAGCATGGATGTGATATGATTCACCAATTCAACAAACTTTGAAACAAACCTCCTTAGAAAGTTAATTTTGCCCAGGAAAGATTGGATCTCTTTCCTAGACCTTGGGAGTGATATGGTTTGGATCGCCTCCACCTTGTTGGGGTCAATTATGACGCCCTCAGTTGATACTATGTGCCCTAGTAATTTCCCTTCCATCATGGCAAATAATGATTTCTTGGGATTTAAAGAGAGACCAAACCTTCTACATTTTAAGAAGACCTTTCTCAGATGATAGCAGTTCTCTTTATCAGATCTGGTGAAGACTGTCATATCATCTAGATAGATGACCAAAAATTTATCTTTTTCTCCAATGAATGCTATGTCCATGGCTCGTTGGAATGTTGCTTCTGCGTTCATCAATCCAAATGACATTTTGGCTTACATGAATGTGCCCCAAGGAGTGGTGAAGGATGTCTTTTTGTTAAGCCCTAATATTGGCTCATTACCCCTTAATTGGGGCATATTAGATTAGTAATGCTATTTTATTTATGTCGGCTTTAGGCCATTATTTGTAATTTAGATTAGTAATGTTATTTTAATTATGTCGGCTTTAGGCCATTAT
>ML783549.1:147656-163731 GCA_009831015.1 Picea engelmannii | reverse complement strand
AGAGATCTAATTGTAGCCAGAGAAGCCATCAATCATGGAAATTATGGGTGCACATGTTACCCTTTGTAATATATGTTCCATCTTTGGCAAGGGGTAATTGTCCTTCTTTGAGATTCTATTTAGATTTATGAAATCAACACAGAGTCTGATTTCTCCACTTTTATTTCTCACTGGGACCAAATTGGCTACCCAGTCTGAATATCTCAGGGGGACAATTATTTGGGCATCCAACAGCTTCCTTACCTCCTTCTCCATGATAGGCAGTAACATAGGATTTATCTATCTCAACTTCTGCCTAAACGGTTTGGATTCTTCCTTCAATGGGATCTTGTGCTCTATAGCGTTGATGTCATATGTTTTGAGGTCTTCATAGTTCCAAGAAAATACATCAGAAAATTATTTTAATAGCTCAGTATACTCGTTCCTCTTCTCCTTTGACAAGCTATTAGACAGCTTGACAAACTTTGGCTTCTCCTCTGTGCCAATATTGCACTCAGCCACATCAACATCCTCCTTTGAGATCTTCCCCTTTACTGCCACATCATTTCTATCAAAAATACTTTCCAAAGGAACTAGTCCTTTGGGGATGTGATTACTAGGCAGCTAAACAATATGATGATCAGCAATCTTGTTCAGAAAATCATCAACATAGGGATCAGCTTCAGAAGAAGGGTCTCGATCAATGTGCAATGTTGAAAACTCCTCAACAATTTCTAGGAATCTTTTGATTTCAAGATCATCCTCAAACACCTTCCAATGCTTGACATTGTCATGTATGGAGGGGTTGTACTTCACCTCGGTATCATACCTAAGCTTGGGTGGCAGAGGGACTCTGAAATTGCTCGTTGAAATAGCCAGGGAATCATCCACAGTGTTTTCCCCTCTTGGAATAAATGATATATTGAAAGCCAGGAAAAAACTGTCAATGAGGTCCCATACTTCATTTATGTAGCTCCTAAGCCAAGGGTGTTTGACCTGATAACTATTTCTGATCTGTTGAATAATTAGCTCAGCATCACCAAACACAGACATTTCTTTAATCCCCATGTATTTTGCAGCCCTTAAGCCCAAAACAAGAGCCTCGTACTCTACCACATTATCGGTAGCTTCAAACTCTAACCGAGATATAGTTTCTTGAACAGGGGAAACCAAAACTACCCCAGCGCCAGCACCACCTTTAGAGGAAGCTCCATCAAAGAACATTTTCCATACAAAATTAAGTGGAGAATAATATTTTTGGGGGTTAATTGGTTTCTTTCTGAGTCAAAGAGGAGCCTCAGGGGTGTTGGTGAGCTGCAAAAAACTGGATCTCAAATTAGTATCAAGGGAAAAGATAGGATGATTGGTGGGGTCTGCTTCATTACTAACAATGTAGGACAACTGAGCTTCTTTGTATAGTCTTTTGTGCTCCCCCCCAAAGACTGGAATGGTAGCATATGTGAGTTCCATCTGCAACGTTCCCCCAAGCCTTTTAATCCAATATATTGACAATAGCATGCCAAAATTGGGAGGTACATCAGCTACCATGATATACATGACCACACTTTTCATGGGCAGCTGGAATAAGGTTACCACCAAATATTTGATGACCCCAAGACATTTCACCCTCCTTGAATCGAAAGAGTACAAATCATGATAAGCTTTTGTGACTTCCAGCCCGAGTTCTTCTATGACAGTTTTGGGCATGAGATTATGGGAAGCCCCTGAATCCATCAGACAACTATGCAGCACCTTATCATGTATGTTCAGTGATGTGTAGAAGGGAGGGGATGATTCATCTCTATCTTCTATCATAGGACCTAAGATGACTGTTGGCTTTTCGTCTTGGATATTCACTGAGTCTGTGGAATGGGAGGATGGTTCAGGCTGCAGTAGCTTGGAGAGGGACCTTTTGAAATCTTCATGTTTGACCAGCTCTGAAATGGGCACAAGAATTCTAATTTTTTGAATTTCATGCTCAAAGTTAAAGGAGGAAGGAGGCTTCAGAATTTATCTCACCTCTGGGACAGGGTCTTTGGTTATTGGCGCGGGATTCTGAGTTTTCCTTTCCTTGGCAGTGATTGTTGCGGGCTTTTCTGCTATGAGAGGCTGATCAGGGATGTCAGACTTCATTTCTTTCTTCTTTGGCTGGAGGTTGTATTTATTGAGGCTGCTACTAGCTTTCTCCCCCTTACTCAACTCATTTATTTGATTGTTCATGAGGCTCCTCATAGGTGGATTGAGTCAAATGGGGAAAAGGGGAGGTGTCTCCAATACAGTGAATTTAAGGGTCAAGCTCCTCTTCTCCTCTCTCCTCATCAATAACAAGGTTGTTTTGGAGAGGAGTCTGGATTTTTTTATCGCTTATATCTGTGTCTCTTTGCTCCCTTGGCATGATATGAGGAGCATTGTTGTTCGGCCTTCTAAAGTTGCCTCTGTTATCAATGTTTTGGGGATTTATGTATGTTTGTTTCCCCTCCATTTTAATTTTCTCCATCTCTACAGACAGAGACCTTACCATTTTGGTAAATTCATCTACTTGAGGGTGAGCTATAGAAGAGATAGAGGTCGAGGCATCAGATCTCCCTCTTCCCTTGTCTCTGTCGGATTTTCTTATGCTCCTATTAACTGCCAACACATTGGATTCTACTTCCAGGGATGCATCTTGCATGTTAACCAAGGAAGTAGCTCTTCTTTATCTGAGCAGGAGGCAAAAATCAGGGTCAAAGGCACTAGCATAAATGATTTTGGTAGAGGCTTCTGAGGGTTTTATTTCAACAGGGATATTATTGTACATCTTATTGAATCTCTTGGAGAAGTCAAAGACTGAATCTCCTTCTTTTCTCTTCAAGGACCCAAACTCGGTCATATAATACATGAAATCTTTTTTATCTCCTCACTGTCTCAAGAAGGCATTATCTAGAGCTTCAATCCCAACAACAGATCTAGGGGTCATTCCTCTAAACCATTTCCTCACCTCACCATCAAGATTTTGGATGAAGACCCTCATCCAGACATCTTCATTTTCAATATTCAGGTTGTCTGCATAACTGTGGAAGGCAGCAAGGTGCTCTCCAGTAGTTATATCCTCCTCTCCAGTGAATTTAAGAATATAATTCAAGTAATCTCCAGCAGGGAGAGGATTCATGGGTTGAGGTAAGACCAGAGGGGCATACCTCACAGCCACTATGGCATCCATTCTTTTTATAGGGGGATGAGAACCAGCCATAGGGATATTAGGTGGAGGAGAATTAGGGGGAGAAGTGTTACGGCCTGGGGATACTGGAAATGAAATTGCAGGAGGGGAAGGGATCAGCAGAGGATTTGAAGAAAAGGCTACAGGGCTTAAGGGAACATAGGATGGTGTGGGCGCAACAGTAGCAACAGTAATAGGAGAAGGGATGGTAAATCCAGGGGTGGGAAAATCTTTTGAATTCTTGGGTCTAGACCAGGCTATAACATTGGGGGAGATAGGAGTGACAAATATCTCTCCCTATAATCCAAAGCCAAGAGGAGAAATCTCAACATGAAAACTCCCTAAATTTAAAAAACAAGAAACTCCAACAAGAGGTATGATAGGACATTGATAAGCAGATATTGGAGTCTCAAACAGAGGGCAATGGGAACTGTCATAAAACTATTAATGTTTATGCCATTATTATAGTTCTTTGCATTTCAATAGATAAGAGCATAATAAGAACAAGATCACTGAGAAATACACATTCACAAGAGACACAGCATTTATCCTGGGAAACCCTCTAGGGGAAGAAAACCTAGCAAAAACTTCCTTATCATAAATAGCTTATACAATGTTCAAGAGATAACTCAAACCAATACAGAAAGTCCTCCCCAAGAGATGTGCCACTCTTCTTCTCCTCTCTCCAACTTGTAATTGCAGCTTGCCTCGTAAGAGAATGAGAAAGTGAGTTGTGTGTTTGAAGTGAGGCGCTAGCCTCTTATTTATATCAGACTGGCATGTATGAAGGGTCACAACTAGCAGGGTTGACCTCTCACTCTGGGTGGGTAAACCCACCTTTAATTAATTCTAGGTCTTCCATTATAACTGTTGGAGCCGACTTCTTATTCTGCCCTTTGTAATTGTCTGATGACCAATCCGCAAAAGGGGATTTGGTCCTTATACAATTACCGACATGATTAATCCACAATGGGGATTAATCCAATAACAATAATAATAATAATGACATGATTAATCCACAATGGGGATTTAATCCAATAATAAAATAATAATAAGAATTCTCTTCGCAGTTACATTATTTCAACAAAAACTTGGTTCGGTAGTAGAAGCTCCTTCTCTAAGGTCTTTTCCCTTTCTGATAAGCTTCTCTAGATCTACTTCAAGTGTTGTTAATGGAAACTAATGGGTAGACCTCGTATTCCTTATTCTGGAAGCCACAACTGAAACAGTAGATTCCCCATTGGAGTCGTCACAATGGAGTCTCCAGGTGCACAGTAGCAATCTTGGAGGGCTCGGATGCCTGATGCACCTTCAGAATCAGAGGCTCAATGTCGTTCAATCCTGGGGAAAATATTCAACTTCGTCCCCGGCAACGACACCAGAAATGTTATCACTAGAAGTCACTCCTGGATTGCAGTAGGAGTAAGCTTGATACCCATCAGTTTATATGTCACAAGTTGTTTATAAAGGGTGAATGAATGGGAGTAAACTTAGAAAACCGGGTTGGAAATATAGAGCTAGGTGAGGTCTTGATCTAACTTAGGCCAGTAAGTTTTCATAGTGGTGAGTAGGTGGAGGAAAAACAAGAGGGAATAAAATTCTACTATGGACATTCGGTCTTCCAGCAAGCTTTGGAGGAAAATTATCAAATATGAGATCCTCTTAGACCCAAAAACTTTAAGTAGCTTAAAATGCTCCAATAACCGATATAATCAAACCTACATTATACAGTCATTACAACACCCGACTGGATCATCCATGCCCGAGATTTAAGAGTCATAAAAAACGAGTAAGGAAGAGGTTGGTTTCCATTAAACAAGAAGTCTCAAATATCATTCTATAACCTGAGAACCAGAGGCCTCGCTAAAACTTTACAATTGGGAGCTTAGCTCTACCATCGATGATCATCACAAAATGGAAAAAATGCCTACATATTGTTGATATTGGGAGGGGGGTGAATCAGTATCAAGTACAATTTAAAACCTTTTTCAACTTATACTTAAATCATTCAATTATATGCAATGAGAAATGAACAATAGTATAAGAGTTACACCAAAGTACACCATGCACAATATATGAGAAATAATCAATAGTTATAGTTCAAGGGAAGTAATGACTTCCAAAGGTAGCTACAGCTTCCAAATGTAAAGGGAGGTATAAACCTCCAAGAGGAAGATAAAATCCTCCAATATCAAGAGAGGGTTTAACTCTCCATCCTTTCCCCTTCCTTCCACCCAAAAATATATGAGAGATAATAAAACTTTACATTAAATCATCACCATCAACCAACCATCACATAGAACCTGATAATGCTTCATGAGAATTCTTCAACTTCTGCAATTCTTCAATTATTGGAATACTTTGATCCTATAGATAATATTACTCAATGTATTTTCTGAAACTTCTCCAAGTTTCACTCCTTGAATCCTCCCCAAAAGGAAGTTATAGAAAGAATGGTAGACCTTATTCAATTATGGTTTATTCAGGAGACCGAACTTGTACAGAATGCCCCGTGCTCAATATTTAACATCAGATTATGAAACTCGCACACAAGAAACTAAAGTCTGTAATGTTTTTAATGAAATTTGTCCCACGTCATTTGGATTATCTACGAATAAGTTATGATTGTTTTATCTGGAACACTTGTTTATTGACTAGCTTCAGGACTGGTCAAAAACCCTATCTTCCACAGAGTGTATCTCCATAATTATAGGGAATCAAGAGCTGAAACTTTTACCAAAGGTACCTTGACATGTCTTCTCAATACCATAGCAATTTCACCATCTGAATCGTTCTATAAAAAAAGTTATAACGAAAATGGTAAGATGACCTGAAAATAACATACCTTAGAACACATCACCAAAAGACTTCATCCTCTCTTGAAATCAGGGCTTCTTTACTTATGATTTCCTCTGAAATTCAACTTATATTTCAAATGAATGTATAATGATATTATTTATACCATTTATGTCACTTCCTTTTAACATTAGTTCCGACCTGGCACTTTCTTATTTTGTAATTCTTTTCTTTAATTATCTTCAGGGCCTACATGTACTTCCTTCTTCAATTCACTTTGTCATCTTCAAAAATTGATTTCTCCTCAACCATGAGCATCCACGTGAATTTCCACATACCACCGGAAACAACATGGTGTATACTATCCATCCATGGGTGTTGTATCTTCATGTGCATTTTCCTTCATGTCCAAATACCTTCATCAATCTTGCGGTCCAAAACCAATGACTAGGGTTGACATCAATGACAACAACCAATCTTCCAACACATATACATAGAACTAGCTCCATTGCCTGAAATGCGATCATGTCATTCATTCAAGGCTTTACATTGACGAGCTTCTCTGGCATGTTGCACATGCAGATGTTGGTCAAATTGCCCATGCAGTATTCTTGTCGGACACGATCTCTGTCAGTCCGGACTGACAGCCTACACCTGCGCTTTGTCCTTCTCTGGCCTTCTATTTAAGGGAGGAAATGATGTCTCATCCACCTTCCTTATTTGCATTAACTGATTCATCAGGAACTAAGAGAACAGAGTCAACCCACGTGCTTGGAGACATGGCTATGATTATTTCACTTGTTGCACCTTGTTGGATGCATACGTGGAAGAACGGGCAAGGCGACTACTACAACTCTAGCAGGATACGACGCACGTTCGGTGGCCTGGAAGAAAGACGTGGCAGCGATGCGGCGGGAACAGATGGTGTGGTGGCAAAGGAAGAGTGGGGACAACCATATAGGTGGAGATGAGATGGGAGGAAAATGGCGGGAGGTGAGAGGCGGAGGTGGAAAGAGGGATGTGACATGATACGGGAGTGGGGTACACATGGCAGGGGGGGATAAGTGAGGAGGGGCGTTGACACAATGACGGGGAAAGGACAGGTGAGTGGAAGACAAGTGTCAGCGAGAGGTGAGGGCGGTAAACGGAAGCTGTAAGCAGTATATCGGAGGGAGGGGTAGGTGGTAAGAGGTTTTAGGAGGGGGCCGGGGGGGGTTCGACATCACGAGGAGGCACCACGATAGTGGGGGGCCCACCATTCAAAACCACCATATCAGACCACCCCCCCCCCATTAAAGGCAGAAAGGTGGGGGGGTCTGGAATTGAACCTGCGTCATAGATCTGAGCGCGCAGATTTTAGCCGCCCAGATCTACGCGCTCCTTAGTAAAATGCTCCCGATCACAAAAACTTAGGAAAAGTGGGTTTTTATCCCACTTCTTGTCATTCTTTTTCCATGGTGCCCATTTTGAAGGAAGACCACCCCCTTTACCAACATATGTGATAACAGATCTCCTGGCCAAGATGATCTTGACCGTTGGTTTTCAATAGGAACCGTCGATGTTCCTCATTTTTCAAATCGTCAAATCAATCCCAGTCGTTGATTTGGTGATTCCATTAAACTTTGCAAACGTTCAAATTTTTAAAATTTTCCAAGGACGAATCGAGACCATTGATCCAAGATCGAACACGATCTCAACCGTCGATTCTCCAACTCTATCTAACATTACAGCAACCATTAAAACTCAAATTTTTGACCTTCCAAGTCGAATTATTCTCCACAACTCTACAGATCGAATCCATTAACTTCTTAGACAATCCTGGAATCACTCAAACTCAGATCCATCCACGAATATGGGGCATTACACTCAAACGCTTCCATCGTTTTTCCTCAATTCGCACATATATATATATATATATATATATATATATATATATATATATATATAATATGTAGCAGAGAATCTTCCTGATTCGCATTTGTTCTAACCCGTAACAGCCTGGTGTTTGAACTAGAAGATCTAATACCAATTTTTAACATCCCCAGCCACCCAATCCAGGAAACACCACTACAAATATTCTTTGTTACCAAATTGTAACATACCCAACCTCCCACAAGACGACATGCCACACCAAGAACGCACCCCTTGGATGATTTGGAGACTCTGATAACACTTAATTAATAAAGAAGCATGAAATACATGCATGCAATGATCAAGATTCATACGACAACATAAAATACATGAACAATATATCATGCACAGTATTAACTAGAAAGCATGCATATTATAGGTACGATCTCAGGTATAATAATTTGATACGCAATGGAAATAAATACATAAGCATGGAAACCATAACATAGAGCACTTTTATTTTATAAAAGAAGACACCAGCTGGCTACCAACCAAGGACATTCCACCCAACCGTAGACATTGATGGTCCAAGTCTCAACAACAATGTCACCCCCGAGCCAGAGATATGAATCCATAAGGAAAATTCCAGAGTGTTACTTGGCTTCCCAAATCAGTCATCACTCAAGCTCTTACAGGCTTCTCCAACACTCACAACAATCCAAGTACCCAGCTCTCTTCTACCCAGCCTGCACCACCTAAGATAATAGACCTCCACCCTTCTCTACCACACAGTCCCTCAGGGAGTCCCTCTCCTTTCAGGGCTCGAGTACAACTAATCTAAAATCTCCATGGTGGGACTCTCATGATTCACAGTTGTGATCAAATATGATCACAGACCAAGAATCTTAGACATGCAGGCCTCAAAGCATGGTTGGATTACACCAGCAATCTCTACAACCAACAAAATTGTGGCTACTCTTCAGAAGTTCATCTTCCTTTCCCAAGCCAAGATACCAAAAATGAGGAAAGATGAGTGAGTGAAGGAATAAATGGAGTGCATACCCCACGATAAGGGATGAGCAGGGAACAAAACGAGTGAATGAACGTGTGAGGAGACCAGCAACAGTACCAGAATGGGGACAGGAATGAGATTAATTGCCAACAAGAGAACGAACCACTGACACAAACTAAGGATGGGTTTTTGTAATTCATGGGGGTCAAGAACCTCTTGTCCTTACCCCAAGATCTCATGTAACGGATCCCCCCCCCCCTCATTACACAAAATGGGTAGTATAAAATAAATAAGTACTTATCCCCTCAAGCCCCCACTCTTGTGGAATCATAGCCCTGTATAAGTCTAGTCCTTGTCCGTCTAGCAGCCAATGATGTATTTATTATTAATAATGATCAAAACATTACATTTATTAGGCACATTGGCCTTTTAATAATTGTTTGGGCACTCTGGCCTCTCATCAATGTAACAATACATTATTTAATATGGGGGCTCAAAACCCGGGGTGTTACAACATTGTCCCACTTTTACTTTTACAGAATCCGGTAATCCTTCCAAGATGAAATCCATTGTTATTTTGTTATTTCTCTTCAATTCCTTCTTGGTTGCTATATTTGATTTCTTTGAATGGGTGTATCTTGTAACAACTAAGTACCAAACATCATACCCATGTGCTCCTAGAAATTCTTCCATCATGTTTGTCCACATATCATAGTTCTGACCATTCTGACCATCAAACATTGGTGCTCCATTCTTAGAGTACTCAATGATCTTCCTTCTGGTGGTTAAATTTTTTTCTTGAAGGACCCTCTCTTATTCCAACTGTTGGAATATTGAGGGGGGGTGAATCAATATGAGCGCTTTTTACCACTTTCAACCATAGTATATTTAAACTTCAACTTTATCAGTTGTATTCAATGTTTTATCACTTATGCATTCAGTATATCATTGCATCATAAACAGTATCATTCACGATTGCATAGTAAAAAACCACAGACACATAGTACACCAAAATTTATGTGGAAACCCAAATAGTAGAAAACCACTTAATGGTTTCTTATATATAGAAAGAATACATTCATAGGAAGCACTAACTTCCCAATTCTCCAACACCAACTGGAAGGAGGCACCAACCCCCCTAATTTACAGGATCCAACCTGAAGGAAGCTACAACTCCCTGAATTCTCCAGCTACAACTAGAAGGAGGCTACGACCCCCTGGTTTACAAGCTCCAACCTGAAGGAATATCCAACTCCCTATGTCCGTCAGTATCGAATGGAAGGAGGCTATGACCCCCTGATTTACAAGCTCCAACCTGAAGGAAGCTCCAACTTCTTGAATTCTCAGACACCCACCAAAAGGAGGCTACAACCCCCTTTTCTTGCCCCATCCTACTGCCTTGAAATATAATTGTAGATTCAAACTGTCACTACCAGTGATCAACCTGTAACTGTCACTGTCATAAACCAATGTGTCATTGTTACTATCACATCAACCAATCACTATCACATAAACCAATCATTGTCACTTTGTCACATCAACCTGTACCTGATGGTCAACCAATCATCCAACCTGTCACTATCCTTGTCACCATCGATCACTGTCACAAATATACCATCATTTTCCATTCATTATGTTACACATGGTTGTTTTCATGGCTCGATCCATTATATGTTTGTTGACCTCTTCCATATGACCTCAAGATAGAACCAAGTGCTTAGTTCATCGTACTTCTTCTGGTCAGAGTGTCTCAAAATAGCCTGAGCTAAGCACTCTGAAAAATCGAACTCTGATGGAACCACACCAATCCGAATATTTCTACACCGTCAATCTCTGGTTAATAATTTAATCTCCACCATTGATTTAGTAAGGGATTTCTTGCTTGCATTCACGCTTCATAAAATCACCTTTTCATTATAAACCCTTTGAAGTTTAATCTTCTTATGTATGTGGGATAATTTGGTGATCGTTTTTCACTTGATCTTGGTTAACCGAGACCTCTCTTACTAAGCTCATTGTTTCTCATTCCTTCAGTTTGTTACTGAGCTTCCTTTGCACCATCTAGATTTATAAAGTTGTAATTATTCTTCCATAAGACTCTTTACTTCCTCGATTACGCGCAAGGGGGGAATTATTTTATTCCTCTATCCTTTTGGTTTGATCCTTGTACTTGTCATCATAGTCTACCTTTGGCATAAATGACAACACCATTTTCAACAAACTCCCCCTTTTCGATTGATGGAAACACAATCTCGAACGAAACTCTTCTAGTCTATTCAACCATGGATCTTATTATTTTGTTCTTATCTAAGCTGAATTATTCTTGTAATCCTCCCTTTTCTACTAATATCCTCCCTTCCCTATACTCTCCCCCTTTGAAATCAATGGTAAGGGGATATTCTTCTTTGTATTAAACAATCGCATCTGCTTCTCCCCCTGATCCCATGTATGACTCTATTTTTGTAGCTCCCCTTGAGTTGATGTTATTCCTATAGAACTTTAGTGGTTGGAAGGCATAGTGACCACCCCTAATTTTTTTCTAAGATACTCAAATACTTGTCTAGGAAGAGGTTTTTTAAATATATCTGCAATTTGTTCTTTTTTTTCAATAAACTCCATTTTGATATTTTATTTTGTGACTTTCTCTTTGTGGAAGTGATACTTGATTGGAATATGTTTTGTTTTTTAATGCGAGAAAATGGACTCCTAGATATGTTTATTGCATTGGTATAGTCACATAGAACTGATATGGGTTGATCATACTCTACATGAATGTATTTCAATGTTTGTTTCATCCAGAGGACCTCTGTACAATATGCTACTACTACAATGTAATTTGTTTATGTTGTGGATAGAGAAATTATTGATTTCTTCTTGTTGAACCTGGACACCAAGCTATTGCCCAAAAATAATGCTACACCACTAGTGTTTTTTCTATCATCTGCACTACATGCCCAATATTCATCTGTGTAAGCTATCAGAGCGAAGTATTTTCTTGTGAGATACCACAAACCAAAGAACAGCATGCCTTTCAAATATATAAATATTCTTTTGACTACATGTACATGTGTTTCCTTAGGTGCAGCTTGAAATATTCGAACTAACCTTACTTATTGCATTATATTTGGCCTTCAGATCGTCACATAAAGTAGTTTTATTATCATTGCTCTGTACAGGGTTTGATCAGTTTCCTTGGATTCATCTTCCTTGCTTATCTTACAACTAGTAACCATGGGTGTGTTGACGAGTTTACAGTCTTCTATTTCAAATTTCTTTAACATATCTTTGATGTGTTTGGTCTGAGAAATGAATAGTTCTTTGCTCGTTTGAGTAATATACAATCCCAAGAAGAATGATAATTCTCCAAGCATGAACATATCAAATTCCTTCTGCATTTCTTCTGTAAAATTTTTCCTCATTTCATCAATATTACTTCCAAAAATAATCTCATCCACATAAACTACAATGATCAACATTTATGCATTATATATTTTGATGTAAATATCTTTATATGTTGTTTGAAACTTTGTTGTTGCAACTACTTTTCAACTCTTGAATACCATGGTCTAGGGGCTTTCTTTAATCCATAAAGTGTTTTCTTCAATCTACAAACATATTCTTCATCTTATGACAATAGGAATTCTTCAGGTTGTTCTATTTACACTTCTTCCTCTAAATCTCCATTAAGGAATGTTGACTTGACATCCATTTGATACACTTTGAAATTATTGAAGCTTGCAAATGCAAAAAAACATTATAATGGCTTCTAGCCTTGCAACAGGAGCAAATGTGTCTTCAAAGTCAATGCCGTCTACATGAGAATACCCTTTACAGACCAGTCTTGCTTTATTTCTTACTACTTTTCCATCTTCATTCAACTTGTTCTTGAATATCCATTTTGTGTCAATCACATTTTTATCTTTGGGTCTTGGGAAAAGTTCCCATGTTTCTTTTTTCTCCATCTGATTTAACTCTTATTCCATATCCTTCACCTAATGTGCATCATTACAGGCTTCTACAAAGCATTTAGGTTCTACTTTGGATAGTAAAGAGAGATTCACATGCTCATAACTATTTTCCAGTTTTCTCCTAGTCTGAGTCTTATCATTTTTATGACCGAGAATTAAATTTTTTGGATGATTTTTCTATATGTATCTGGAGGGAGTTCTTTTATCTCGATGTTTTATTTCCTCTTCTTCTTCTTCTGTGTTTTTTGGTTCTTCTTGTTCATCATATCCTTCGTATTCTTCTTCTTTACTGTAATCCATTTCTTATGTTTCTAGTTTATTTTTGTGTGGTAGTTCTTCATCTATTCTTACATGAACACTTTCAACATTTTTTTGCAATTGTTTGTTGTAAAATCTATAGGATTTTCTTCTTGAAGAATATCCAAGAAAAATTCCTTCATCTACTCTTCATTCACACTTTCATATATCTTCATCATATCATTTAATTTAACACTTGCTTCCAAAGATTTTGAAGTGTTTGACATATGCAGGTCAGCCTTTCCATAATTCATAGGGGCTATTGTCACAATTAATTATGATTTTCCATATATTTAGAATGTAGACAACAGTGTAAGCAAATTCTCTCCAAAATCTACCTAAGAGTTTTTCTTCATTTAATATTGGCCTGGCCATTTCTTGTACATGTTTGTTTTTCCTTTCAACTACTCCATTTTGTTGAGGGGTTCTTGTAGCTAAATATTGTATTTTTATTCCATCGATCTCACAGAATTATTCAAAATCATTAGATGTGAAATCACCTCCATTATCTTATCTTAAGCATTTGATTTTCATGTCAGTCTCATTCTCGACTAAAGCTTTGAATGTTTTGAATTTTTCAAATGCCTCAAATTTATTTTTGACAAAGGTAACCCAAGTCATTCTTGTATAATCATCAATGAGAAACATAAAACAGCTTTCTCCTTGTATACTTTTTGTTCTTGAGGGTCCACAGATATCTATATGCACAAGTTCCAAAGGCTTGGATATTTCATATTCATTTGTCTTAAAGTTCACTCTTGGTTGTTTTCCATGCTGACATTGTTTGCAAATAGTACGTGTGGGTTTTGTGATCTTTGGCATATCTCTTACTGCTTGATTGATATTGATTTTTACAAAGTTTTCAAAGTTCATATGACCCATGTTGATTAATTGGGTTAGTTTTCATTGATGTCAACCCTTGAAGAAAGTCTGGTAGCGAATTTCGGTAGCACAAAGGTTTGGGTAATGGACCCAAGTTTGTTTGATGTATAATGGTATGAGTTTTGATATATTTTTAGGTAATGCTATTCTATATGGATAGTATATGTCATGCCATTTCCGGTGGTATGTGTAATGTCACATAACTCCTCACGGTTTGAGAGTTATGGCCTTACGAAGTTGAAGGACCCTCATATGATTGGCTTGAAACCCCAAACGTCAAAGAAGTCAAAGTGCTTGCAAAGAAGAAATTATTTAAATAATAAAGTGAAGTGACAAAGTCAAAGAGGATTATCTAAATAATAAATTGAAGTGACAAAGTCAAAGAGGATTATTCAAATAATAAAGTGAAGTGACAAAATCAAAGAAGATTATTTAAATAATAAAGTGAAGTGACAAAGTCAAGGAGGATTATTTAAATAATAAAGTAAATAGAGAACTTTCTAATTATGGGAAGTGGTTATAAGAAGGTTAACCCTAAAATGAGAAAAATGGGTTAAGTGGTCAAGTGGCTATTGGATACATGGACAAATGGAAAATTGGGCAAAGTTGGACATAGGTGACTATGTGGACAAAGTGGCCTAGAAGATGCTTCTAAGGAAGCTACTTGGAGAGTATAAATAAGAGGCAAGGCTCTCTCATTTTAAATCACACTTGAGCATATTGAATATCTACAGGTGACTGAGGTAGCCAAAGGATATCTAAGCATAATTTCAAAGGGAATGTGAAGTAAAGAAGGCAGAAATTCAAGGGAGGATAAATTCTTTTGATGATGCTTTCTAAGGTATGTTATTTATAGGTCATCTCACCATTTTCACAATAAAAAAATTTCTAGAATGATTTAGACCATGAAATTGGGAGGCATTGAGGAAACATATCCAAGTAGTTGTGGTACAAATTTCATCTTGTGGGTCGTTGTATTTTTGGAGTTAAACTCCATGGAAAATAGGGTTTGTGGCTAGTCCTAAAACTAGTCTAAAACATGTGTTTCTGGTAAAAATGTCATAACTTCTTCATAATAGATCCAAATTCAGTAAGACCAAATGTGTTGGTTATAGTACAGTATTTATTATTCTGTGTAAATTTTCAGATCCATACAACAAATATTCCATGCGGGAACGCTCTACAAGTTCGCTCTCTAGAATAAGATAGAATTCAACAAGGTATGTCATTTTTGCTATAACTCCTTTTATGAGAGGTTCCAAGTAGTGACACCTGGAGGAATTGCATAAAACACACTGAAGAACATTGTGTACTATTTTCATATCTTTATTCATTACAGGTACATAGTTATGATTATTTCAAGTTAGGGTTGTTGACTAATCCAAAACTAGTCATGTGAGACTAAAGTAAAGTTTGATGAAAATGCTAGTCTCTTCTTGTTAAAGTTAAGGAAGGTTTGCAGGTTGAGGTATAGGTTGGTGCATGGTTGATGCACTTGTTTATGGTACAAGTTTATTACAGGTTGTTTGGTATAGGTTGGTGCATGGTTTATGTACTTGTTTATGATACAAGTTGAGGTACGAGTGTACGCATGGTTGATGCATGGTTCAGGTTATTGGTACAGATTGTTTGGTGCAGGTTGATTGGTAAAGGTTTACAGCAGTATATCTCATAGTGATAGTGTGACAGTGGTTCCATCATTCTACTTATATGTCAAGGCATTTGGATGGGGCAAGGACAGGTGGTTGTAGCCGAAGAACATATAGGGTTGTAGCCTCCTTCTCGTTGTAGCTAGAGAATTGGAGAGTTGGAGCTTCCCTCAGGTTGTAGACTGAGAAACTAGAGGGTTGGAGCCTCCTTCCAGTTGTAGCTGGAAAACAAAAGAATTTGGTACTTCCAATGAATGTAATTCTTCAAGACATATAAGAAAAATCATTATGTGGTTTTATCCTGCTTTGGGTTTCCACATAAAAATACTGGTGTACTGTGTATGTGTATGATTCTTTATTTGTTCATTGTTTATTTACTCTGCAAATATTGGATGATAATGCTACATTGATATAACACTTGCATTATATGGTTAAAAAGGATTAT
>ML783549.1:117208-147628 GCA_009831015.1 Picea engelmannii | reverse complement strand
CTTGAGTAATCCAACAAACCATTCTTTTGTGCCACAACCAACTTTCATTTATCTTCTCCATGAACCATTTTTCTCCATTAATTGTCTATAATGTATACATTGTTTGGGTTCCTGATTTCTTTTGCAACCAACGTGCCTGAATTTGCTTTTCTGATATCACATTCTCGAGAGACAAAGGTAATAGTATGTCCCAAGTCACACATATGGCTTACACTAAGAAGATTATGTTTCAATTTTTCAACATAGAGAACCTTTTCAAATTTAGCTCTTCCATTGTCAAGACTGAGAGTGCCTTTTCCAATTATTGTTTATCTGCCATTGTCTCCAAAGGTAGCACTACCCTCATTTTTTTTCAGGGTGATAAACATTTTTCTATCTATTGTCATGTGACTAGAGCATCCATTGTCAACATCCCACTTGTATTTAATATTTTGTGAAAGAAGTGAAGCTTGCACGAACATGAATTTATCTTTTCTTTGTTCTTGATTTTTTTCATGATTGTTGGGCCTTCCTTTCCCTAAATTTTCTTGAAGTTACTTGTGCATAATTTTTCTATATGCCCAAAATTGCAGTTATAGCATATGGTGTTATATTTCAGCAAAGGGGAAAATGAATTATAATTTCTTCTTCAGTATCCATGGGTGTCTCTCTTGGTGTTCCTTATAGGGTCGCTTCTTACATTTGTTCTACAATCTATTGCTTTATGGCCAAATCCATTACAAGAATAACAATAACCAACGAAAGAGTTTTAATACATGGTTGTGTGATTTCGTCTTAATGGGATAGTCTTCCAGATTTCTTCCTTGTGAGGAGAATTTGTCTTCTATGGAACATATATTTCCTCCTTCCTGTTGTCTTCAAATTTGATAAAGTTTCTGATTGAATCAGCGTACTTCTTGGTTCTTTATTCATTTGATTGTTTTGAAGAGGTTGAGGCTTCTTCATTGGTAGTTTCCTCTCCTTTATTGTGGCCAAGACCGATTTTTCCAAATGATGATCTTTGATGATTTAGAATTTCATTCAAGGTTTTGGATCTCTTCTCATACTTTATGTTGGTAGATTATTTATCCAACTCTCTTCTCAGGTAGACTATTTCATAATCTAGACTGTTGTAAATGTTTTCTCTCTCTCTTAGTTGGGCTCTTAGAACTTCTTCAATTTTCTTTCCCTCTTCTATTTGTACTTATAGAGTAGCTATATTATTTTCTATTTCTTCAACATCATACTCCTCTTTATATTTTTGCAGTTCATTTTTATGCTTTCTATTCCTTTCTTAAAGTTTGTCTATTTTTTCTACGTCACTAAAGAATTTTGCTTCAAAGTCTACTTCAGCCTCCTTGTCGGGATTGTCTTCTTCTTTTGAAATGGTGTTTTCATCTATTTGTGTTTCTAGAACCATAAAGAGAATTTCATTTGTTTCATTTTCACTATCATTTGAAGAATTTTTGTCTTCATTTATATATATATATATATATATATATATATTCTTATTTTGATGTAGAACTTTTTCTTCTTTTCACTCTTCCCTTCATTGTACTTCTTGAAACTAGAATATTATTTTACATTGTTATTTCCATTTTTTGCATAAGGGAATTTACGGGAAAAGTGTCCTACTTTTCCAGAACTAAAGCATTTGAAGGGAAACTTATCTTTGTATTTTATTTTGAGCTTCCTGACAAAGTTGGCTTCTTCCTCATCCAGTTCACTATCCCAGCAATCACTTGTCTTGCATTCTTATGAATTTGTCTTCTTTGAAGCCTTGAAGGTTTCTTCCTTCCTTAACGCACTTGTTGGATTATATTGTTATATCCTTGTTTCATATGCAGTGGGGATTCCATGAAACTCATTCATTGTCAGCTTCTCTAGTTCTTCCATTTCTTCTATAGTAGATATCTTGGGATTAAATCTTAAGGGAAGAGATCTAAGCACTTTTTGTACATTGATGATTTATTTTGTCTCTTCTCCTAATCCTTTGAAAGACTTGACAAGCTCATCCACATAAAGAAAATAGGTTGAAGTAATATATTCTTCATTCATCCTGAGGGTCTCAAATTTTCCTCTATGAAATTGTAACTTTGCTCACTTGACCTTGACATCTCCTTCATAAATTTTCTATAATTTTTCCCATGTCTCTTTTACTGAGGCACAATGCATGACTTTCGTATACACTTCCTTTGTCAAACCGCAAATAATAGCATTCTTGGCCCTGTAATTATTTTTAATAAGCCTCTTTCCATATGTATCAATTGGTGGAGTTCTTGGAGCTGTGTAACCATTCTCTATTGCACTCCAAATGGCATACCCAAGCGACATCAAGTATGTTTGCATTCTTATCTTCCATAAAAAATGATTTGATCCATCAAATATTGGATCTTTGTTTGTGGAAAAACCTTCTTGTTCATCCATTTGATCTATAAGCATTCACCTTCCAGTGATTAGACTGTTCCTGGAGGAACCTTACTCTGATACCAATTGTTGGAATATACACTAATATTTAGAGGGGGAGTTAATTAGTATTAGACAGATTTTTACCACTTTAACTAGTCATTACATAATCAATCATGGGCAATGCAGAGAATTAACCATATCAATAAATATCGACACAAAAGCATAGTACACAAATATTTAACGTGGAAACCCAATTGGGAGAAAAACCACAAAACTTTCTTTATATGATATTGTAAGAACCAACCTATTGTTACAATGCTTGCAGGCACCAACCTACAAGAGACACCAATGTCCTTGACTGAGCACCAACTCAAAAATAATGTTTGTAGGCACCAACCTTCCAAGGACACCAATCCTTGCTACAAGCACCAACTTGTAGAACTGCAGGCACCAACCTGCCAAGGACACTAATCCTTGCTACAAGCACCAACTTGTAGAACTACAGGCACCAACTTGCACTGCAAGCACCCACTTGTTGATAAAGAAGGAATCAACCTTCAATGTAAGCACCAACTTACAATGAGAACTTAAATATCCTTATGAGCTCCACCTTGCCACCCTTAGACATTCAAATATTCCTTTCTTTCATTCTCTTTTATGTCTCAGAGAATATGTTCTTCGCACTTTTGCTTCAACGCACATCTTTCTTTAATGCTTCACACATACATCGTGTCACTTCTCTCCTTCAACACAATATTGGCATCATTATATATATATATATATATATATATATATATATATATTCTCAAGCTCATACACCATCCATTTGTTCTCAACCAAATCATATTCAACAAGTCACCTCCAGGTCCATCAATTCTCCATTAAGTCGGGCTACAGAACCCTCCATGAAAACCGGTCTTCAACTTCCTTCCATCACACACAATTCTTCACATGGAACTTAATGCTCAAGAGCCATCCGATCTGATCCTTAAAAAAATCGTGATCGTTGATTTGTTCTCTATTCAATAAGACACACTATATAGCCTTGACACACAGCAATTGTCCGATCATTTCTTCATTTGATCACAATTGTCTGATCTGGATCTCCAATCAATCTCCTTCGTTGATCTATGATCGCTTTCATCGGGACCACCAGGACTATTGGACATCTGGGACCAAAATACTCAGCCACCGTAGGATCTAGTCTTGGGGCTCATCAGGGTACACTAAACATAATATGTCATCATCACTCAGTAGTCATCCAATCTTGGATCAATGGATATCGTTGGATTTCAAAGTCTTGTTCATCGGAACCTTCCCGCTTCATAATATAACTATACTTTATTGATCAGAACCTCTCCAATAACATCTTCTCCAAGGGATCCAACGGTCCTCACAATCTGAAATCAATGGCTTTGGAATTGTCGCTCCTTCAACCTGTATGATGATTATCTCATGTCTCTTTGTTTTCTTGTGAGAAGTTC
This sequence comes from Picea engelmannii, assembly GCA_009831015.1. Classification (NCBI taxonomy): domain Eukaryota; kingdom Viridiplantae; phylum Streptophyta; class Pinopsida; order Pinales; family Pinaceae; genus Picea; species Picea engelmannii. The sequence goes on along the minus strand of ML783549.1, from coordinate 143,756 downwards.
AGGTGGCACCCACAATGATCTACAGTTGATATTGCATCTCGCATGCATGTCGACCCATGATCTATATTTCCCATCAAATCTCCTTAATCGGAGTACCTTCATTGCAGGTAACATAGTCTACTCCGACCAGAGCCTCTCCGATGAACGGTGGAGATCTTCTCGCTACCCAGATCAACAAATCAGATTTAATACTATGTCATAATGGTCTCCACATCCAATTGGGCCCCACTTTTGTTTTGAACAATCAAAATATGACATGTGTCATCCTTTGGGATATTCTAGCTACCACGCTAGCATTCTGATGTCACCTTGACTTCAAATCTATCATAACACATCAGTACTTCCTCCAACCCTTCTTTGTATACCTTTTTGACTTAGCACTTGACACGTGGCCTTGTCCTTGTTGATTTTGTGTCCCTGACATTAGAAATAATGTGGATCAGTTGATTTGGATCACTACCATTCTCAGAGTCCCTTGTTATCAGAAGACCTCCACTCACAATCCACTCCAATCATTTCATATCCAATGAACAGTGAAGATCTACTAGACATGTCAAATCAACAGCTACAATTTCCTCCAATATTCCAATACCAATATGTTGTGTGATGTGTTGGGTGGTCTGGCCTCTTCAAGGTTCTCACATGGTAGTTGACTTAGCACTGACATGGCAGTTGACGTCATGTTGATGTTATTACAACTTCTAGCCCTATTTGGAACTCTGAGCTGGATCTTGTTGGAGATACTTCACACACACCTGGGATTTATTTTTCCTAAGGTTTTCCCTATGTTTATTAGTCATTATTCAGTCTCCTATATTTTAGGGAGAATATTCTCTTCAGTTCACACTTCAGTTTGATCAGTTGAGTGGAGTCTAGATGCCACATTGGGATTATCACCATTCAGCATTGGGATCATCACCAACTGATGTGCATTGTACTTGGGATCATCACCAGCTAATGCACATTGTACTTGGGATCATCACCAGACTAGCACATTACAAATAATTCCCTGATATGCTCCTCACTTCACTTTGTTTCAGTTAGTTAACTGAAGACTAAGAGACTAGTTAACTCAGACTAGGTGGTAGTTCACTCTCGTAACTGCCTGAGAGACTAGATTAGGTGGTAGTTTACTCCCATAACTATTGGTGTGTATCCAGATCACTCTAGAACACCACTATGGCACATTGGATTCTCCTTTAGTGCACATTAATTGATTTATATAGAGTATATCATGTGTAAATTATCATTCATTCATTTGGTTAATGATAATTCTTCCATTCTTTCTCTCTTGCTGCTCTTTTCTCATATTTTCTCTGCAACTGTGTATGTCAATTCCTATCTAGATATATTATGTGAAGTTTCAACACATTTACATGTTATCAGAGCCGACAGACTCCTAGGGAAAAGACACACCAAATTATTTTTGCAGGTACCAAAGATTGAAGACAACGGAAAAATGGAATTTCCAAAAGAATTAATTCTTACACCGTACAATTTCTTTGCATGGAAGGAGAATATGATAATTCATCTTCGAGGAAGAGGATTATACCAGTTAACCATGAACACAGAGACAGAACCAACATCAACCATAGAAAAATCCAAGTATCTAAATCGAATGGATGAAGCATTTGGAACAATTTGTAGTCTCATTTCTCTTGAACTTCTCTTTCACATATCCTCCTGTAAAACCCCCAATGAATCCTGGAGCACCATGGAAGAGATCTTTGGAAAACAAGATGAGATGAGGGTACACATGCTTGAGGTATAATTTCTCACATTAGATACAAAAACCTTCGACAATCTCCAAGATTTATTTACCAAATATAAGGATTTGTTGTCGCAACTCAAGGCATGCGAGGTTGATAAATATAAGGAGGAGAAAAAAATGGTTCTCACCATTCTCTCCAAACTTGGTCCAGAATACTAAGTGTTTGTATCCACATTTCATTCAGTTAGGCTCACCTCTAGATCCACCTGGACGATGCCCTCTCTTGAGGCCTTTATCGAGTCTCTGACACATGAGAAAAACAAGCTCATCAATATGGGAGAAATCAAAGGCCCAAAGGTGCATGAACTTACTGTGCAAGATGGTAGCGGTCATCAATGTCAGAAATATAAAGACAAATACAAAAGGAAAGCACATGCAAATCTGAAGAAGGAAGGGTACTCAAAACCCTTCAACAATGCCTCCAGATCAAAAGGTGGAAAGGGAAGAAAATGGGAGAAATGAAATTATTTCCATAAAGGATTCCATCCAAAATCCTCATGTATGTAGAAAAAAATAGATCAAATGGCCCAAATAATTCAACAAAACAACCTTGGATATCGCATCCCTAAGGGTCCCATGAAGAAGAATCCAGAAGATCAGAATCCCAAGAAAGGAAATTCTAGCCATGCTTTGATTACCATAAACTCCTCTCTCGATGCTTGGATTGTAGATTCAGGTGAATCACGCCACATGGATACCACAAAAGAATTATATTATTGATTGGATGCATGCAAAGGTCCTCCTATTCTAATGGGGGACAACTCTCTAGTGGAGGTCACCAGCAAAGGAAGAATTGAACTCACAAACTAAAGCTTTGAGAATGTGCTACACATTCCCAAACTTTCCGTCAATCTTCTCTTCATGTATCAGATGAAAAAATTCAGCACTAGAAAAAGATTCATAGTCACACCTACTGCAATGGATATCTATGACATGCAAACCAATTCCAGGGTTGCTACCAGTGAGGTAAATCAGCAATCTAGACTCTACACATTTTTTGAATTTATTGAACTAGATTCTGCATTACTGCTTACCCATGATGATGAAAGTAGTAAGATATGGCATGAAAAGTTCGGCCATTTAAATTTTATATATATGCAACAACTTAGAAAGCAAGTAATGGTTGATGGTCTATCAGACATCCACTTCTCCAAAGGAATTTGTGAGGGATGTGTTCTTGGAAAACACCCTCAAGAGAAATTCAACAAATTAAAGACACAGAAGGCTTCCTTTCCTTTAGATCTGATCCATAGTGAACTAATGGGCCATTTTCCGCATCCATAAATCAATAAACCAAGGTACGTGCTCATTTTTTTTTATGATTTCTCACGCTTCACATGGATTTTATTTCTCAGGAAAAAATCAAAGGTATTTCAACACCTCAAATATTTCAAAGCCCTTGTTGAGACACAGTCAGGAAAGAAAATCAAAGTCCTCCAAATAGATAACGGGGGAGAGTATGTCAACCATGAGATACATAATATTTGTCATGAGGCAGGGATTCAGTTGTAGCACACAGTTCCCTATACTCCTCCGCAAAACGGAGTTGTTGAGTGGAAAAATAGATCTCTAAAAAAGATGGCATCTTGCATGCTACATGCAAAGCACTTCCACGGATATTATGGGTTGAAGCACTTAATTGTGAAACCTACATCCAAAACATATCTCCCCATAGATATGTCAATGATAAGACCCCTTACAAGGCTTGGAGCGTCCTCAAACCGGAAGTGACCCGCTTCTGTATTTTCAGTTCATGTGCATGGGTCAGGATTCCCTATGAGAAGAGGAAGGCACTTGATCCATAGAGTGCATTTTTTTGGATACCCCGATGGTGTGAAGGGATACAAACTCATTGATCTTTCCTCAAATCGACTCATCGTTGAGCGTAGTGTGCAATTCGAGGAAAGTGTCTCGCATGTACCTCAGCAACCACATGCAGACACTTTTGTTCTTCCACCTATCAGAGATGATGAGCATGCACATCTTGACTCTTCTTTAGATCAAAGTTTTGATTTAGAGGATTCAGATGATCCAAATACAAAGTCAGTATAGTCATATGCAGAGTCAGTGCATCCAGATGCAGATGTAGAACCATAGTAGAGGCCCAAGTGGGCCAAGACTACTATTTAGGATGTAGGAGATCTTGTTGGGGCTCCATCTGATGCAAGGAGGACTCGATTTGATTTCGAGGAGCCTCATATTGTACTCATTACCACTGAACCGATGCCACCCAAGCATATTTTATTGGTTCAGTCTTCAGATCCGCAGTCTTATGGCGAAGTTGTTGGAAATTTGTTTTGGGAATCCACTATACAGGAGGAGTACAACTCCCTCCTTGAGAACCGGAATTGGAATCTGGCTCCCCTTCCTTCAGGAGGGAAACTTGTTAGGTCCATATGGGTCTACGGGACCAAGAGCGCAGTGGATGAATAGGTTAGTAGATACAAAGACAGGCTAGTTGCCAAAGGCTTTTAGTAGGTGCATGGCATTGACTATGATGATACCTTCGCTCCAGTAGTGAAGATAGATTCCATATGTTTGGCACTTTCCATTGTGGCAGCCAAGGGATGGGAATTCCATCAGGTGGATGTGAAGAATGCATTTCTTCACGGTGATCTCTCTGAGAATATCTATATGGAGCAACCCTAGGGATTTATGCAAGATTCATCTTTGGTTTGTCGACTAAAGAAGACTCTTTATGGCCTGAAGAAGGATCTAAGGGCATGGTATGCCAATATGGACTCCTACCTATTGTCACAGAACTTTGTACGTTGTAAGTCAGACATGAATGTTTACATGCTCAAGACAACTTATTCACTTCTACTCCTATTTTTGTATGTTGATGATTTGTTGATCATCGGTTGCTCGACTTCAGCGATTGTTGCAGTCAAGAGGATTCTACATGATAGGTTCTTGATGATAGACATGGGTCCACTACATTTTTTCCTTGGACTCAAGATCAATCAGGATGCATTAGGCATCAAACTATCTCAGGCCAGGTATGCACGAGGTCTCCTTGAGATATTTCACATGACAAATTGCAAGTCTGCCTCGACTCCTTTCCTATCAGGAGTCGGACTTGAGGATGGTGGGGAAACTCCACTGGTTGACAACACACTATACAGATAGCTAGTGGGGAGATTTTTGTATCTCACACACTCCAAACCAGACCTCTCCTATGCAATTGGGGCAGTCTCTAGGTTCATGCAGGAGCCACATGAGCTGTATTGGAAGGTTTCAAAGTGTATACTTCAATACATACAGGGCACCATCACCTTTTGTATTCACTATGCAGTTGACTCTACATTGGAACTCATTGATTTCACTGATTCTGACTGGGTTGACGATAGCATTGATCGCAAGTCCACATCTGGTTACTCACTCAATCTTGGTTCCGGACCTATATGTTGGTCGAGAAAGAACCATGCTACTATTTTTCTATCTTCAGTCGAAGAAGATTACAGAGGGGTAGTTAACATAACCATTCAGGCTATGTGGCTACAACATTTTTTTACTGAGTTGGGAATTCATTTTCATTGGTCGATCCTCATCTGGTGTGACAATCAAAGAAATCTGAAGTTCTGCAGAGATCTAGTTCAAAGGAAGTGGATGAAGCACATCGAGATCCACATGCACTACATTCGGGACTTAGTACATGACGGGATCATCGACCTACAATTATTTTCTTCAGTAGAATAGACTGCAGACATATTCACCAAGACCTTCACTGAGAAAAAGTTTAATTCTCTGTGCAATCATCTTGGAGTGAAGGACACAGTTGCCTAGAAATTGTCAATTCTTCTTTTTACATACATTGTACTTTGAGGGGGGGGGGGGGGNTTTCCCTCTTTCCTCATTTATTTCAGTGTATCTTTTGTATTTGGGTACCTAACATGGCCTCGTTGTCAGGACCCATTCTTTAGTTTCACCATAGTGATGTTCAAGGGGGGTGTTGGAGATACTTCACACACACCTAGGATTTATTTTTCCTAAGGTTTTCCCTATGTTTATTAGTCATTATTCAGTCTCCTATATTTTAGGGAGAATATTCTCTTCAGTTCACACTTAATTTTGATCAATTGAGTGGAGTCTAGATGCCACATTGGGATTATCACCATGCAGCATTGGGATCATTACCAACTAATGCGCATTGTCCTTGGGATCATCACCGAACTAGCACATTACTCATGATTCCATGATCTCCTCCTCACTTCACTTTGTTTCAGTCAGTTAACTGAAGACTGAGAGACTAGTTAACTCAGACTAGGTGGCAGTTCACTCCCGTAACTACCTGAGAGATTAGACTAGGTGGTAGTTTACTCCCGTAACTGTTGGTGTGTGTCTAGATCACTCTATACCACCACTATGGTGCATTGTCTTCTCCTCTAGTGCGCATTAGTTGATTTATACATAGTATATCATGTGTAAATTATCATTCATTCATTTGGTTATTGAGAATTCTTCCATTCTTTCTCTCCTACCTCTCTTTTCTCATATTTTCTATGCAACTGTGTATGTCAATTCCTAGCTAGATCTATTTTGTGCAGGTTCAACACGTTGACAGATCTTTGATTGTGCATGGACCAATATTCTTATGACATGTGGTCCATTCATTTCATTACACGTGGCTATTGTTGTGGCTCAATCCATTAGACGTCTATCGGCCTCTCCCATGTGACCTCAAGCTACGAACAAGTGCTTAGTTCATCGACTTGCTTCTAGTCAGAGTGTCTCAAAATGGCCTGAGCTAAGCACTCCAAAAACTCAAACTTCAATGGAACCACGCCACTCTGAATATTTGTACATCGTTGATCTCTAGTTAAGAATTTAATCTCTGTTGTCGATTTAGATAAGGGCTTTCCTTCTTGCATTAACACTTCATAAAATCACCTTTTCATTATAAACCATTTGAAGTCGAATCTTCTTGTGTATGTGGGATAATTTGGCGATTGTTGTTTACTTGATCTTGGTTAACCGAGACCTCTCTTTCTAATATCATCGTTGCTCATTCCTTCAGCGCTTTCTTGAGCTTCCTCTACAATATCTAGCTTTAGCAAACTATAATTGTTGTGCCATAAGACTCTCTACTTTCTTGACTACGCACAGGGGGGGCATTCTTTTCTTCCTCTATCTGTCTGGTTCAATCCTTGGACCTATCATCATATTCTACCTTTGACATCAACGGAAACACCATTTTCAACAAACTCCCCTTTTTCATTGATGGAAACACAATCTCGAACTAAAGTCTTATATTCTATGCAGCCATATATCTTATTATTTTGTTCTCATCTAAGTTGATTGCTTCCTGTAAGTCTTCCTTTCCTACTAATCTCCCCCTTTCTTTGTACTCTCCTCATTTGACATCAATGGAAAGGGGATATTCTTCTCTATAGTAATCAATCTCATATATTTCTCCCCCTCAGTCTGTGCACCTCTCTCTTTCTGTATCTCTCTCTGAGTTGATGCTCTTCCTGTAGTGCTTTAGTGGTTGGAGGGCATAGTGACCACCCCCAATTTTTGTCAAAGATACTTAAATACTTCTCTAAGAATAGGTTTTGTAAATATATCTGCAACTTGTTCTTTTGTGCCAATATACTCTGGTTTGACATTTTTTTTGTGACTTTCTCTTTGAGGAACTGATACTTGATTGGAATATGTTTTGTTTTTTAATGCATGACAGGATTCCTAGATATGTTTATTGCATGGGTATTTTCACATATAATTGATATGGTATGACCATAGTCTACCTGGATGTATTTCAATCTGTGTTTCATCCATAGGACCTGTGTACAACATGTGTTGTTGCAATATATTATTCTTCTTATGTTGATAGAGAAATTGTAGATTACTTCTTATTGAACCAGGACACCAAGCTATTGCCCAGAAAGAATGCTACACCACTAGTAAAAAAAAAATCTTCTGCGTTGCCTACCCAATTTGCATTTGTGTAAGTTGTTAGAGTGAATTGTTTGCTTGTGGGATACCATAGATTGTGGGATACCATAGACCAAAGTCCAGCATGCATTTCAAATAGTTGAATATTCTTTTGACTGCATGTACATGTGTTTCCTTAGGTGCAGATTGAAATCTCCCAACTAACCATACTTCCTACATTATATCTGGCCTTGAATATGTCACATAAAGTAGGTTTCCTATCATTTATTTTCACAGGGTTTGATTATTTTCCTTGGATTCATCTTCCTTTTTTAGCTTACAACCAATGACCATGGGTGTGTTGGCGGGTTTACAGTATTCCATTTCAAACTTCTTCAACATCTCTTTGATGTATTTGGCCTGAGAAATGAATATTCATTTTCTCGTTTGACTAATTTGCAGTCCCAAGGAGAATGATAATTCCCCAATCATGGACATCTCAAATTCCTTTTGCATTTCTTCTGCAAAATTTTGGCTCATTTCATCAATATTACTTCCAAAAATAATAGCATCCACATAAACTACAATGATCAACATTTTTGCATTATCTATTTTGATGTAAATATTATTGTCTGTTGTTCCTCTTTTGAAACCTTCTTGTTGCAATTACTTGTCAAGTCTTGAATAGCATGCTCTAGGGGCTTAATTTAATCCAAAATGTGTTTTTTTCAATCTGCAAACATATTATTCATATTCTGATAATAGGAATCCTTCAGGATAATCTAGGTACACTTCTTCCTCTAAATCTCCATTTAGGAATGTTGACTTGACATTCATTTGATACACTTTAGAATTCTTGAAGCTTTCAACTGCCAAAAACATTCTAATGGCTTCTAGTCTTGCAACATGTGCAAATGTTTCTTCAAATTAAATGCCTTCTACTTGAGCATACCCTTTACAGACTAGTCTTTCTCTATTTCTTACTACTTTTCCATCTTCATTCAACTTATTCTTGAATATCCATTTTGTGCCAATCAATTTTTTATCTTTGGGTCTTGGGACAAGTTCCCATGTTTCATTTTTCTCAATCTGATTTAACTCTTCTTCCATAGCCTTCTCCCAATTTGGATCATTACAAGATTTTGTAAATCATTTAGGTTCTACTTTGGATAGTAAAGAGAGATTCACATGCTCAGAGCTATTTGTCATTTTTATCCAAGTCTAAGTCTTGGCACTTTTATCACCGAGAATTAATTTTTTTGGATGATTTTTTTGTATGTATCTGTATGGAGTTCTTGTACCTTTGCATTCTATTTCCGCTTCTTCTTCTTCTTCATTTTCTGGTTCTTCTTCATCATCATATGCTTCTTCTTCTTCTTCTTTGTTGTAATCCATTTCTTCTATCTCCGTATTATTTTTGTGTGGTAGTTCTTCATCTATTCTTAAATTAACACTTTCAACAATTTTCTACAGTCTTTTGTTGTAACATCTATAGGCTTTGTTGCTCGAAGAATATCCAAAAAATATTCCTTCATCTTCTCTTGAGTCAAACTTTCTTATATCCTCATCATCTCATTTAATGTAACACTTGTTTCTAAAGATTCCAAAATGTTTGACAAATGTTGGTCGGCCTTTCCATAATTCATAAGGGGTCTTGTCACAATTAACTCTGATTTTCCCTCTAATTAGAATGTAGATAGCAATGTAAACAGCTTCTCTCCAAAATTTGTTTGAGGGTTTTGCGTCATTTAACATTGTCCTAGTGATTTCTTGTACATGTCTATTTTTCCTTTCAACTACTCCAATTTTTTGAGGGGTTCTTGTAGTTGAATATTGTCTTTTTATTCCATATATCTCAAAACATTCTTCAAATTCTGGATGTGAACTCACCTCAATTATCTAATCTTAAGCATTTGATTTTCAAATCAATCTCATTCTCAACTAAAGCTTTGAATTTTTCAAATGCCTCGGATTTATTTTTGAGAAAGGAAACCCAATTCATTCTTGTATAATCATCAATGAGAAACATAAAATAGTTTTCTCCTTGTCGACATTTTGTTCTTGAGGGTCCATAGAGATCTGTATGCACAAGTTCTATCTCTTGTCATGTCACTAGAGAATCCACTGTCAACAACCCACTTGTATTTACTCTTTTGTGCACGGAGTTATTTTTTCACGAACATGGTTTTATCTTTGATTTGTTCTTGATTGTTTTCATGATTGTTGGGCCTTCCTTTCCCTGAATTTTCTTGAAGTTACGTGTGCATAATTTTGCTATATGCCCAAAATTATTGCAGTTATAGCATATGATGTTATAGTTCAGCAAAGGGGAAAAAGAATTATAATTTCTTCTTGAGTATCCATGGGTGTCTCTATTGTTGTTACTTATAGGGTCGCTTCTTAAATTTGTTCTACAATCTATTGTTTTATGGCCAAATGCATTACAAGAATAACAATAGACAAAGAAAGAGTTTTGATACCAAGTTGTGTGATTTTGTCTTGATGGGACAGTCTTCCAGATTTCGTCCTTGTGAGGCGAATTTTTCTTCTGTGGAACATATATTTCCTCCTTCCTGTTGTCTTCAAATTTGATAAATTTTCTGAGTGAATTAGCGTACTTCTTGGTTATTTATTCATTTGACTATTTTGAAGAGGTTGAAGATTCGTCATTGGTAGTTTCATTTCCTTTATTGTATCCCAGACCGTTTTTTTCAAATGGTGATCTTTGATGATTTAGAATTTCATTCAAGGTTGTGGAGCTCTTCTCATACTTTATGTTGGTAGATTATCTTTCCAACTCCCTTCTCAGGTAGACTATTTCATAATCTAGATTGTTGTAGATATTTTCTCTCTCTTTTAGTTGGGCTTTTAGAACTTCTTCAATTTTCTTTCCCTCTTTTATTTGTACTTTTAGGGTAGTTATAGTCTTTTCTATTTCTTCAACATCGTACTCCTCTTTATATTTTTGCAAATCCTTTTTCTTATTTCTATGCCTTTCTTCAAGTCTGTCTATTTCTTCTACGGCACTAAAGAATTATGCTTCAAATTCTACTTCAGACTCCTTGTCAGGATTGTCATCTTCTATTGAAACGATGTTTTCATTTGTTTGTGTTTCTAGACCCATAAAGAGAATTTCATCTATTTGACTATCACTATCATCTGAAGAGTTGTTGTCTTCATATGTATATAGATTCTTCTTTTGTTTGTAGAAATTTTTATTCTTTTCACTCTTCCCTTCATTGTACTTCTTGAAACTAGAATCTTCTTTTACATTTCTATTTCCATTTTTTGCATAAGGGAATTTATGGAAAAAGTGTCCTACTTTTCCAAAACTAAATCATTTGAAGGGAATCTTACCTTTGTATCTGCCTTTGATCTTCCTGACAAAGTTGTATTTTTCCTCAACCAGAGCATTATCCGAGAAATCACGTGTCTTGCATTCTTTTTACTTTTTCTTCTTTGAAGCCTTGAAGGTTGCTTCCTTCCTTGATGCACTTGCTAGATTATCTTGTTCTATCCTTGTTTCATATGCAGTGAGGATTCCATGAAACTCATCCATTGTCATCTTCTTTAGTTCCTTCATTTATTTTATAGCAGATATCTTGGGATTAAATCTTGAGGGAAGAGACCTAAACACTTTTTGCACAATGATGGTGCATTTTATATCTTCTCCTAATCCTTTGATAGAGTTGATAATCTCATCCACACAAAGAAAATAGGTTGAAATACTCTCTTCTTCATTCATCCTAAGGGTATCAAATTGTCCTCTATGAATCTGAAACTTTGCTCTCTTGACCTTGTCATATCCTTCATAAATTTTATGTAATTTGTCCCACATCTCTTTTGTTGAGGCACAATGCATGATTTTGATATACATTGACTTTTTCAAACAACAAAGAATGGCATTCTTGGCCCTGTAATTATTGTTACTGGGCCTCTTTCCATCTGTATCAACTGGTGGATTTTTTGGAGTTGTGTAACCATTCTCTACTGCACTCCAAACGTCATACCCGAGTGACATCAAGTATGCTTGCATTCCTATCTTCCAGAAAAAATAATTTGATTCATCAAATCTTGGAGCTTTGTTTGTGGAAAAGCCTTCTTGTTCATCCATTTTATCTATAAGGATTCACCTTTCAATGGTTAGACTGTTCATGAAGGAACCTTGCTTTGATATCTTTTGTTGGAATATACACTAATATTGAGAGGGGGGATGAATCATTATTAGACATATTTTTACCACTTTTTTTTCTTTATCACTCTAACTAGTCATTACATAATCAATCATGAGTAATGCATAGAATTAAGCATATCAATAGATATCAACATAAAGGCATAGTACACAGATATTTAACTTGGAAACCCAAATGGGAGAAAAACCACAAAACTTTCTTTATATGATCTTGTAGGAACCAACCTACTTTTACAATTCTTGCAAGCACCAACCTGCAGGAGACACCAATATCCTTGATTGAGCACCAACTCATCAATAATTTTTGTAGGCACCAACCTGCCAAGGAAACCAATCCTTGCTACAAGCACCAACTTGTAGAACTACAGGCACCAACCTTCATTGCAAGCACCCACTTGTTGATAAAGAAGCCACCAACCTTCAATGTAAGCACCAACTTATAATGAGTACTTCAATCCCCTTCTAAGCTCCACCCTACCACCATTAGACATTCAAATATTATTTTCTTCCATTCTCTTTCGAGTCTCAGAGCCTCTTCTCTTCGCAGTTCTTCTTCCACGCACTTCTCGCTTCAACACTTCACACATCCATCACCCCCCTTCTCTCCTTCAACACAATCTCGAAATCATTATGTGTGTTTGTGCATTCAAGCTCAGACACCATCCATTTGTTCTCAACCGAATCATATTCAACTAGCCGGCTCCATGTCCATTGATTCTCCATTAAGTTGGGCAATAGAACCCTCCATTAAAACAAGCCTTCGTCTTCCTTCTAGCGCACGCAATTATTCACACAAACCTTAATGCTCAGGAATCATCTGATCTTATCATTGAACAAATTGTGACCGACAATCTATTCTCTATTCAACAAGACACACTATACAGCCTTGACACACAGTAATCGCCTGATCATTTCTTCGTTTTATCACAGTCTTTTGATCTAGATCTCCAATCAATCTCCTTCGTTGATTTGTGATCTCTTTCATCGGGACCACTAAGAATATCGGACTCCTGGTACCACAATACTCATCCACGGTAGGGATCTGGTCTGGGGGCTCATCGAGGTACACTCAACACAATATGTCCTTGTTGCTCAGTAGTCGTTCGATCTTGGATCAATGGCTATCATTGGCTCTTGGAGTCATGTTCTTCAGAACCCCTCTGCTTCATAATATAACTATAATTAATCAATCAGAGCCTCTTCGATGACACTACTCCAGCGTATCCAACAGTTCTCGTAGTCTGAAATCAACATCTTTGATCATATCGCTCCTTCAACATGTAGGAAAATTATCTCATGTCTCTATATGCTCGTGAGAAGGTTAGGTGGGACCCAAAATTATCTACGACTGAGATTGCACCCCGCTTGCATGCCAACCCATGGTCTAAATTTCTCCTCGGAGATCCTTCATCGGAGTACCTTCGTTGCGGGTAACACTATCTACTCCGACCAGAGCCTCTCCAATGAACGATGGAGATCCGTTCTCTACCAAGATCAACGACTCAGATTTGATACGATGTCATAATAATCTCTACATCCATCTAGGCCCCACTTTTGTTTTGCACAATCAAAATATGACACGCATCATCCTTTAGGATACTCTAGTTACCATGTTGGCGTATTGACATCACCATGACTACCAAGTTGTCATAACACATCATTACTTCCTCCAGCCCTTCTTTGTATACCTTGTTGACTTGGCACTTGACACATGGCATTGTCCTTGTTGCTTTCATGTCTCTGGAATTATTTCTAATGTGGCTCAGTTGAGCTGGCTCACTATCATTCTTAGAGTCCCTTGTTATCGGAGTACCTTCGCTCACAGTTCACTCCAATCATTGCTTATCCAACGAACAGTGGAGATCTATTAGCCATGCCAAATCAATGGCTACGATTTCCTCCAATATTCTGATACCGATATGTTGTGAGATATGTTGGGTGATGTGGCCTCTTCGAGGTTCTGACATGGCAGTTGACCTCAAGCTGACGTTATTACAACTTCTGGCCCTATTCGGAACTCTGAGCTAGATCTTTGATTGTATGTGGCCCAATCTTCTTATGACACATGGTCCAGTCATTGTGTTACACATAGTTGTTGTCGTGGCTCTATCCATTAGAGGTTTATCGGCCTCTTCATATGACCTCGAGCTACAACCAAGTGCTTAGGTCATCAAATTGCTTATGGTGGGAGTGTCTCAAAATGCCCTGAGCTAAGCACTCCAAAAACTCGAACTTCAATGGAACCACACCACTTTGAATAGCTCTACATCGTTGATCTCTGGTTAAGAACTTAATATCCATCGTTGATTTAGATAAGGGCTTTCCTTCTTGCATTCACACTTCATAAAATCACCTTTTCATTATAAACCTTTTGAAGTCAAATCTTCTTGTGTATGTCGGATATTTTGGCGTTCGTTTTTTACTTGATCTTGGTTAACCGAGACCTCTCTTGATAAGTTCATTGGTGTTCATTCCTTTGGCGCTTTCTTGAGCTTCCTCTGCATCATCTAGCTTTAGCAAACTGTAATTATGAGGCCATAAGACTCTTTACTTCCTCTATTACGCACAGGGGGGAATTCTTTTCTTCCTCTATCCGTTTGGTTCGATCCTTGGACCTGTCATCATAGTCTACCTTTAACATCAATGACAACACCATTTTCAAAATCAACCACCCAAATTGGGTGTTTAGGAGGCATAAGGACCTATCTATGCCACCACATGTGACCAATTATGGCCACCACATGGTGGTGTCTAGTGGCACGAGATAGGCACTCGTGCACAAGGAAGGGGGCATACAATCCATCAAACTGACATTCAATGCATTCACCGAGAGAAGGAAGAGCAATTTGTGGATTCCCTTAAAGTTTTAGGAATATGCCCAAAGAGTTGGCATATCCATGCTCTATAATAAAGAAGCTCGTACACGTGAGGAAGTGATTATCTACCCAGCAAATGATGAAGGGAAGGCTTACTCTATTGTTTCTTTTTTTCGTGATAATGTGCAATAGTCATACAAGAGCCTCCCCATTTGCCTTACAACTACACAACAAATAGAGAGGTTCAAAGGAGGAGAAATAAGGGACAATCACACCGTCTGGGACATTGGTGACCATGGAATATCAATTTCCAATATTGATGTATGAGGATGAGCGGAGGCAAGAAGTGAAGGGGGATTTAATGGGGTAGGTTCACCACTCAGAGGATGAGGGATATTCAACAATGAATGAGGAAGTGGTTCCTCTAGCTTGTAGTCCCCTGGTACATAGACCAAAGTAGGAATCAAGCAAACGTCAATCTAGGTCCAAGGGGAAGCATACCAAAGCAAAATGGATGGCAAATAGTTTTCATGGAAAGCACAACACTATCACTATCCAAAGACTGCACAATCATGAAGAGAAGTTTTGAAAAAGAAGAGGAACCACTAAGCTCCAAAATTGATGAGGAGTTGGTAGACAATATTTCTAATTCAAGCTTGTATAGAAGCATGAATACCATATATTCCTTGAATTTGGATTTATATTGGCACACTAAAGATCTCATTGCATTCCATATGGATTCTATGGAGAGCAGTGGAAACCTTACACTGCAAGAAATCAAGGAGAAGCTACATCAACTAAATGATAAATACAATTTTCTACTACAAGCACTCCATAGCTCAGACATAGCTTCAAAGGAAGAGGTGGAAGAAAAGGGAGAAACAAAGCCACTGGGGGTAGATGCACAACACTCCATATCCTTGTATGAATATCTAGACTAGACAAAAGAATATCTAGACTAGACAGCAGAGGACATAATCAAATTTCCCTTCTACCCTTATATCTTCTATGTGTTTTTGTAGATCTCTTCAAGGCTTTTGGCCATGTTTCCTTCTAAATGTTCTTTTGTGTAATATAGTTTTTAAAGGTCATAGGTTGAGGCATAGCATACTCTACTTTTCCAACATTTGTTTTCAATTTGAAGCTAGATCCTTGATAGTATGTAAACAATGTTAAATTTTGTTTTGGACAAAGCACAAGTTTGGATATTAACATGACATAGTAGGGGATTTAGGTTGAGACACCTCATTTAGAACCCTCTACCAACCATGTAATCAATATTTTTTCCACCTGTAATATAATGAAAGCCCTATACTTGCAAAAAAAATATTAGGTGAATTGCACTATGTTAGGAGGTTAGCATTGCCATGGAATACTACATCCAGTTAAGAATTAGTAGTATTATTTTGCAATCAAGCTACAATTTCTAACTTGGAGATAAATAAAAATACAACAAATTCTATTGGAAAGAATGTAATGCCTATAGCTATTCATATGCCTCTGATGCATAAATTTAATGTTTCCTTGGATTGCTTCCTCATGTCTATTGGCTTCATAACTTTTTGTTTCCTCTTGTCTATTGGCTTCATAACTTATGCCCTTTCTCTTTGTATGGCCCCTCACTGTAAGCACAAAATCACATAGTGTGATTTGACATTTTACAATGCAGCGCTTGGGTAGAGGGGAAGCAGCTTACACATTAGCTTTTTTGTGCATTTACTCATGTTGCAACTGCCAAAAGCAGTTGGCTTCAAATGTCTTGCAAGGTTCGAGGTTGTATTTTTGTGCAACTAAGTCATTAATATTCAATTTTAAGAGAGAAGCTATGTTTTTCATTTACTACCATACAACTAGTGCAAATATTTAGCTCAAATTTTCAAGTACTGCTACTAATATATAAATTAACACTAGCCCATCTTAACTTAGGGTCTATTGAGAAACAAATGAATTTGAAAAAATGAAGTAAATTCAAGGTTAAGACATATATTCTAGTTATAATTTTTGTCTTCTACTGATTGAAGGTTAAGATGGATCTGTGTTTATTATTCTCTATAGTTGTACCTTCTTCTTCTTTCGATGGAATACACATCCCATGAAAACCTCTAGGTACTTCCTCTCATTTCAAGGATGGTACGGAAGATAAAATCAATCAGTTGCATTTTTGTCAACCTAACCTGGAAAGGACATCGAGTGAGGCCCAATAATATTTACAGCTGCAGCCATCCCAGGGACTTAACCCTCTGACCTCCTTGTAATTCACAACACTCAACAAATCAAGCTAAGCCATCGGGTTC
Source organism: Picea engelmannii (assembly GCA_009831015.1). Lineage (NCBI taxonomy): Eukaryota > Viridiplantae > Streptophyta > Pinopsida > Pinales > Pinaceae > Picea > Picea engelmannii. The sequence continues at coordinate 126,809 of ML783549.1, read as the reverse complement.
TCTATAGTTGCACCTATATAACTATGTTTTGACAATTCATTTGGATGTTTGTTGGAGTATCCTAGTTTTAAGAAGAGTTTTCATAACATGAATGAACTTGAGGATGCTAAGGTTTTTAATTAATTGTCAAAGTTTGTATGTTGAACAAAATCTATGGACTATTGTTGAAGAAAGTATCTCTAAATTGTTGGTGAGAGGAAAGAAAAATGCAAAGACATATGATTACAAATGAAAAGGGTTTTGTTAATATGAATGATACATGTAGTGAAACCATGTATATAATAGCCTCTAAATATACTCTTAAAGTAATAGAGAACTTAGAACCAAGAAATTTATTGGATGCAATTCCACAAAATTTAAAACATAATGTGAAGTTTAAGGAGCAATTAATTAGTTATTGCTCTATTTCATATGGTTGTCAAGGAGATCACGATTATAATTAAAGTAATTAATTAGTCATTGTTATGTTTCAAACAATTGTCAACGATATCACAATTTTGATAAATCAATATTACAACTCCTTTTGACGAAAAATAGCCCCATTGGTAGTTGTAAGAAACTCATCACAACAGCACACATGAGATAGAACAAATATCAAAGAAGTGAGCACATAGGCTATGGTGTTGGATATTTCCTTTGCATTTAAGCAAGCTTGCACATCAACTAAAAACTTCCAACAAAGACCATGAAGCTAAACCATAACATTTATGTAATGTTTGTCCCAGATCCGCTACCTTTAAATTTAATGTTCGTAAGATATCCACCATGCATCCATCACCTTTAAACTATTTTAAATTTTCATTCAAATGTAAAGTATATGATGAAGTTAAGCAATCAATTGGGTATGGCTCGAGTGGTTGTGAGGAAAAGTTATTACGCGTCCCACTCAAGTTTAAATCTCACGTTGTGACATGTTTGTTCTTAGTGAGCCAAGTGTTGATGAGCTATATATAATTTATTCATGAGAAATTGGTATGGCCTTGTTTCCTAAAGAATCTAGGATTTACCCTCAATATCATCCTCAGAATGAGGGGAAGTGCCTGAACAACTTCCCCAAGGATATGTTACTTGATAATAAAAAATAATAAAATTTAGAGAAGTATATGATATATAATTTAGTATATAGAAATCCATTTTACCATGTTTAATTGGACATTTTATATTGTTTATGTACTAAGGCCAACATAATATTATTACATGCGTTGACATTTATTAGCTCTCAATTTTCCGGTGGAAACCAAGAAAGAAGAAGTAATGTAAAAGCAAGCATTGATGCAATAAAATGTTAAGATGCATATAATCTAGTTCTAATCCTTTTATTGATTCTCTACCTAATTCATTTGGAAGCTAATGAATTAAAAAAAAAAAAAAGTAAATGCAAGGTTAAGATGCATATAATCTAGTTCTAATCCTTGTCATCTAGCTTTTGAAGGTTTAGATGCCTATGCATCTATTCTTCTCTATATATGTACATATACAACTATATTGTTGACAATTCCTTTTGTATTTTGTTGAAAGAGTATCATAATTTAAGTAGACATATGTACATTTGTTGACATGAATGATCTTGAGGATGTCGATTGTTCTAGTTAAGTTTCTCTATTAAACAAAGTATAGGAACTACAGTTGATGAAGGTGTCTTCAAATTATTGATAAAAGGGACACAAATGCAAGACATGAATATAAATGAAAAGAATTTATTTAAGAAGAGTAATACATGTAGTGTGACTGTGTATACAATATTATCTGCAAATGCCTAAAGCAAATGGAGAACTTAGAACCAAGAAAGTTATTGGGAGTAATTCTACATAATCTAGAGCATATCATGTAGTTTGAGAGGCAATTAATTAGCTAGTCTTTTGTTTAATATGACTGTCAAAAAAATGTTTTTAATCAAAGCAATATTAGAGCTCATTTTGACAACAACAAACCTAGTAGCGGCAAACAAGAATCCCAACACAGTGCTAAACTCGAGATAGAACAGAGATCAAAGAAGTGAAAATAGAGACTATGGTGTTAGATATTGCATTTGCAAAAGCAAGCTTACTCATCAACCAGAAATTTCCAATATAGATCACGAAGCTAAACCAAAAACCCTTATGTAATGCTTATCCAAATCCACTGCCTTTAAAATTTAATATCTCTAACGCATCCACTGCCTTTAAATTCTTTTAAAATTTCAGAGAAATGTAAAATATATGATAGAAGTTTTAGTGAAGTATATGATGTAAAATTTGGTATATATATTGAGCCATTTTACCATCTTGTTCTTTCAACTTTCCACCAAAAATAAAGAAAGAAGAGAATTGATGTAAAAGGAATGTTGCTGCAATAAAAACAATTATATGTAACAAAAACTATTTGCCTACCTCAATGACTTCAAAGTATTAGTATTAAGTTACATATTGTTTCAGAGCATGGATTTCATCTTATCAATAAGTCTATAGGCCAATTAAAAATGAGATGATGAATTTTGGATATTTCAAAAATAAAAATTTTATTTGTGAAAATAAATGGTTTAATACTTTAATTTTCTAAAACTTTGAAAATAATTATAAAAAATTTGATAAATACAGCAAAATAATTTGAAGTTAAGGCAGAGTGACTTTGAACCAAATGTATAGCTCCACTTCGTAAGCACTATAATGTGTTGGAAAAAGGAATATAGCTTAAGTAATACTTCAATGTAGCTTGGCAAGGCCTAATAATGTGTTGGACCAAAAAGAGTACAGGTTAAGTAACACTTCATGTTTCTTGATAGTATTTATGAATAACATAATTATTTTTAAATTTAACATATTCATTTTTAAATTTTTAATTTTCAATGCAAAGTTTAGGTTTTATTCCATGCAAATTTTGGGTTTTTTAAATGTTAAATAAAGTAGGGGAGGCGGGGGCGGCGGCGGGGGCGGGGGGGGGAATATGGCCCTAGAGGAAATAAAGAATTGGACTTCTATTGGGCTAATAGAGCCATTGGTTTAGCCCTAGGTTCCTTGGGAGTCTGTGGGCACGTGAGATATGTAACCCCTCCCTAATGAAAGGGGCTTGAAATATGAGTTAGGCCTTTTGGGTCCACGTAAGGAAGCATGGATGTTTACGCATGGAGGGCTCATGCAAGAGACATCTTCCCGTCATTTCAACATCTTGAAGGTTCGAATGGACATTATTGAATATATCCGGTTCATGGTGAAAGCTTGGCAGCCATTAACATTGATAATGAGGATGGAGCAGACATAGAAATCCACATGTGGCTGGTGTACTTAACCTCATGGGAAATTAAGAGATGACGTACGCTCGGAGCCTCCTCTCGTTCCTAGTTTGATGGATATGACAACAGATGGGAAAAGGGCAATGATGAAGAGATATGCCCAGTTGATGGAAGTACAAGCCACGATGGCAAATTTAGTTTATGAGGTTAGTTGGATTGTCTATATGCAAGGTGATCTCATTGTCAATTTCGCCCGCAATAATGACAAGGTAAGCGATGCATGCATCCATTTGAATTGGCAAGGCAATAAGGTTATTCAAGTTGGGATTGGAGATCCAATTCTCATTTGGGTTGTTAGAGTCTTGGTAATTAGCAGAGGTGGAAATCGAGACTGCATATCCATTCACTCTCCCTGGCAAATATCATTGTTCTTGGGTCATAATCTGGTGCGAGGCAATCCTAAAGGTGTTTTGGTAAGTCGTGTGGTGTTTAGCCTGCAATTTGGTTCTTGTTTAAATTTCCTAGGCACGGTGAATACAATGGAAGTTGCTAAGGAAGGCTCGGCACAAGGAGAGGAAGTTGTGGAGGATAACTTCACAACAATCCAAACACTGGCTATCAAAGTAAATGCACTCAGTTCAATTGTTACCTTTGCATTGGAAACATTGATCCAACACAGGGTGTTAGTGGTACAGCTACAGGATGAGGTGGACTTCTTCAAAAGACAAGGGGAATCTCTGCAGCGGCAACTGGAACAAAAGAAGGCATCATTGGAGACTTCTACTCCGGCTATGGACACGGGTTGCTCTCTCAAGAAGGAGGTGAAGAGGTTGAGGACATGCCAGACTTGAATGTAGCAATGGCACCTCCAAATGAAGGAGTACTATAAAATAAAATAAAATGAAAAAAATGGTTTGGAATGCCCAACTTTCAGTAATAGATATGTATTGTTTTTTCATATGTATACTCAGTATTTCCTACTGGTTATATTCAATGCAGAATAGAAATAGTATTAGGTAGATATGGACTTGTAGAAATAGATTAGAGACTTGGAAGATAGTTGGACTACTCGAAGTAGAATTTTACTATGTATACCAGTTCTTTACTTTTGTACTCAACGGCCTTGGTCGTGCCCTTTTTAATGAATAAAATTACCCAGCCCTTGTGAACAAAAAAATTGAAAAAAGTATTATTATATTTGTAATTAAATGTTAAATAAAATAATATTAGTTTGAAAAAGATAGATAACACTTTTTAAAAAGTATGTTGTGAATATATTATTTGAAATTTATAATTTTCAATGCAAAGTTTAGGGCTTATTTCATGCAAATTTTAGGTTTTTTAATGTTGAATAAAGTATTATTATATTTGTAATTAGATAAAATAATATCAGTTTGAAAAAGATAGATAGCACTTCTTACAAAGCACGTTGTCAATGTATTATTTTCATTAAATTTTTGTTTTTTAACATTTGAAGGTACGTTTTAAAATAAGTATCGTTTAGATGTAATATTGATCATTTTCAATGTAATAGCTATTTTAGTATTTGTCACCTTGACTAATGTAACTTCTATTCGGAGTAACTAACACTCGCGTTGATCATCAATAAAACTCTGTACTGATATGCAATAAAACAGTTTCTTTGAAATTTCTCGTCATGCAATGAAACATTTTCTTTGAAATTTCTCCCTCGTCAAAATGATCTCCTGCCTGACAATAAGAAGAGCATCATGCACAGTCAGTAGAGTTGGATACAAATCAAATGGCATTATTTGAGATGACATGCCTAAGAAAGCAGTGTAAAAAACAAGCCTGCAGTAGTAGCAAGGGGCACAAGAACATGCACACAACGACTAACAAAAGCAAAAATGTGCAATGAATCAACGCACAATAACTAGTGACACCATTTACATAACAACTAGTGACATTGTTTACATAACAAGATGCTACAACAAAAAACAAAAGAACAAATGTGCAATGAATCAACACACCACACAATACCCTGGTGACATAACAAGTTATGTCACCAACAAAATAGGCATGCAACAAAAAGCTCAAGAACCAATACGCAAAGAATCAACACAAAAAAAAAGTGGCATCCTCTACCTAGCAAGTTATGTCATCATTTGTAACTACCAAGCATAATACTAAGCAGTGCAAGCATACATGCAAAATAGACTAAGTATATCATCTTGTGCAACAAGTGGTATCATCCCACATAATAACCATGCACAGTGACAAGTTATGCCCTCCCAAGAATGAGTTGTGTCACTCAACGTAAAATCACAAGCATAATTTAAGTCGGAAAACCCCAAATTCTTCATAAAACTAGAAGAAACTCCAAAATTCTCTAAAAAGTCCCTTTTCCAAATTATTTGAGCCACATACTTTTGCCCAAACTATTGAGCCACCTCCTCTATTAGTCCTTAAAAATGATGCATCATGTGTATGAGCCAATCTCTTGAGCTCTAGATATCAATCTCTGAAAATCCTTCCCGACGTTCGCCCTCTAGATGAAGCATATACCAACAAGTCAATATCAATCTATACTCGTTCTGCCAAAAGCACAACTACTCCTTCCCTATATCCACCCTCTATATAAAGCATTTAGGAACAAGTCGATATCAATCTGTACCCATTTTGCCAAAAACACAACTATTGCTTCACTATGTTCACCCTCTATATAAAGGATATACGAACAAGTCGATATCAATGGGTACCCATTTTGCCAAACACAACTACTCCTTCCCTATGTCCATCCTCTAGATAAAGAATATGGGAACGAGACAATAACACTGCAAAATATATGCCCACCGCACATTGAATGAGTGGTAATTGGGAGAGATTGCCATGAAGAGGTTTGGTTTCAAATTTTGTTGATGCTTCTTGCCCACCAATATTGAGTTGTCTTTCAATTGCTTTGCTTGCCTACAACCCTACGCTACTATGTTGTATCATCACCTAGTGATTCCAAGTTATAACTGTCAAATTGTCAAATAATTTCAGTTAAAAAAAAAGACAGAACATGCGTGTAACAAGGGGCAATACAAAAGGCTATAGCTCCTAAAGGCAATATTCCCATTAATGCAAATTTCCCTATGTTCATTCATAACAACTCCGAGGAACATATCAAAAAATAATTTTCTTGAGAAGGGAGCGGAGTGGAGAAAGATGCCATCTACAAGTATGCAAGCCCAAAACAAGACCAGCAATCCTAAAAGATTAGGCGTCCTAAAAATTAGACAAGGAGAAAATATGTTATGGCATCTATACAACGACTAGAATTAACTTTGAACTCGAGTCCTTTGAAGCTAACATTTATTTAGTTCATGGCACCAATCAATGTGCATATCAACACAACAAATATCACCACTAGCTGCAACTACAGTGGATTACAATAGAAGTCGCAAATCCAAGATATGATTTTAATGATAGTCTGGTTTCGACTATCGCTCTTCAGTGGTTCGATAGAGTAACAATTTGAAATGTACAAGGATGGAACTTGAGGTGTGCATCGAAACACTTTAAACCATTTCAACCACATGCTCAAATCCACTTTGGACTGAAGTTCTCGTATCAAAGTATGCTCTAGGAGTTGTCCTGCACATGTAATCCATGTTCCTTAAAAGAAGAAAGAAGTATATGAAATAAAACTATAGAGAGGAAGAACTAGCAAATTATTTTTCCAGAAATCATGAATGTTTTAAATGCTAACTTTTTGAAGTACATGCAACGTTTATACCCCCATCATAGGATGAACAAGTCTGAAGTTCTAGGAATCCTTCTGAAGGAAGGTTAAAGATCTATTTATGAGCAAGAAAGATTCATAACTCCTTTGTGAACTTCAAAGAACGGTAGTGGAAGATGCTGGAAGAGCTCAAGGAACAAATAACAATCCTGTGAAATACCTTCTTTAAGAATCAAATCCCATGTAGCTATATAGAAGATGGGCTTAGATACAAAGGGTCAAAGTCTTGTCAAGTCATCACTAGGCCGAGTACTTGTCTGAGACTCAGCATTTGGCAGACTCACCTCGGACTAGACAGATTCGGCAGACTTGCAACTTGGCAGACTTGCTAGACTCGCCAGTGTATTTTTTGTGCACAAAATTTAACATATTTCGAGTTTTTTTCTATTTCTCGAGCCGTCGAGTCTTGCTGAGTCCAAGTATAACAACTTTGGGTCGAACAGTGTAACAGGGATCACAAATTTGACTCAGATTGGACCAGATAACATATTTCCAGCTCAGCTGAAGTCAAATATAGTGGGTCAAACCGAGATTGACTCACCAATCAAACTCAGACTCGTGATTAATCATGAGTTAAACTCCATTTCATCAAATCAAACTCAGTAAATGGTCTATAAAACCCCTAAAAACTCCAATTTCGCTCACTTTTTCTTCTGTCAGTGAATTTCTTCTCTTGCAGCAAAAGCAAGCAACAAGCAGAGAAAAAGGAGAACCCACTAGACATCTAGGGCTCCCACTGAAGCATATAGAGCATCCACCGATGCATCTAGAGCATCATAACAACATATTGCAAGGGTTTACGCATTTAGATTAGTAACAGTGACTGTCACAACTTTTTGACCACCCAATGTACCTCTATATGCTTACTTCCATCTTCCTTCGCTACTATTAGTGATTTAGGGTTTCAAGCAACTACTTTTAGGGCTTTTCACTGTTTTTTTGGGTCTTTTGGAGTTCGGGGGGCATTTGCAATTGTTTTTTTCAATATTTTCAAGGTTGCTAGCTTGTTTGTGTCCACCATCCAGTGTCTTAAGTTTTAACAGGCATAAATTGGAGAGCAGCAAACCCTCCTTCCCACAATCGGCAAAACAATGAAAATGCCAAGGGATGAGTACTTTGTTTGGATTTACAGTGAAAAGATTATGGAATCAACTATGATTAGATGTAAATTTTGCAATAGCCCTTGTATTGGCAGCATGCACTGATTCAAATACCACCTCGCTTCTATTCACAGCCATGACATTAGTCCTTGCCCCGACTGACCAAGATCTTTAAACACCAAGGCCTTTGAAACCCTTAATCAGATTAAAAGCAAGAAACAAAGAATAAACTTAGAAACGGAAACACTTAGAGCTGGCCAAACTTCTTCTAATACCCCCTTGTCACCTCCCTTTATTGAATCTACAATGCCAAGCCCAAATTGTGCAACCACCCCCTTCAAGGTCAAAGTCACACCGCCTCCTCCTTCCATTCCTACAAATCTTAGTTGTGGGGATGGAAATATACACACTTCATTTGCTCCCTGCACACAACCCAATTCCCAGCATAGCTTAGAAATATTGGGTTGGAAAAAAGAATCTCCATATACACGCAAGGAAAGCCATTGCTGGTTTTTTGTATTATTCTGACATTCCCTTCAATTGTGCCAAATGTCCTCATTCGCAATCTATGATTGATGTAGACATTGTTGCAAGCCCAGGGTTCAAACTTCAAAGCCCCTACATTTGAGTGCCTTATGACATTTGTTGTCAGAAACTGTTGATGATGTCAACCTTGTACTTGTTGAGTGTTGTTCATCATGGGGAGAAACAAGCTGCACTCTCATGAGTGATAGATGGACAGATACAAAAAAAAACATGACCTTAATAAACTTCCTTCTTGTTTGTCCAAAGAGCACAATGTTTCTCAAATAAATGGATGACTCAAACAAAATTAAGAGTGCCCAAATTTTATATGCCTTGATGGACAAAGTTGGTAAGGGGGTGGGAAAACTCCGTGTTGTACAGATTGTCACCGATAACATAGCAAATTATATGGCAACTGGTAGACTTGTGATGGAAAGGCACACCTCCATAATCTGGACCCCGTGTGCTACACATTGCATAGATTTAATGCTCAAGAACATTCGTAGAATTGATTGGATATGAGCCGTTGTGGATAAGGTTAAATTCATAATGTCCTTAGTGTATTTGTTAGAATAGGGTAAAATTGCAGAAAGGAGAACTCTTTTAAAATTTCAAAACAAAACAACTTAGGTTTGGAGTTTAATCAAAGGTAAAGCATATATGAGATGGATCTATATAAGATATTAACAGCTTGAAGAGAACAATTCAGAACACATGTGGAGATTAACCCAGATCCAGAAAACTTAGATCTAACCTCAGATCTAAAAACAACTCAGATCTATAACTCAGATCTAAGACTAAGATCTATAAATAACTCAGAACTGAAAGTCAATAACTCAGATCCAATCAGCAACAAGATGAGCAGAGGTATGAAACTAAAAGGCTGTATGGTACATACCTAGATCTGATCTTAATACAGTAAGCAGTTCTTAAGGACAGATTAAACTCAGAAATAGATAGCTGTAACAGTAGGATAACATCCAGATCTGAAGAGATAGGTTAATAGCTCTGCCTAATCAT
>ML783549.1:94506-115741 GCA_009831015.1 Picea engelmannii | reverse complement strand
ATCTCTTGGTCCCAGACCAAGAACCCAATGCCCCAGGCATGGGTACCCTGGATCCAGTCCAGGGGCCCTAGACATATCTAGGGACTTCAAATGCTTGGTCCCAGACCAAGACTCCCATGCCCCAAGCATGGTTACCCTGGACCTAGTCCAGGGGCCCTAAACATTTGTCTAGGGTCTTTATCAATTTGGTCCCAGACCACATACCCCAGGAGTGCACTGGGGGCCCTAGATCTTGTCTAGGGTCTTAGCCATCCTCCAGGAGAATGGCTCTCGCTGCTGCATGTAAATTTAACAGTATTAAGAGAGCATATACTAAAGGCAAAAGGCTTGTTCGCCATGCAATCACTAGAGTTGCAACAAACTTGATCTCCTTGCACTATGTGCTTGGCCAAAAGAATAATCCCAAGAGGTTGTTTGTAGGCCCGAGTGGATGGCATCCAAACATTATAGAACAATCGAAGGCATTGTAATCAATGATTTTGATTTTTAATGATGGTTTCTAGAATTATGCCAAAAGATTTTATTTTGTGATGGAGTCACTTGTCAAAGTATTCAGGGTCTTGAAACTCTTTCATTGTTCATTTGTATTCAAATGTCATTTATTTCTATATTCCTAATCTAGAATCTACATGTGATTTTAATTGCAAATTCGAATGTTTGAACTTTGAACTCTCAAAATGATTGATGGTGACAAACCCATTATGAGTTGCATTTATGAGGTCACTAATCTCACCAAGGAGGCCATCATAAGAAGAAATGGGGATGATGTACCTCTTTGGAAAATTATTGTTGAGCGTTGGGACAATAAATTTTTATAAGGAGAGATTTCATGAGCATGGGGAGGTCTAGCCCTTTGACATGCATTAAGAAGTGCTTTCCCGGTGAAGCAACCCAACATAGCATCATTAGTTTATTGCAAAATTATAGGGCCCCGACAAAATTGTTTGCCTATGCCAGTGTTATTCATGAAAAGAAGAATATGTTCCCAGGTACCTTTGATTAATCATTAAATTTTCTTCCTTTCGTCTATTTTATTAAATTGTATTATATTTCTATCATCTTAAGTACAGCTTGAGTGGGACTAATGGAACATGTGTTTCCTCCTAAGAGGTCACATGTTCAAATCCAGAGAGGGTTAGGGTATGTACACCTGCATAGACTTTAGCAATCAAATCGCTGCACATAGGGGGGTCCCTTGTCCCACAAACAAGGGTGTCTCATACACCAATTTGGTGTCTAGCTTGGCTGTGACCTTAAAATTAGAATATTATTATTATTGACTCTTGAACCCTTGCCACTTGCTAAGTCTTACTTGGTGGAAAAACTTTGGTAGTGATACCCCAAAGCTGGAGAGATTTGCCATTAGAAACTTAAGCCATACCCACAGTGCTTCCGGTAGCAAGTTAAATTAAAGCAAGTTTGAGAGAATCCATTCCAATAAGCGCAACCAATTAGCCCAAAACTGCTTAAATGACCTTGTATTTTTCCATTACAATCTTCAACTTCACAACAAGCAAATACAAGGTGAGAAACATGCAATTTGACTAAGTTTATCTAAGCTTTTGAATTTGAATGTTTGATTTTAGTTGTACTACTAAGCTACTAGCTATATAGTAGAGTTCAAACTTTAAACTTAAAGAATAGAGTTCAAATTTCATGGTGATGACAAGTATGGCTCATCCAGTGATTAACCTGGACAATGTAGATCATACATCAGATTGGCTTGTATCGGAGGAGGCTCCTCTTTTTCACCTCAAGGACTTGAAGAACCTTGAGGCTCAGGGAACCCAAGACAGAGGAGAAAATTCTTAGTTTATATTATTTAGTTAGTTTTATAGATAATATAAACAAGCTCCCAGTTTTTATCATTTTTGGACTTGAATCATATGTTAGAGAATGTATACATGAAATTTTTGACATTTGTTTATATTGTGCATTGTATAGGCATGGATTTATTGAATATCAATGAATAACATTTTTGTGTCAAAATGTGTATTTCTTTAGATTTTGCACTTGTTGAGTTTTTCCAAAGTTTTTCTCAATCCAAGTCGAGAGTTTTACTCTCTTGCCTGACCAAGATTTTCCCAATTCAGAATCTGGTAACTTTGGAGTTAAGGAATCAGAGCTATACTATTAAGGACATTTCACAATATAAGGTATCTTTTTGAAGATCAATGCGCACATTTTTAGGGACAAACTTTATATGCATTATCATATTAAAAACTCTAGTCTAAGATCTCCACTCTTGTATTATAAATAATCCATGTATGCATGATAACCCTAGAGGCCTATAGACGCATAGGGATATATGGAAAAAGTAGATGTAATAATTGCCAAAAGAAATATTGAAGATCGTTACATCTTTTTGCCATCTATAACTTCACACAAATGTAAAGTAGTATGTTTCAAGGATTGCGTACAAAATCGAACCCAGGTAGATCAACAAATCCAGGAATGGCTTTGGACAATTAACTTCTAAAAATATTTGTAGCCTATGAGAAGTCAACCCTGCATTCATTTGTTAGAACATCTCTTTAGAGGGAAAAACTGCAATCAAAACGCAGAAGTCGAGTTTGAACAACAACAATAACAACCTTAAAATAGGTAATTATCTCAATGAGTCCAAAGCAAGGTATGGATGAAACAATATATCAACAGAATTTTGGCAATGACTTGGACAACCGGCATCAAAAGGTTATCATCCTAGTAATAAATGGGTCACGATATCAACCAAAAACTCAGAGCAGAAATGGCCTCCCTTGGACAAAGGCATGCTCAAGTCCAATGGATCATCCAAGAACAACCCTGAACAAGCAGAATGCATAACTGTTTGCAAGAACTCAAGGGAGGAGTATATTTCTAATGCCCTGGTCTATGGAAGTGCTATAATTATTTAGAAAAGGTGAAAAAGAGTTGGTCATCAATATGAAAGTGATTATCAAGTTGGGAATGCTAAGGGTGGTTGTCAAGGGGGACTAGAAAGCCAACACAAAGTTCAAGTAACCAATACAAAGCATCCTAGAGTAAATTAAAGATTTGGTGAAGTTGTTGGAGCAAATCACTTTTTTCCACATGCAATGATCAAATAATAAGGTAATGGATTATCTAGTCAATATTGTAATTAGGGTGTTCAGGCATTAATCTAAGGCAAACCTTAAGCACCATATAGACTTGCCATAAATGCAGGTGGAACCTTGAGGTTTTGCAATGTTCCGGCACCTGTTACATCAAGGTTCTAGGGCAGGTATTTATGGCAAGTCTTTCTGGAACTTAAGGTTTACCATAATCTAATGGCTCGAATGGAGTCTTCATTGGGTCAAAATGGAAGAAGGTAGATATGGACAGGGCAATTTGAAGCGTGCTCATGGGATCATTGAAACTATACGAGTGAGAGGGATGTCTCCATGAAAGGGATGGCAATATATGGCAAGAAGAGGAGGAAGGTTGGGGCAAGGCTAAACTGTAATATCTAGTCTACAACAAGCTACAATTCATGACTATGATCTAAACGACTTTGTGGAGTCAAAGTGTACATCCTTAAAATTTGAACAGAGGTATACAACAAAAGGGAACCATGAAGTAATGGGAGGTGAAGATTCAAAATCCAAATGAATGGACCTAGAGAATCCTATCCACAGAACAAAGGAACCTATAAAGTTATATTGTAATAGGAAATAAGCCAGGATATTAAATGACAAATATAATAATCTTATAAATTTACAAAATGGAGAAACCTCCAGAGCCATATTCGTAAATGAGGAAAGCCACATAACATATACAGTTGCAGTGGTAGCAAAGGCAGAAGTGTACAATAGAAAAAAGGTACCAGCAAACATATTGATAAGGGAAATAATATTGATCTTGGATGATCATGAGGTGAGAAGGAACACCACTCCCTGCCAGTTTTTGTACTGAGTGGTGCAGCTAACCAGAAATCAAGCTTCGTTTCAATGAAAGGAGATGGAACCCATTCAGACCTCAGAATTGAAAGGGGACTATCTAAGCTATGATAAATATCAGATGAAAATGAAGTAAAGGACAGTCAGGGACCCAGGTATATTATCACCACGAGACCTTATGGTTTTTCTGATGGAGCAGCAAACAGTTCACCAGACAAATGTGGGGTAGGTGGGGTACTGCACTTCACAGATTCACATAAGATCAGTTTTGAATGCGGTTTGGGAAATGGTATAAACAATTTTGCAGAACTAAAAGCTGTTACCATCTTAATGACCATTGCAAGGGAGGAAGGAATTAGTGATCTGAATATATATATAGACTCAAAATTAGTCATGGACTGGCTAATGGGGACTAGCAGACAGTGGAGCCTCAGGCTATATAGCAGCTTACAACTTGCAGAGGACTTAAAAGTTATGTTACAGGATCCATGGGATCGGGAGGCTGGATCCGTGGATCCCCGAATCAGATCCCGATCCGTCGGGATCTGCCTAGGATCCGCTCTGTGCACTATTACTCAGTACATGCGAATTTTAAAACGCCGGCACAGTGTAATCCCTATGGTTTGGACCCCGATGATGTTAGGCCCCCAAATTTTAAACGTCGGCACAATGTAATCCCGATGGTTTGGCCCCCAATTCACTTTATAAAAGAATGATTATTAAATAGTTTGTCTGCCTTTAATTTATATTTAGAAGCCAGTAAGCCCTCAATCTCACTCATCTACTATAGATTTCCTTGGAGTAGACCTCGATAAATCTAGCTATAGTCAGCTCCCATCCGGCGCATAACTTGTAGTCGAGTGCTCACATAAATGACCTATTCCCAAAGAAATGTCGTAAGAACACGTGACATTGACCTAATAAAAGAAAGGAAGGCCTGCCTAAAGGTGCATATATGCGCCCCAACCCTGAGGAATATATAAGTAAATATGATATGGATGAAGATGATGGATGATGGATGATGGATGGCAATCGATATGGAATTCCATCATGATATTGCATTCATGTGGTTATATACATTCGTTAGCTGGCTCAATCAAACTTAGAATACACACGAACGCTGGTGACCAGATGTTAGCTGGTATTCTCGTATTACATAAGCTTGTTGGTGGTTATTAAATCATCCCATCACTTCTTATATATGTAATTACTTTTATATTTTAAATTAATCATTAACTATTTAATAATCATAAGCATTAAGAATGTTTATAATTAGTTTGTATAAATAGCTAATGTTTAATAATTATAAATAATACGTTTATTTTATGTAAGTATTACATATTACCAATATATATATAAGTTATATATTATAGAATTTATAATTTTATATTAATTTTATTCAAGGTTATTACACCCAGGTAGGGATATATTCACATTCTAGTCAGCATTCTCCAGAATGCCTCCTTCCTCTCACCCTGATCCTTTCACTTTCTAGCATTGAAAGCATTGAAAGCTAACTAACTAAAAGGTGTTGATGTACACTTTTTCCAGAAAAAGACCCCATCTGGTGCATGCACTGGGAATAGCACTCTACATATAGGACCGTGTGCTGAACAAGAAGATTCCAACCACTCTTGGTTGGTCTGATGCAACCACCCATATTAAGGTCATTCACTTGACGAAGATCATTCACTTCAGGGAAGGTCATTCATTCATACATTCCAAGAACCCGAGGACGGGATCAATCAAATTCTGGTAAACAGAATGCATCCAAGAACTGAGGTCCAGCTCTTTAAATATGTAAATCCCAAAAGAAAATGTCCCTAGCTACGTAGCTGATCCGATGAAAGACGTCTATAAAGACGAAGATTTGAGGGCAGGCTTCTCATTTTAAAAATTATAAAAAATATATTTATATTGTTTGTACTTGTCGTTTCCCCGCCGTATCCAGATCCTGGCTTTTCAAAAAACTGGCAGATCCATATCCAGATCCAGATCTGAATCCTGGTAACTTAGCTTAAAAGCCACTTTCTCTTCAATATGTTTTCATCACATCCTCAGAGAGCATTACCAGGACGCAGATGGTCTATCAAAATAGGCACGCAGCAGAGCACCAGGTTCTCCCTCATTGAGAGTATCCAGAGATGGGATTGAGGAAATCCTACCATCTAGGATAACTGCTCTGTGAGACCTTTTATTGATTTTAGTGTGTGCAGATTTTTTGTCAATTTTGACTCGGCATTTCAAGCATAGACAACAACAGTTTTCAGTTTTTACCTGTTTCTGATTTTTGTCCCTATAATCCAGATTCTGGCTGTCGGATCATACCAGTACCCTTGTGGCCTGAGGAATATACAAAATGTGATCCTTTTATTTTGAGTAATGGAAAAATTTATGCATTTTTTTCTTTGGAAACAGAGACATAATATCAATCCAGATTCCACATATGTACATGATAAGAGAATCAAGATTATGAAACATTTATAAACCAAAATATAGATTACAGATTTTGGAAAAGTAAAAGGCATAATTGAGTATAAAATAAAGATAGTATAACCGATACAATGAAAATCTAAACTTCAATTTAATGTGTAGAGGCCAAAAATTCCACTATGTTATATTGCTGAAACTTGATAGTTTCTAAATCAGTGAATCAATGATAAATTAGTTTCTAAATCAGTGAATCAAGTATACTTTCTATATAACAACGTAATTTACCTAAAAAACAAGTTAAAAATACTATAACCTAAATTTTAAACAAGAGATAAGCACACTGTATACTTGTAGATAGCTTTTTTCTATTAAATAGTGAAAAACATGTCTTATGAAAAAGCCTCAGAGAAGATCACAATATAGCTGAAATGTGGTATGATTTTATTTCATTTGAAGTTAACTAAGCTACAGCTATGCATTTAGGAACAAGGATAATCACACTAAATAAAAGTAGAGTTAGAAAAAAAAGACATAACAAAACCTTAGCTCTCGTTACTAATCCTACAGATTAAATGTCTATTGATTATTTGAGAAGTATAATTATAATGCACTGGTCTAGGGGATTACTCTACTAATTTGCGAAAGCAGAAGGATTGGTCATTAGTATGAGAGTCACTCTCAAGTTGGGAGTGCCAAGGATGATCACGGAAGGGAACTCAAAAGGCAACATGGATTTGATTAAGCATTATATGGAATGATAGAGTAGAACACAGATCTGGTGAAGTTGTTGAAGTAATCATCTTTCTCCATATGCAATGATCAGATAATATGGTCATAGATTGTTTGCCAATATTGTAGTCTGGGCGTTGCAAGGAACAAGGTTTACATTTCTGAAATAGAGTCATCACTATATTAGAATGGAAAGAGAATTTTAGGTAATAAAGACATGGAAAGGCAGTTTCAAGACTGAAGGTTCTTGAAATGATTGAAACTACAGAAGATATCAAAGGGATGAATATATAACAAGGGGATGCAGTATATCGGAAGGTGGGGAGGCAGGGTTGAGAAACAAGCCACATGATTTAAGAGGGGGTTGCAAGACTCTGTTAGTTTTACCTGTGATTTCTCGGTCACTGTTCTTCCTCCAGCAGGGGTGGTGGGCTTCAGCAGAGATAGCTGGCTACTGCAGATCCTAGGCTCGGAGTCTGAGCACAGCAGGAGAGGCGTCTTGAGTATGGACAGCAGCAGCATTACCGAGGCACAGCAGAAGATTATATGGACAGTGAGGTAGAGTGTGCATGCATGCTGTAGGTATGCTTGCAGGTAGAGTGTCTAATTTTAGTTTCTATTATAAAATCAGAAGTGATGCAATTTCAGTTTTAGACTAGGTTCTAATTTAGCAGAGAGTGAACCGCTGTTCCACATTTAGAGTAGACTTAGATTAGGTGCTTTTTGGCATGAGATTATCTATTCTAAGAGAAGGGAGCAGATCTCAAGGAGAGGTGCATGCGTTCTTGTACTGTCTACTACAGCTGGGTGCTCTATTCTAGGCCAGATTAGGGTTAGGGTTTCTAATCCTACTCTAGGCATTCCACAGGGATGGGAGTTTGATTGTAAACCCTAGTGTCTCCCTAGTCTATTAACGAGGTCGAGGGTGATCCACTGGAACAGACAGAGATAGAGTTTTGAGGTATAGCATTGTATTTCTTTCAGTTAATAATGCAGATGCAGAGATCTTGAGTTCAGATTTGCATGCTTGCTGTTCCATTTTCAGCCTGATGTCTCTGTAGGATAAAGCATTCGGATTTTGAAAATTTGATTGAAGCTTGAGTTTTCAGTTACCTAAGTTTTTGGGTTTGGTTCTCTGCATGCAGAATCTGCTTACCATATCTAGAATTATAACATGGTATCAGAGCACATCTAATGAAGTCTTCCAAAACTCCATGTATGGAGAGATCAGTTGCCTGTGAGAGGGAACTGTTGAAGGATTCCAGCAGGTGTGATGCCTTTGCTTCAGTGACTGAAGCCATCTGGCCCTGTGAAAGGTTGTAGGGTGTGATGCCCTAAGTGAACTAGTGAAAATATCTTATTTGTTTTCAAGCTGATTTGTTTGGTTCAGGTGTGTTCCAGAAGTTGCAGATATGACTAGTCTCCATCTTAGAGAGTGTAACCATCTATAGGGCACTTTCAACTTTACACCTTGGAAGTGCACACCACAGATGCTACTGAAGGAGGTTGACCTTTGGAGTTTTGTGGAGACAAAGGTTGCAGCTCTTATTGATGTTGCCATATTGGTTGAACACAATAAAGAGGGAGCCAAGGCAAAGAAGAAGACGGCGAAGGAGATGTATGATGCCTTGATCACTATGTACCAAAGTGTGAATATTTCCCACACGATGTTGCTAAAGAACAAGCATGAGGGATACAGACAGAATGGGCCAGTTACCTTATGAAGATCACTACACATCAAGATCAGCCCAATGCTAGTGGGGTGAAGATGGAGGGTGATGACTTGGTGCCCATAGCAATAAACGGATTCTCTTATCCTAGGAGCTGTTTATTCAAGGTATCTCTACTGGTGAGAGGCTTTTTACTTTTGAGAGTTCTAGGATGATTTCATCCATGGGGGGGCCAAACTGGACATTGTTTCAGGCAGAGTGGATGAAAGTAAAAACCTAGCTTTCATCGGAAAGACGGGAAAAGTTGTTAAAAAGGAGGACCCAAGAAACGTCTGAAGTCGAATGAGGATTCCAGTTTCTCAAACTAGGGAAAAAAAACACTTGAGTCACATGAAGTGTTTCAACTTTCAAGTGCCAGAAGAATGGCCACTATGCTTCTCAATGTCCTAAGAAGAAGAAGGTGAAGGGCAAGCAGTAGTAGCAGAAGCAGTTTGCAAGAAGCATAGAAGCTTTAGCAATGAATGAGCTTTCATCCAGGATTGAGACCACTTTCTCCATGGTTTCCTACCTTTCCACTAAACCATTTCAGGTGTTGGGTGGTATTGTCAAAATTTCAACCCTGGGTAAATTACTTCCTTGTGATCTCAAGCAAAAGTCACTTGCTGAATTTTTAAACAGAAAATTCAGACCATAGAATAATTACACACTGGTTGGAAATTAAACAGCAGAAGCAAAATAAATTCCCAAGCTCACAGACAAAGTTTTACTGCCCTTCATATCAGTTTTTCATTCACTTAATCAAAACTTACAAGAGCTTCCCATACTAGGAAAATTGGCCCACTGGAAAAGAGAAAACGCAGACAGAGATCTGATGCAACCTCCTAGCTCAGCCACGTGGCCATACGGCCCTGCTGCTGCTGCTTCTATTTCCCTTTCCTTCTTGACCACTCTCTTCACCTGAGTATGAACTGTCTTTGTGAAGTAATGCACACTGAGGAACTTCTCTGTCTCTCTGTGCAACTGAGTTACTGTCACTCTCTACGTCTCTCCCTTCTACCTTGCCCTTCTTTTATAACTTTGAGTTGATGACAAAATCTTCCTAACCCTATTCTCACTTTGAGATCAATGGCTGAGATTAAATCTCAATCTCACTTGAGATCAATGGTTGAGATTCATCTAAATCACTAGTGTAAAATTGTAAATACTTTACATTTTATTAGACATTAATCAACTCAATATAAAAGTCTATTCACTTCAATAATTATCTTTAATTAAAGTGAATTACAAAAATAAGAAAGGTCCTTTTTTGGACGACTTCCACACGTCCGACAACTAGACTTGTGCGAAAGTTCCATGCTACAAACATTGACAGGTATGTAGACAATGGAGCATTGAGACACGCGACCTTCAATAAGAAGGATTTCAACAGAATTCAAGAGCAAGAGGCAAGTATACAAGTTGAGTTGGGTGATGATGCTACTTATCTAGTTACGGGAATGGGATCTATCTCATTTTGTATACCTTCAAGGAATGTTCTTGAGCTTGATAATTTTTATATATTCCCCGTTTGACACAAAATCTACTTTTAGTTTCAGCCGTGATAACACTTAGGTGAGACTCGGGGTTTGATGATCAACAAGTCACAATCAAAGATCGCAGCCATGATCCTGCACGAGTATTGGCCAAAGGTATGTGAGAAGGTGGCCTTTATAGGTTGCTTGTTGAAGGACATGGTGCATGGATAGCAAGACTTCAAGATAGAAAAGACAAGAATGTTAAAGGGTTGTGAACTCAGCAAGCATGCCAAGACTGCTTTCCCAAGCAGCGAGCACAAATCGAGAGGGATTGTTGATCCGATACATTCCGATGCATGTGGACCTATGCCATTAGCTTCAATGACAAGTAGCATTTATTATGTTTCATTTATTGATCACACCTCTAGAAAAATATGGATATATTTTATGAACACCAAGGATGAAGTCTTCAATAGGTTCCAACAGTTCAAAGCACTTGTGCAAAACTAGACAGGTAAGAAGATTAAGGTGTCGAGATCAAATAATGGTGGAGAGAACACCTCCAGGGAGTTTGATTCCATTTGCAGGGATGTGTGGATCAAGATGGAGCTAACAATACCTTACAACCCTCGGAAGAATGGAGTTGCAAAGACAAAGAACAGGTCCATCAATGAGACAGGTAAGGCTATGATTGATAATCTAAATTTGTTCATGTTTCTTTAAGTAGAAGCACGCAATACAACAGTCTACATTTTGAATAGGTGTCCTCACGGGATCTTGAAGGACAAGACACCAGAAATGCTTTCACGTTTTTGGTTTCCCTGTATATATTCATATTCATCATGAGAAGAGATCTAAGCTTGAACCTTCTAGAATGAAGGGTATTTTTTTGGGGATACAATGAGACCTCCTAGGTTTATTAAATTTAAATTCTAGCATGAAAAAAGGCAATGCTAAGTTGATACGTGAAATTTGATGAGGATGCTTAGTCCTTGATACCCCCCCATGCCTAGGGGTAACTATAGGAGATCATGTCTCATGGCCGGCAATGGAGACAATGATCCCAACCATGAAGATGATCAGCATGTCCATAGATAATAGTGCAGCAGCCCCCCTCAGATTGCCTTTTCTACTATAAATCAGCGAAGCTCATCATGTCGAGTCAACTCAGTGTATGGGAGATGGTAAGCTAGCATCGCCATGAGGTATGTTAGTCCTTTTATGCTAAGTGTTGTGCTTAATTTACTAGGCATGTGGATGAGGATCACTGGTTGAAGTTGGATAATGGATCACTAGCTCACGAAGTTATGTTTGTTGCCTTGTTTCACCTTGGTGGCCAGCTTTTGTTCCTTAGTCCCATGTTGTCACCACCCAAGAAAAAGGGGTGCTACTAGGGGGCCCTCACAAGGGTAACGTTTCGTTCACCACCATACTTAAACACTTTCCATCCTGGAGCCGATCGCAGTGTACTAAACTTCAGTAATGGGTCATGGTCCATTCTCTCATGAGAAGAGGGGTTGAAGGCCTAGAGTTTGTGATGCAGACCCCCACCACTCCCTAGGGCCTGCGCAACCTCTTGATCTTAGGATCGTTCGAATTCGGGAGTTGAATCAGCTCTCAGGCCCCTGTTGAGCCCTCAAAACTCTTCTTCACAGGTCCTTTGCCTTTTACCCGCGCGAAAAATTCAAAGTTGTGAGGGTCCTGATTCACCAACAAAGTCCTCCACGTGAGCCTAGGACAAAATCATGGGCCAAACTTCCCTTTTTCGAAAAATTCGGGACTTCAGAGCCTCAGACTTCAGGAGCTCCAACAGCAACACGCGATGTTTCTCCTGAATGTCTTCACGGAACATCAAACAATGGAGGGGATCAACGGTCCACAACGTCCGTCATGATCTTACGGTTGGAAAGAACTTCGGAATTCTGGGCTTCGGAGCTTTTCGAAGCACCACACCTCAAATCCCCCGGAGTGTCGAACAGGCGAACTCGCGAAGGGCCACAATCGACGGCTCACACGTCCTAGCGGATGGACGGCTCGGATTTATTCCGGGCTTCAGGACTTCGGGTGTCTTTACAGCACAACCCCTTACAACTTTTGAACTCCGAACTAGCGGAGGTCAAATCTACTCTCCACGCGTTCTTCTCTGACCAACGGTCGAGATTAACTCTGGCCTTCAAGATTTCTCGACTCCAAACGATTTTTACCTCGATTCTTCTAGAGCGCCAAAGCCTTTGAACTACTAGATCTAGTGCCACGTGTCCCCCGTCTAGAATGGTTAGGAATTTCTCTACGATTCAGGACTTCGGGAATCTTGTGAAGTTTCACGACCACACCCCAGTTCTTCCAAATAGCCGGACTTCTGGACCCCACCTTATCTGCAAACACGTGTCCTCCTCTAGTCGATGGTTCAGATCGATTTCGAACTTCGAAACTTCGGGAGTTATGTCTCTTTGCGCCCAACACACAAAATTTGTCAAACTCACGAAGTCCGAAGGATTTCAAGGATTTAAACCCCGCACTACTTCTCCAAATCTGACGGTCACAAGAGATCCCGACCTTCCCCGACTGGATCTCGTCTGCTCAACCTTCAAAACACAATCACTCCTCCCTTCAAGGGATTTTGGTCGCTATCTCTTCTGATCTTTGTTCCTTGAGGTGCATCAGACCTCTAGTGCACTCCTTGCGTCCTCTGAACTTCTAAAAGGTTTCAAACTTAGAGATTTTCCAAAAAAATCTCCCTACGCACTCCTTGGGTTCGTCTTCCTTGAGGCTTCCTCAACATTTCAACTAAGTGTCTGCCCTGTGCACACCTTGCACGGGTTTTCTCAAGCTTCTATACTCCATTGAGTATCTATGCACTCCTTGCACTTAATCGACAAAGCTTCACGCTGTCTCTCCTGAGCTACTGAGTCGGACACGACTCTGCCTTTGCACTCCTTGCAGGCATTGTGCACTCTGTGCACCAGAGTTTCATAAGAGAAACAATTGAAACTTATGGAACATCACAGGTTCACACATCTAATCATAAAATGCACACTCAAGCATATAAACCACAGAAAACAAAAAGCATAACATTTACTCAAAGAACTCAAAGATAAATAACACCAAACATTTGGCAATTACGCTTGGATATGAGTTGATGCTCACTATCTATACAATCCTATATGCATTAAAGAAAATACAATCTCCTGGATTGTTTTACAATGATTCTAGCCTCAAAACATTAAAAGGTGTTTAATTACAATGCTTTCAAAATTTCAAATGATGCACCCTCCTTGGGATCAAAACCAACTTTTAAAACACGCGTTGGACGCTGAGTTGTCCTCCACTCGTCTTCTTTGAATGTTGATGGCGATGTTCCTGCATCATACTCCTCGGGACAAAAGATTCATGGACTCCTGTCCATGAGTTCCTGCACTGTCTCTCCATGCTTTCGGATATCAGCTTCAACCATCCAACTGGCATCCTCTGCTGGATGATCTTTCCATTTAACCAAATATTCAAAATAAATTTTCCTCCTAGTCTTCTTAGCAATCCTCTGGTCTAGAATCTTCTTTATCTATAGCTTCTCTGTTGTGGGCATCTGCTTCTCCCACTGGATCTCCTTCTGATCATTTATACCTTATGTATCATCCATCCTGTAAGGGTACAGGCCTGCTACATTGAATATCGGCGATATTCCAATGTTCTCCGGCAATTCAATTTCATAAGCATTTGCAGCAAACTTTCTGAGGATCTTACATGGTCTTATCTTCTTCATCTTCAGCTTGTTATATGTTCCTTTTGGGAACCTTTCCTTTCTCAGGTGTGCTAAAAATTGATCTTCGATTTCAAAATGAACTTCCCTTCTTTTCTGATCTACTCGACTCTTATACTTATGGCTTCTTTCCTGTCGTTGTCTCTTGATTTGATCATGCAACTTTTGCATCTCTGTAGCAAAGTCTTCCGCTCTTGCACTTCAGAATTCATCTTGTCCCAAATCTCTCAACTCTAAAATTCCTCTTGGATGCATCTCATACACTATCTGGAATGGGCTTTTTCCAATGCTCCTATTCAGTGAGTCATTATATGCAAACTCTGCTTGGGGCAGAATTTGATCCCACTGACTGTGATGTTCAGTGACCAAACTCCTCAACAAATTTCCTAGACTTTGATTCACCACCTCAGTTTGTCCGTCTGTCTGAGGATGATATGTTGAACTAAAGGACAGATTTGTCCCCAGCTTCTTCCACAAAGTCCTCCAAAAGTGTGCCACAAATTTGGTATCTCTATCTGACACTATACTTCTGGGCAACCCATGTAATCTCACGATCTCCTTGAAAAACAAACTTGCTATATGAGTAGCATTGTTGGTTTTATGACACAATATGAAGTGTGCCATTTTTGAAAATCTGTCAACCACTATAAAGATTGAATCACTCCCTTTCTGGGTTCTTGGCAATCCCAGAACAAAGTCCATGTTGATGGCATCCCACAGTCTATCTGGAATAGGTAATGGCTAATATAATCCAGTGTTTTGTTGTTTTCCTTTTGCATACTGGCAGATTCTACATTTGTCCACAAATCTTTTCACATCAGATCTCATACCTTGCCAATGGTATGAAGAACTTAGCTGTGCATAAGTTTTATCATGGCCAAAGTATCCACCCAATCCTCCACTATGTTTTTCTTTCAACAAGTTGTCCCTCATTGAACATTTCTGGATACATAACTGACTTCCCTTGAATAACAATCCATCTTGGATCAGATATTCCATCCACTGATTTATTTCCCTTAGCAAATGGTTCTCACATGCTTCATAAGCCTCTTTGAAATCTGGATCTTCTTGATAGATCTCCTTAAGGTGTTCAAACCCTAAGGTCTCCACTTGGAATTCCTGCAAAATCAAACATCTCCTGCTCAAAGCATCTACAACTTTGTTAGCGCTACCACTAATATGCTTGATAACAAAAGTAAAATTCTACATGAATTCTACCCATTTGGCATGTCTCTGATTCAACTTCTCTTGTCTAGTTATAAATTGTAAAGCCTGGTTGTCCGAATATAAGACAAACTCCTTTGGGATAAGATAATGTCTCCATTTCTTCAAGGCTTAAATCACAACATAAAATTCCTTATCATATGTGGAATATTTTTTCTTGACATCATTTAGTTTCTCGCTGAAATAAGCAACAGGCTTATTGTCTAAACTTAAAACTGCAACAATGGCTACTCCACTAGCATCACATTTAACTTGAAACGTCTTCTTAAAATCTGGCAGAACCAAAATTGGTTGTTCTGTTATCTTCTCTTTCAACACCCTAAAGCCTTTCTCAGCCTCCTCTGTCCAATTAAAAGATCTGTGTTTTTTCTTTATGGTGTCCAGTATGGGTGTACAAATACTGCTAAAATTCCTGATGAATTTCCTGTAAAAACGTGACGACCCATGAAAACTTATCACTGTTGGAGTTACTTCACACACCTAGGATTTCTTTTTCCTAAGGTTTTTCCTTGTTTATTAGTCATTATCCAATCTCCTATATTTTAGGAAGAATATTCCTCTAGGGAGAATATTCTCTTCAGTTTTCACTTCAGTTTGACTAGTTGAGTGGAGTCTAGATGTTGCATTGGTTGTCACCATGCAACATTGGGATCATCACCAACTAATGCACATTAGCCCTAGTATCATCACCAGACTAGCGCATTACCCATGATTCCCTGATCTCCTCCTCACTTCACTATGTTTCAGTCAGTTAACTGAAGACCGGTAGACTAGTTAACTCAGCTAGGTGGCAGTTCACTCCCGTAACTACCTGAGAGACTAGACTAGGTGGCAGTTTACTTCCATAACTGTTGGTGTGTGTCTAGATCACTCTAGACCACCACTATGGCGCATTGGCTTCTCCTCCAATGCGCATTGGTTGAGTTATACAGAGTATATCATGTGTAAATTATTCATTATTCCTAACGGTTAATGAGAATTCTTCCATTCTTTCTCTCTTGCTTCTTCTTTCTCAATTTCTCTCTGCAAATGTGTGGTATTTTCTAGTTAGATCTATTCTGTGTAGGTTCAACACATTTACACTTACCTCGAACACACTTCTTGGAGAAGGTCATTCCCTGATTGCCCTCACCTTCTTTGGATCCATCTTCAACTCATTTGAAGAGATTACAAAACCTAGATATATAAGTTTTGTTTTCATGAAAGAACATTTTTTCAGGTTCACCAACAGCTTCTTCTGCTACAATCTCCTCAACACCATCTTCAAGTGCCTCAAATGCTCCTCTTCAGTGTTATTGAAGACTAGAATATCATCCAAATACACAATCACAAACTTGCCAATAAAATCTTTAAGTACTTCATTCATCAACCTCATAAATGTACTTGGGGCATTGGTTAAGACAAATGGCATAACTAACCACTCATACAATCCTTCATGTTATGAATGTTGTCTTCCATTCATCTCCCTCTCTCATCCTTATCTGATGATAGCCACTATTTAAGTCTATCTTGGAAAAATAATTTGCTCCACTCAAGCAATCCATTAAATAATCCATTTTGGGTAAAGGAAATCTATACCTGATGGCTATCTTGTTGATGGCTCTAGAATATGTGCACATTCTCCATCCTCCATCTTTCTTTGGACTCAACACAGTTGGTACTGCGCATGGGCTCAAACTCTCCCTAATCAAACCTTCATCCAACAACTCTTGGACTTGATTCTTGACCTCTTCATTCTCTTGAGGTGTCAATCTGTATGTTGCTTTATTTGGCAGACTTGCTCCACCACGATATCAACAAACTTGTCTAACAGCTCTTGGATTTCCACAGGCAAATCATCCAGAGAAGTGTTTGTAAGGATGACTCTTGGCTTTCTCACAACAGCAAACTGCATTTCCTGTTCTTTCTTGACTTCTTTCAAGAGTTCCTTCCCACTCATGAGAAGTATGCTAGGACTAGCTTCTTCCTTAACTCCTTTGTCTTCTATTGGCAGCAACATATGCTTACACCCATTCTTCTCAAGGGTACAAGTGTTCTTTGTCCCATCATGTATGACATTTCTGTCATATTGCCACGGTCTTCCCAACAGAACATGACAAACGTCCATGGGTATAACATCACATATGACTTCATCTCTATAACTACCTATCCTAAATTCAACTTTGCATTGTCGAATTACCATTACTTGGTGTCCTTTTTGAAACCACGATACCTTGTACGGGTTTGGATGTGCAGTTGTCTCTAACTCCAATTTTTCCACCATCTCTGTGGATACCAAATTATCAGTACTCCCACTGTTTATGATCACTTTGCATACCCTGTCTCTTGTTGAAATATTGTAACCGCAAAGAGTATTCTATTTATTATTGAGTCATTTACTTATAGATCAATCCCCTTTTGTGGATTGATCATATCGAGCCTTATGTATGACCAAATTCCCTTTTGTGGATTGGTCAAACCCTAATTAAATGATGCTAATTGAGAAGTCGGGCCCTAGGGCTATTTAAAGTGGTTTTAGCCACTAATTGAAGAAGTCGACCCAGCTTGGTGAAGAGACACAACCCTAGCGCCTAGCAACTAGTATAAATAAGTGAGGAGTGTTCCTCATTCTCACTCTCACTCAAGTCACTCATCTAGTGCGCAAGTTTGAAGGAAGCTGCAGTTATCAGAAGAAGAAGAAGAGAGAGGCGCATTGCTCAGTGTTGTATATTCTCTAGTGTTTGGTTAATTATCTTGGAATTGTACTGGCAATCTATATTAAGGAAGTTTTTGTTGGGCTTTCTCCACCATGAGGGTTTCCCAAGATAAATGTTGTGTACCTTGTGATTGTGTTTCTTTCAGTGATCCTGCTTATGCTATTATTATCTAGTAAACTGAAAAGAACTTAATAGCAGCTCTAAATTTAACATGGTTTCAGAGCTTGATTGAATAGAGCACCTTTCACTGGGTAACCAAAAACATCATTGTTGTTGTACAAGAAAATTAGGGTTTTTTATTGGAAGAGAATTCCAGCCTCAAAACCATCTAGGGAAGTGCACCCTAGCCTAATGAACTCATTGGCACCTTGAGCGCACCTTTTCAGTGGCCAGAGCCTTCGAAAATTCAAACCCTAGTTTTGGTTGGTACTAGAAAAAACAAAAAACCAGAACCAGTACCAGAAGTACCAGTCTAGAAATGGCGCAGGTCAAGTTTCAAGGGGTAAAACTTGAAATTTCTTAAAACAGACAACTCCAACCTATTCGCCTCAACCCAACGCATCTAGTCCCTGGATCAGAATTCCAAAATTTGAAAGTTGAAAAATTAGGGTTTCCTCATAAAACCCTAAGTTGCAGTTGCAGTTGCAATACCAGTTACAATTACAGTTGTAGCACCAGTTGCAGTGCGAGCACCAACTGCAATACTGGTTGCAGTAAAAGTTTTTGTGGAGTGTTGGGAACTTGGTGTGTTATTGTCCTAGTACACCTTACCCTAGCAAGATATTGTCAGAGGTGTGTACTTACATGTGTTTAAAATGCATTATTATTCTAAAGGATACTTGTCGAAGAAGGGATCTTTTGTCATAGATCCAGAAGGATCTCAAATCCATCACATTTAGAGGAATAATGCACCTTAGGTTTGATCATTTTATATGCATCTATTCGTTATGACACTATCTTGACATCTAGGTTGTATGTTGAAGTTATGAACATCATACTAACCCTTGGTCAAATTAAAGACAAGGTATTAGATAGAGATTAAAGTTTATTCTCTAACTTAGACTTCTGTCAAGATAGCATATTGTCTTAGTACAAAGGACAGGTTGAAGAAAGCACTTGTCATCTTGAGTGAAGGAGACTTGAAAGAAAAGCAACACACTCATTCTTGAGGACAAGACTCCAGGTTCCAGGTTTGATTGATTAAGTTGATAAGATTCAAAGTTGCACATGACAAGTTGATAACTACCTCATTACAAGTAAACACCATAGTTGAGGTAGCAGTCTTTGAAAAGTATTATACTTGGTAGCATATGAGCATATTACCAAATACAACTAACATCTCCTCTAGGAGAAACTTCTTGTGTTGGTTATAGGTTACCATCGAGGAATGTTTGATCACAACACTAGAAGAGTGTTGATCTCATTTCATATTGCATTTCTTACTTTTGATCTTTGTTCCAGGCAGGTCACAAGTGATAGCTCTAAAGGAGCTAATGTGACGATTATTAGTGCTATTGTTTTAATACTATTATCAAAAGGATATTATTCTTGCTTGTTGTTTTGTTGACCTTGTTTTGGGTCACAGGTGATAACCCTAAGGAAGCTATAGTGAAGGTTGCAGAAGGCAACAAATCAGATGAGACATGAAGCAGACTATGTACATGACCATATACATTCATGTACCAAAGAAGATGAAGAAGAAGCTATCTTTTGAGATCCAGAGTATCTCATATGGAGATTGATTGTAAGGAGCAGAAGGTTCCAAAGATGACCGAACATTAGAACAAGAACGCACAGTAGACTTGTTCAAAGGATAATGAAGCCACCTTGACAGGAAGCTGAACTCATTTGAAGTATGACTCAGTTTTTCATATTAAGACTCGGTATTCAACACCAAGTATATCCTGTAAGAGATGATGAAGTCCTTGTAGACTCAGAAGAAATCAAGATTCAGAATAAGCCTGATCTCAAAAAGGATCAGATGAAGAGACATCTTCCAGGACTGGGAGACAGATGCCATAAGAAGACTAGACTGTAGCTTCAGAGAATTCTAGGAGATATGAAATCTCCTGGGAAGATTCCCTTGTTTCAGTGACAGAGAAGGAAGCCGGTCAGAAAGACTGGGATATGGATTTTTTCGTGAGACTAGAAGGGAAGTCGGGGTTGACTTCCAAGATTGATCTAACAGATCAAGCATGTTGTAGATGTACAAAGACTGAATTGTATCCAGAGGATTCTCCCAGCAAGAGGGAGAAGACTATGACAAGACACCTACTCCAGTAATTGAAGAAATGGTTCTAGTATTCATGAAGACAACCAGAACAACCTTGATTCATATACAGTATGAGATGCAAGGGGAGCAATCCCCATATTTAAAATTGAGTGGCAAATGATGCAATACATTAGTCGGGCCATGGAAACATGACTACAATAGCAGATATAGTTACCTCCATGAAAAGAGAAGAGCTATCTTCAGTATCAGTTATTGAGCCACTCTCAATTTAAGATGAAGTTGTTGTCGTAATGAAGTAGAGGAGTTACTCTCAGATTTTAGCAGTCAGACTGAGAATGGAGCAGCCATTCTCAGCTTCAGAGCAGTTGTAGGTGTGTAGTCCCAGTTCCAGAGGAACAGTTGCAGAGAGAGTAGAGGACATACCCTCAGGTAGTGAGACAGATAGTGCTTTGCAGAAAGCACATAGAGCTAGCACATGATTGTTGGAGTTGAAGCAAGTGTACCAGGATGGTACAATGTGATGTGGAATATTGGATTTGAAGATTGAAAATAGAAAGACTCATGTCTGTGGGTTGAAGGAAGCTATGTACGTGTTGAAGCAAGCTCCTAGAGCTTGGTATAGCAGAATTGACAGTTTCCTGACGAGCTTGGGCTTTACCAAGAGTAAAGTTGATTCTAACCTTTACTTCAAGGTTATGAATGATGAGCCAATGATGTTTCTATTATATGTAGATGATTTATTCTTGACAGATGAATAAAATCTCATCACAGATTGCAAGAAGCTTGCTACAGAGTTTGAGATGAAAGACATGTTGACCGCCTCTTCAACTAGGGGGTCAACTCCATGTACCATGAAGATATGCATCAACAGATGCAACCATGTTGAAGACTTTTTGGTTCTACAGGGCATTTTTTGCTCTAGCACACAGTTTTGTAAGCGGGATTACCGCACCCCTGCGCGGGTTTATAATGTAATAGGTCTACATGGATCATGTTAGGTCAGTTGCCTTTGGGTTTCTTCATTAGGAGAGTTCCTTTCACTGAGTGTTTTTTATCCTCAGGAGGTTAATGTGGCCTAAC